>VYXF01005960.1:56991-156144 GCA_013397295.1 Polioptila caerulea | reverse complement strand
GGGAAGCGGAGCGCGGGGATGGGTGAGAAGCTGCGCGGTGGGGCGAGCCCAGAGCCCGGTCCTGGCCGGAAGGGGACTGGAAATGATGCTGAAAAAGCAGGAGTTTGCCTGCTCTTGCTGTGCACTGAGCGAGCTTGGATTTAGGGTTGAGCTTGTTTGTATTCTCGCTGGAGCACCTCTGGGACAGGCTAAGAGAGCTGGGGTTGTTCAGCCTCGGAGAACTCCCCGGGGAGACCTTAGAACACCTTCCAGTACTTAAAAGAGGTTTATACGAAAGAGGGAGAGTAGCTATTTATACGGGCAGATAGTGGTGGGGCGAGGGGGAACCGTTTTAAACTAAAAGAGGAGAGGTTTAGATTGGATGTTCGGAAGAAGTTCTTCCCTGTGAGGGTGATAAGGCCCTGGTACAGGCTGCCCACAGAAGCTGTGGCTTCCCCATCCCTAGAAGTGTCGAAGGCCAGGTTGGATGGAGCTCTGAGCAACCTGGTCTGGTGGATGATATCCCTACCCATGGCAGTGGGTTTGGAATAAGATGGTCTTTAAGGTCCTTTCCAATCCAAATCTTTTCTATGAGTAACTGGGGTGAGCTGTAATTAAATTAAAAACCCATACTCGTAATTGGTGTTTAAAATGAAATAAACTAGTCCAGGGCACAATGGTCTGTGTTTTCCAAGTTTTCTTCTTTCCCCAGAACATCCTACAAGAAAGAATGAGATTAAAGCCAGAGCACATCTGCATAGAGGACAGTGAAATTAAACCTGCCCATTGAAAGACCTTAAACTGGGGAAGGGCAAGATGAAACCTCAGCTGTGTGTGCGACCATGTGCCTCTCTTGTCCCCAGAGGCCTGATGGTGATGAGGGGAGAAAGACGTGGACTGTGGCCTGAGATGCTGCATGGGTTCAAGGGGATGAGTAAAGTGCTGAGGGTGGCCATTGTTTCCAAAGTTTCTCAGCTCTTTCAGTTTTAATCCAATATTTTCTCAAACTCAATTGTTATGTAACACTTAAGGTCATTGTATTTTGCTTTTGAGGGAATGGGGGGCTTGAGGGATGTTTAAAGTGATAGGCTGAGAGATTTCCTATCTCGGGTGGTAATTTTGATTAAATTATTTTGCTTAAATGAACATTTTAGTTTGGAATGAATTGCTGGCTGGCTGATTTCTTGTTAGTGCCTGTCACTTGTGTGGTGTGTGCTTTGTGCTGAGCGGTAGAGCAGATTGCTGCAGCCTCGTCAGCTTTGTGGTGGAGTGTGCTCGTGTTTGTTGGTCTTTACCCACTTGCAGCACAACACTGAGCTCTACTTTCTTCTTTAACATCAAGCACGTATTCCCATTGACCACAGCTGCAACCAAGTCCTCTCACTTCAGATCTATCACAGTTTTTTCAGTCATTAAAGGAAGGCATAAGGGTTTGCAGTCATCTGGCAGAGAGTTGTAATGCTGAGTAGAGAAAAGGGGTTTTGCTCATTGGCTGGTGTCCAGCGTCCCTCCAAAGCCCTTTAGCAGAGGGGCAGTTCTCGAGGGTGCCAGTGAGGGGCTCCCCCAGCAGCATGCTGGGTCTGGTGGAAGAGGTGGGAGGTTATTCCCACTTGGGAAACTGGAGAAGCAGCAGCTGTGCCTTTGCTTGTGGCTCCCCACCCTCCATACTTTGAGCTCTTGGATAAACACTGCCATAATCAGATGATAAAATTTCTGGGCCACTTGCTGAATTTGGAGAGCTTGTGGTGTGTTCTCTTTTGAGACTGAGAGAGATCTTTGTATTTAAGTGTTTAGACCCATACAGTGAGCAGAATATTCAGTCAGTGAAGGGCCAAGCTCCAGCTAACTCTTCACTTGCTATGTAAATAGCAAGAAGCATGATGGAACTGGTGAACCTCCTGATTTCCAAGTGACCTTATTTAGGATAGCCCTCATTTACTTTTCTCATTGGTGCATGATTCCATGAAGCATTTACCTCTGTTACAGAATACAGCTGTTCAGCAGGACACATTTTTATTTTTTATAAAAAGCTTTTCCTGTTTCTGTACTGATATGATATGATTGGAATGATATGGTTTCTTCTCCCCTGCTGTTGTCCAGGTTGTGAATGCACTCCAGAATGGATAAATGTAAGCAGCCTTATGTTAACCAGAAGACCAACCTTGAGAAATTCAGTCCTGAAATTCTTTCCGAAACTGAGAAGCTCTTTGCAAAGAAGTTTACTTACACTAAGCCAGTGAATGATGAATGGAAGCTGCCAGATCCCAGCAATGCTTTCACATGTGATCATGTGGAATTTCACTCGCTCCTGGCTTTGAAGGACTCAATGAATGAAGTGAAGAACCAACTGAATGATAAGAACCTCGAGGATTGGCATCGGCACACCTCATTTACCAATAAAGCAGGGAAAATAATATCTCATGTGAAGAAATCTCTGAATGCTGAGCTCTGTACCCAGGCATGGTGCAAATTTCATGAGATCCTGTGCAGTTTTCCTCTTCTCCCAGAAGAAGCTCTTCAAGATGGAGAACTGAATTCTGTCCACCTCTGTGAAGCACCTGGAGCTTTTATAGCCAGCCTTAACCACTTCTTGAAGTCCCACCATGTCCCTTGCCACTGGAATTGGGTAGCTAATACTCTAAACCCATATCATGAAGCCAATGACATCCCTATGATGATCATGGATGACCGTCTGATAGCAAATACCTTACCTTGGTGGTACTTTGGCCCAGATAACACTGGGGATGTGATGACATTAAGGCATTTAACAGGACTTCAGAGCTTTGTGGGCAGTATGACCACAGTCCACTTGGTAACTGCTGATGGCAGCTTTGATTGCCAAGGAAATCCAGGTGAGCAGGAAGCTCTCGTCTCACCCCTTCAGTACTGTGAAACAGTCACTGCTTTAATGATCCTGGGCACTGGAGGATCCTTTGTTTTGAAGATGTTCACTCTGTTTGAACACTGTTCTATCAACCTGCTCTTTCTGCTAAACTGCTCTTTTGAGGAGGTCCATGTCTTTAAACCAGCCACCAGCAAAGCTGGAAACTCAGAGGCCTATGTGGTTTGTCTTCGCTATATGGGCAGAGAAAGCCTTCATCTGCTTCTTCCTAAAATGACACAGAACTTTGGCACAGAAATGGTCAACAAAGCCCTTTTCTCCCAGCGTGCACTACCACAATCATTCCTTAAAACACATGAAGAGTGTTGCATGTTCTTCCACAAGTGCCAGGTAGAGACTATCTCTGAGAACATCCGTCTTTTTCAGCACATGGAAGAGGCAGAGCAGGTGAAACTGAACAAGTTAAGAGACTGTGCAGTAGAGTTCTTCATGCAAAAGTTCCATATGAAACCCATTGGCAGAAATAACTGGCTTGTCAAGAAAGCCCAGGCTGGTTGCAGCATCAATGCAAAATGGTTTGGGCAAAGAAACAAATATTTTAGTACATACAATGAAAGGAAGATGATGGAAACCCTGACTTGGAATGATAAAGTGGCAAAGGGCTATTTTAATCACTGGGCTGAGGAACATAGTTTAAGTAATTCTGGAAACATGTGCATCCTGGAAGGATCATTTTATAACCTTGAATGTAGCTTTTGGTACATTGTGGAAGGAAAAAGATTGCCAAGGGTAAAGTGTTCTCCATTTTGTGATATTCAGGTCTTAGAAAATCTTAATGAAGCTATGAAGGAGTTGGATGGGGGGAAGCTGAAAAGCAGATCAATGCTGCAGCCTTGTCACTCTTGTGAAGTTCTTCCTGGGGAACTCATACTGGCAAAAGTGTCTGATCTTTCCAGGTGCCATCAGGAAGTCCTAAATGAAAGTTGTAGCAACCAATTCAAGTGCCTTGTGGTGGGCTTTCCCTCCCTGTGTGACACAGAAAGCCAGCCCAATATGGAAATAAAGCCCATGGACTCAGCCACGCTGCTGACTTTCAGCTTCTCTTTGCTGTATGATGGAGAACCAAAGTACCAGCAGCAGCTTTTGGAGTGCGTTCTGCGTTCGTTGGCGCAGCTGGCAGCAGGAGATGCCTTGGTTTTGCCAGTTCTGTCCTGCCTGACACGTTTCACAGCTGGCCTGGTGTTTGTCCTGCACTGCTGCTTCAGGAGCGTGGCGTTCGCCTGCCCGACCTCGCGGGAGCCCCTGCGCGCCGGCGCCGCGCTGCTCTGCGCCGGCTACCGCGGCGTCCCCGCGCCCCTGCTGCAGCGCCTGCACCACCTGAACGCCCTCATGAGCTCCTTGCTGGACACAGACTCTCCCCAGCAGGTCCTGCAGTTCGTGCCCATGGAGCTTCTCCTCCAGGGCAAGCTGTTGGAGTTTCTATGGGATTTAAACACAGCCATTGCAAAGAGACAGCTCCACTTGATTGTGCAAGCTCAGCAGCAGCCAATGACTAGTGACATTCCACTTTAAAATAGTTGTAGAGCTGCGTGAGTTGCTGCTGCTAGACCTTGTTTCACAGGCAGGCAGAAGGTGTTAAAAACATTGTTAATGTGAAGGTAACATTAATGCAAAACTGGTGTGCTGCTGAGAGTGCTGGGAGGATGTTTGCAGCTATCAATCTGGCTCGAACCATATTTTCTATGTAGGAAATAGGAGAAAAGAAAACCAGACCTTGATTTCTGGCCACTGAGCTGGGTGTTCTGGGATGCAGGATAACATGGAATCCTTGATTCAGTGGAAGCAAGGGCTGACAAGTGAGCCTAAGCCTCAGAGCCTCCTGCTGCCATTCCTAAAAACTGTCTTTTGACATCCCTCTAATTTACAGTCTTTAATTCTTAATGGTGATGAGGAGGGAATCCTGTGTAACTTGCCTTACCATTTTGGATGGTATGAAATGGTGATGGTTATGGGTGTGTGTACACATTCACCATTCTTAAACAAGAGCCTCTGAATTTTCACCTCGTAGCCTTTGAATATCAGCCTCTTCCTTAGCATTTCAGTGAGTGAGGACTAAGATGAAAATTCCCTTGCCAAAGTCTGATAATGATTTCTCCATCTCATTCTTGCAACTGTTTTGTGAATGCCATGCTGATATCCTGAGTTCCAGTTGTTTGTGCACTTCAGTCACTTGACAGAAGGATCAAATGGAGCTGTTTATGCCAGAGAAGTGCTCAGTCTCTGGCTGTTCATTGCTTACTCTTCAGGCAATAATTTGGATTGCCATCAAGCCCTCTCTTGTGACTTCTTATGGGTCCAAAGCTGAGCTCAATTCTCAAGAATGAAATTTGCTAAAAGAATTAGCCAGTGGCTGTAGACACTTAGACTTGTAAGCAGAACCTTTAGGAGACATTTAAATGCAGGAAACTTCCACCAGCCACTAGAGACTCATATACCATGCAGTTGCTGGGATTTGTCATCCTTAAAGAAAAGGTTTGAGGTGTTACCACTTGAACAAACAGTTCACCAGTTGTGTGCTGCCTTTCTTGTGCACACAAGTGTGTTTGTGTGGGAGCCCTCAGGGTTGTACAGCCATGAAGCTTTTGTGTTGTAAATAATCTATGTGTGCTTTTGGTGTGAAGGATGCATATATTTTTTGAAGTAGAAGAAAAGATGTTGATTTACATGACTGTTGTATATTTAAATTTTATTGACAAATGTTGAAAGTGTTAAAAGATCCATTTTTAAAAAAAGAAAGAAAAGCAAATGCTGTTTGGAGAAAATAAAGCCTTTTATTTTAGGTTTTCAGTGTTGCTGTTTACATGTTTCTTTGTCAAATATGGAAGAAATCAATGAAATGCAGTAGGGGAGCCTGGGAAGGTTTAATTTATTTTTTTTTTATTTAGCCAGGCTTTCTTCATCTTGCCATTTGGATCCATCCTTCATAAGTGAAGGGTACAGTTGTCTTCTTTTCTCTCTAACTTTAACTTTGGAGTTTACCAGCTTGGAGAGGCTCCACTTGCAGGTGTGGTCAAAGCAGTGGAGGTGGCCTGCACGCAGTTCCTTGGCCTTGTCACTGAGCCTCATCATCCATGTCCCTCTCTGTGGCTGCTGTAGCTCTTAGCAGCAAGGATTTTGTCTTAAGGATCTTCAGTTTCTCCTGACTATGACAACTGCTCTGGTAGGACAAGGTTGTTATACACTGTACTTTTGTCTGCAAAGTCTATTATTTATTCCTACCCAAATGTTCTCATCCTAATTGCTTGCCTTCACTGAGTGCTGTGACTAAGAAAAAGTTGTGTGCCTTATTCCTCAGGGCTGGCTCTGCTGCACTGCCAGGGGTTACAGGTGATTGTCTTTGGGTTGGCCTTCCAGTTTGTCTGGAGACTGCTTGCTAACTCATTTTGATTGCAATTATTAATGCTAATGTGTTTTTCCCATTGCCTCTCTCTTTGGAAATAAGCACCAAATTAGAGAGCTGAGGAAGATCATTCTGTGTCCTGGAGGTGTGAGATGACACAGGAAAGGAAGTCTGTTCTGATAACCTTCATTTCCTTGCAGCTACTTGGTGTTTTTTGGGGAGATCTTTATGCAAGAAGTGGAGTTGAATGGATGCTGAACTGCATGACAGCCTTGCCTTGATTTTAATGAAGCTTAAGACTTTGGCTGTTAATGTCAAAATGTTCTTCAGGGGACGTGAGGACTTTGGAAGCATCCTTGAAACAGAAGACTGGGTTGGAAGTGCTCGATATGGGGATTGTCAGGTTGGTTTTGGTAGAAATGCTGTTTAATGGGTTTATGCTCTTACTGAATTACAGGGAAATGTAAATGCTTAGAATTGTATTCAAGCTTATAAAAAGTTTTATGAAATATTTGCATTCACAATATAACAGTATAAAAACAGTGCCTAAAGACATGAAATGGCAGATTGCAAAGTACAGGGAAAATATGGATGTCTTCATTTTGCTGCTACAGACCTTAAAAGATGCATATGCAACTTCTTCAGTCCTTAAAGTCAATTTATACACTACATTATTTAGATTATGCATCTTATTTGAATTTTGATAGATCTTAATATGCTAGCATGCTTGGCAGTTTTTGAGTTTAAATAGTTGGTCTTGAAAGCAAAGACAAAGCACTGAGCCCAAAGCAAATTAGCTTTCTCCCTGGCTGAACAGCTATTTAACAAATCTCCTTTTTCTGTCTTGTGTCAGGTCCTCTGTGTCCCCCATCTAGAAATTTTACCTGTACTTGCACTAGAGAACCACAGTTAATGGCTCCTTTTATTAAAACATTAATGTGAAATTGTATATTAAAACAATATTTTTTCCTCTGTGGGAAACGTGAAGAGATTTATTGAAGTGCATCTTCATAGTGCTTTACTAAATGGGGATGACTCGCTTGTTAAAGAATTGATTTATCTAAATTGGGGGATAGCAGGGAAAAGTGCCTGTCACTTGCTGGTGAATTGATTTGTTTAGATTAGGGGATAGCAGGGTGAAAGTGAATCAATATTCAAAACTTATTTGTTGCGGAAGCCAGAGATCATTATCTGGCTATCAAAGAGATGAATGAGCAAATGCTGCCTGATAAAAATGAAAGCTCATGCCGAGGTAGCCCCAGGTCCTGTGCCTGTCAGGTACCTGTGCCTCAAAACAATGACCCTGTAGCCAGTGGGTAATGAAACCTCAATTAAGACAAAGGAATAAAGGGACTGTGGTGAAGTGCCTTAATTTAAGTCTCTAGAGGGTTAAGGTGATTAAATACTTGCTTTATAATCAGTTGACTGCCCCAGGTTGATGACAGAGCACAACTCAACACCATTGAGTTGAAATGTAATGAAATCTGTCTTGGGGTCACAATTAAACCTAATTCCAAGGTGGCTGCTGAATAGCTGCATGTTCCCACAAATAATGGTGTGCTCTGACAGTTGAGTGTGTAGCAGGAGAGTGTGGGGCCATCAGATTTGTGTGAGCCCTCTGAGCAGCTCCCTGCCTTCACTACTGCAGCGATGCTGATGGTTCCCAGCCATGCAGCTGCTGTGCAGACAGCAGGCAGAGCCTTGCATGGAGTGCATCAGTAGCACAGGATGTGTTTGGGATTAGTGCACCTACGGCTGGGGTGGCTGTAGGATTCCTGGCTGGTGAGAGTGGTGGTATTTGGCAGCAGAAGCTTGTCCACATAGCTCTTTGAACTGACACTGAGTGTTAGCACAAACTGGAAGGGGCCTGGATCCAGCTAATGTATTGGGAGTTAAAGGAAAGTTAGTTCCAAAACTTACTTTTTCTCTTTGGGAACACTGGAGAGGCTGGTCCATACCTAGGGTGAGCTTGCACTTTTTGTGGAAACACCAGAGGTGGCTGGTGTTTAATAATTGTCAGCAGTATGGTCTTAACTATAAATCACAAAGTAATTGATTTCAGGGTGTGAACAAAATTTAGATTTATGGAGAAGTTCTGTTATGCCTAAGATGCACATTTAATAGCACTGGCACTGAATAAAACCCAAATTAACTTTGTTTCCATTATGAAACAGGGTAGTATTAGCCCATAAATTTATATTCATATGAGGTTTGGCTCTTAATTATGTGACTAGCTTTGTGAAAGTTCTGTGCTTGAAAACTGTTTTCAGACTTGGAAACCTGTTCAAAGCTCTGGATATTGTCCAACTTTCAGTTCCCAGCAGTATCACTGCTCTGTGTGCAAAAACTCAAGACCAGACTCTGACTGGATTTGCTCAGACTTTTTGGAGGGAAGAGTTTGAGTAGGAAATGGATTAAACTCAGATGTAAATTCACTTGAACTGGTTCCTCACTAGATTACAGAGGGGACAGGCTGGACAGCCACTGCTCCTTAGGCTGGATACTGGGACAGTGGGGTTTACCAAAAGGGAGCCAGAACAGAAGTTACAAATGTAAATTATATAAATTTACAAATTTACAACTGTAAATTAGACAAATTCCGAGTCTTCTTGTATGATCCTGGTGACAAACTGGGCTTAGTGAGTGTGGCAGACCTCAGCTGGTTTGGGGCTGAGCACATGCAGCAGCTCAGAAGACCTATTTATGTTTCAGTAACTGACCTTACTCATCACATCACTCTCTGCAGTTTGAAGTGACCCCTGAAGGAAACAGTGACAGCAGCAGTCTCAGGAGCATGAGTGGAAGTAATGAAGCAGTAATTAGCAATTAATAAAGTGTGATGAAACTTTTCACTGCTGCACTGGCCTAGAGGTCTGGTGCTGGAGTGGAATAGTCCCTTGGAAATCTACAACTCGGAACCTTAATTATCATAATTTCCTTTAGACACCATCTGCTCTTGGAGCCAACTTGTATATTTACTTTTTCCCTTGAAGGCAGATAAGTTTTAAGGACTCCACTTCTGTGGCTCTTCACAGCAGAGATTAGATTGAAGCTGGGTTCAGGATATGGGGGATGAGGTGGCCCCTGTGGCTGATGTGTCCTGCGGAGACCACGAGGGCAAGGTTCTGTTGGAATATCCAGCAGGGTGTCAGAAATTGATGGTAAAACATGGACAGAACCTGCTTTGTAGTTGGCCGAGGGCTGTTATCTTTTCCAGAGGGGTCATAAATTGAGATTGTGCTATCTCTGTGCTCTCTCCCTTCCCACCTCAAGCCCTTCTGAGCCATGTCTGGAAGATGCCACCTTTCAGATAATGAAAGGCAAGGATTGCTAAAGAGCCCTCCCGACCTGAAGTTGCCAATGGGTTACTGACAACAGGCAAACCCCAGTGAGGCCAGTAACACTGAGGAAGGACACCTGTGGCTCTGGGGATCACCGTGGGGAAGCCCTGTGCTGTTCAGAGTTTTTGCTCTCCATTACCTTAGCAGGCATGTGCTGGGTTATGCCTTGCTATGCCCTGAAAGGTCAGCTAAGGCCAGAAGCTAAACTACATCACCACTCCTTGCACTTCTAAAGATGAGCCTGAAAAATGGTTAGATCATGAAAACATACAGCCAAACACCACCAGCCTTCCCCTCATTCCCCACTGTGTCAATCATTCATGGAAGGAGCTAAGAGCAAGTCAGGAGAGTCAGGTTAGGCTGAAATATCTTTTGGTTTTCAGCTATAAGAATGCCCAATGGTCTTGAACAGAGCGAAACACTTTTCAAGCAGCAAAGGTGCAAAAATGGGACATGGGAATTTTGGAATATGTCAGTGCAATTTTAGACGTCACTCGTTTGCACTGAAGGCTTATAATAATTATTCTATTTTGTCTTGTGTAAATCAGTTTTAATTAATAGAGCAGATGTACCAACAATGCATCTGGAAATGAAATGGAGGAAAAAAGAAAAGAGGCAGCTGGTGCTAGTGGATGTAAATATTTGCTTTTTGGGAAGTGAAGCTCTGCAGAAACTTCAGGCTCCATTTCAAATTCAGAAGCCTGTTTCTTATGCCTGTGGAGATATATGGAGCAGAAAAAATTAACTAAATCATAATGCTTCTTTATTTGAATCTAGTGCATGTGATGTAAGTAGCCCAAGTTTTTGGAATAGGGCCAACACATGAAGTCTTGGTTCCTGCTGAAATATTAAGACTTTGTTGATGCAAGGTGCATTAATTCCAGAGGAGCTGTCTTTGTACCCAAGAAGCTTTTGCAGGCCTCTGCAGTACAGTCTTGGCTTATAAGCATGGACAAATGGAAATGCTAATGTTTGACCCTTACTAGAACAGAGCAAGGTGCAGTGATGCTACTGAAACAGGGCCTGACTGGCAAACCAAGAGGTCCATATATTTGGAAGCTGCTGCTGGGGAGGTGTGACAGATGTGTGCATGGACTCTGAGCCTCATGTGAAGCTGAGGATGGAAACAAAAGCAAAGCATGAATTAGGACTTTGCAGGTTTTTATGGGACTCTCTACAGTAAGGCTGTGTTGCTTTTCTTCACTCTTAACTGCAGAATGGTCTTTTAAATCTTCCTCACTTCCTTTCAGTATTGAACTTTTCATGAAATCCCAGGCTATTTGTGTTAGAATTAGGAGAGCTTCATGTTCTCTTTTGTGGTTTTTTGCTAGTGCCTGTAGCTGCTGAGAAGAATTTGAAAACACAAGCCTGAAAGCATAAAGTACCACCACAAACATGGAATGTAACATTCAAAACAAACCCCCTTTTAAAGCAAGTCATGACTGGCGAGTGGTGATGTCCAACCTGGAACTGGCAGTGTGGGAGAAGGAAGACAGTAAGGGTTGATCCAGAGCAGGTATTTTGTGCTTGGTGAACCAGATAGCAAGGGTGGGAAGGATTCCTCAAAGTAGTTTTAATGGTAGTGCATCTATGCTTGGAAGTATTGTTAATGCTTATTGCAAGGTCTCTGAGGATAAGACAGACTTCCTTGCTCTGCAACTTAGTTTTGGAATAGGACATCAGGATGCTTGCACTCCACCTTGTGTGTACATATTCTGGTTTAGGGGTTTGTGCCTTGATGCTGAGAATGTCCCACAGCAGAGAGAACACCTCAAACTGGCAGCACAGCTCAGAACTGAGCTGGGTTTGGATGAAAGGGAAGCTCCTCTGTCCTTAAGACTTAGATAAGAAAGTTTGCAGGTGTAAGTAGTGCTGCTGCTGCTGAGGGGATTGGGTTTTCCAGGCCTGAGAGGACATTATAGCCCTGTCCATACTGCATTTGCATTGTGGAAGCTTGTGTGCAGTAACACCTTGCTGTCTGTCCCTTCTGTTTCAGAGCTCTGCTGTCAGCTATTTAATACCCTACTCTGGTTACTGCTGTCATTGTCCTGCTATCCTTCATCCTTAATTGTCCTCGGTGAGCAGCAGGCATCAGGAAGGTGGTGGTGAAAATGTAATGGATTGGAAGAGGCAGCAGGACCACTGGCTGTGAGAGATTTGTACGGTGTTTGGGTGAAGCAGCTGAGATCTTTCTGAAGGATGATGTGTTTAAAGATGGGTCAGACAGGGTCACCAGGGCATGATGAAGTTTAATTTTGCATTATAAAGGGATTTTCCACTCAACTTCAGACTAATAAGCAGTTAGTTCTTGGTACTTTAAAAGCAGAATGTCCTTTAGTACTTTTGTCATTAACAGATGTAGAATTGGCAGCTGACAACCCCAGTGGTCTTGTTCATCCACCTTCCACGCCACGTCTGCTGTCCCTGTGGGCTTAGGTTGTGTGCATTGCTGGAATGCCTGCATGCATTCCTCTGTCCACTGTTTCTTATGGGAAAGATTGAATTGTAGTCAGTCACAGTTCCATGATATCTTCCTCAGGTAATGAGATGCCTGAAACTGTAGTTTGACTATTTGGGGAATTACTGACAAATTAGAATTTAGGGCTGAGGAGTCAAATGAAGAGAGAAGAATGCAGAGCACCCAGCTACAAGCCTGTATACCCTGGTTGTGCATGTATTCAAATGCATGGCTCCATCTCCCCAAGCTGCAGAAGTTATTATGTGGAATAATTCTGTGTTGTTAGAGGATTTCTGGAAACCAACTGGAAGATGTGTTATGTTCTATCTGACTTATTTTATTCCCTCACTACAGCCAGGGTCGCTCTGACTGTGTCCTTAGGGTGTCCCTTTCAAGTCCTGGCCTTCTGGGACTTGCAGTACAATGAAAAAATTGCCTTCAGACCCAGTGGACAGTGTGGGGGCTCTGGCAGGTGAGATGAGGCTGTGCCCAGAGAAGGGATTTTTCTAAATGCACGGCTACCTCAGCTGTAGCCACCAGCTTCCAGGAGCACTGTCAATAGTGCAGGGCCTGAGCTGTGCCTTAGGTGGCTCTGAAGTGTCAGGTAGACCTGTTGTCTGATGTTTAAATGCTGGGGTAACCTTGCTCTGTAGGGGAAATGGGAAACTTGGAGGCAGTGCTGTGACACAAGAGTCCTGTAAAGCAAGAAGAAGCGATTTGTCAAATGACACTGTCACCTTTGATGTGGTGAAGGGAATCAGCACAGGGCACCGTGTCCTAGGTGGCTTGCTTGATGTTTTGTTAAGGATTTGAGCTGCCCATTTCCCACTGAGCTTTGGGATGCAGATGTCAAGGCTGGCTCTATTTAGGTAGAGCTCTGCTTCAGAGCTGCACTTCAAAAGCTGGTGGAGAATGTACCAGCAGGGGGGACTGTAATTGCCATATATTTTGCCCATAATGATATGGGGGAAAGAACAGGGGCAGCTGTAATGAATAAATGGATGTTACATCTGATGACTCCCAAGTCTCCTTTATCCTGGGTGTTAGGTCTGCTGTGAAAGGCAGGAGGAGGGAGTGGAATCCTGTGTCTCCTCAGCTGTGTGGATGCCCCCTTTCTTAAACTCCTGACTTAAAAATTGAATGCTTGTTCAAAAGCAGGAATCAACAAGGGAGACCTGGGCCAAGCTCTTTCCCAGCAGACCTCTGCTGAACTCTGCCCTTGCACCAGAAGATAATTTGCCTCCCAGTGGTGGAAGGCTGAGCAAATGCCCCCCACAGAAGGGAAACTTGCTCAGTCAGGCTTCCTCTGCCCTTTCCTTTATACTTCAAGAAAGAGAGCCAACTCTGATAAAGATGGGATCATTGGCACAAAAGGAAAATCACAGAGATGTTTTCAAAACCTTAGCTTTGTGAAACTAGAGCAGAAAGGAAAGTTAGGGTGACTGATCCTTGGATTTAGCTTCCTCTGTGGCTCTGACAAGCCCATGAACAATTGCCCATCCTACCATACATGACTGTGAGCAGGACAGCCCACTCTGATGCCTGTCAAAGTGAACCTGTCAGATCAGGAGGGTGCTTCTCTTTCCCAGCTAGAGAAGAGATAGTGTCCAGTCCTCACCATCCTACACAGCTGTGGCAGTGACCCTCAGGAAAAGAGTGGTCTTGGTTTGCATCTGGGCAGCAGAACAGGATATTTACCTTGTGACACAGGGGTACCTCTAGGGCAAAACAAAAGTCTACTTCTTTTGATGAATGTAATTTTCACTCTGATTTTATCCTGTCTGAACAGTTCTGTTGAATCCTGACTGTTCTCCCCAGCTGTCCGTCAGTGACTCTCACGCTTTGATGGCTCTTGTCACAAATAGCATGGTAAAAAGATCTTAGTTATTTTCTCTTTCCTTTTTTCTCCTTTGAGAAGTCTCATTTACTTTCTGCAGCTGTCCTGACTCCCTTCCTCCTATCATTACTGGGTAGCAATGTGGCAATTAGAGCTGGCCACCCCCAGGAGGAGGTGTGCTCCCCTGGCTTTGAAAGACTTTGCAGCGCTGTCCTTTGTGCACTTCTCCAAAGCATTCCTCCCTGTGGAATGGATTTTAATGTTATGCCATTCCTTGTATAGTAACATCTGTAAAGATACAAAAATGTCTGAGACCTGGATTGGTTTTGTGAAACCTTTATTCTTTTCATCTTCCTTGGAAGGTATATTGCTCCCCATCTCTCTCCCGCTCCTTTCCCTTCAAAGGATATCTTGGAGGTGATGTAAAGGCATCTATTGCTTAAATATTGATGTGCCAAGGAAGAGCAGAGAAAGCACCAGGTGTATCTTTCTTGGAGCACCAGCCTCTATAGTTCAGGGGGTAGATGGGGACATTTCTGAAGGGATGGTGTGACATTCAGATCCCAGTGCTCCTCACTTTGTCAGTCTCTTTCACACCTGCTTTTCTTCCCCTGGCTTTGCCTCATCTGCTGCTCAGGCTCTGTGGCTGTTCAGCTGCCACAGGCCACGTGGCTGTTGTGGGAGTCAAGCTGGTCAGAGACAGCAGGACTTGAACTAATAAGGAAGATTCTGTGGCCTGTCTGATCTTGCTGAAGGCGCTTTCATTACCATTTCAGAAGACCAGCCTAATGCTGGGGTTGACTTGGACCTGAAAGTTTGCTCTGGAGACCAAAGGATGGGGAAATTTGGAAGCTAATGCCTAATCCTGTGGGCATTAACAACCTTTTTAATGCTGTTTCTTTGATAACTCGTAGGAGGCATTTAATTTTGGGTTTTGTGTAAGGTGGCATAAAGCAATTCAGTGCAGCTGGAAGCTAGAGGCAAGGCTATTTATTCCAGGGTTTTGAAGAGCTCTACTCCAGTGATAGCTGTCTATTGCTGCAGTAGCTGCTTTTATTTTGCTTTGGAGAAAATGAATAAAAATTTTCCTCTCGTTTAATTTTCTCTGAGGTGAGAAAATTCCTGGAAGTCTGCTGGTGAAGTTAAGGAACATCTTAATCTTTTTTTCCCTGAAGTGGCTTGAGTGCAGCTCCCAGAAGGCCAGGGTTTGGAAGCCTGAAAGCACTGACTAGATCTCCTGAGAAGACTCCTGACATGAGGGCTGGGCTGCAGATGTGGCTGTAGGTACTAGAGGGAGATGCTGGATGTCTTGGTGAAGTGACTTTTTTTTTGTTTTTGTTTTTGTGATTGCAGTACTCTCTGTACCAATTGCTAATAAACTACTTTGTGTTGGCAGGGCTGATGATCCATCAGTCTGTGTTCTCAGAGATGAGCCCTTTGCTAGGACATCACTACGAGAGCTTTGTCATATCTTGACAGCATTTGACATATCCCAGGCAATGCTTAAATCTCCCAATTGACAATGTTTAACCCTTTCCCCTAAGAACCTTCCAGTAGTGATACCTATAAACTTTAGTTTTCCCTTCAAAGAATTGTTACCAAAGGTTTCTGTATTTTTGTCACTTGCCAAGTGCTGCCAATGAATCTCTATCTTTGTTGCTTTGGGCTTTAAATGTTGCCTTTAATTAGAATATGAGCTTTTCTGGCTATGGATTGGTGGACACCTCTCTGGTGACTAGAAACAGAAGAACAGAGGGATTACTGTATTGCTTCTTGTACTTGAAGGAACAGTCCTTTAGCCCAGGTGGGTTTGGGTGTCTCATTTAGGAGGGGCACACCAGGCCTCAAAATCCAGCAGTTTATGCCAATTTACTAGTTGTTCTGTTTCTGTCCTGCTTCTTGCCCTTAATTTGCAGAGCCAGATTAAGACTCTGTGATGCACAGAGGTTCAGGCAGGGCTACCTTTTCCTCCAGGACAGAATCTGTTGATTCAGGTCAGTATTTTAAGCAGGAATTGCATGCAAAATGGAGCTGAATGAACCCTATTCCTAGCAAGAGCTGGTAGCAAGGATGGATGAGCAATTCATTCACAGTCATTTAAACACTGAAGAAAATAAGATATGTGTGTTTAAAATGGCTTTCTCAACCAGTGTTTAGCATCTTGAGGTCTCAAGGGTTAAAACACCTCTGGCAACGTGGATCAATATGTGGGGATTTAAAAGTGCTCTGGACTAAGCAGACTAATGAGTTAAACTGTGTTTAGCTAATTCCCTGGATGGGGATAATTCAGCCAGCCCTGTGCTGAAGACCTCTGGAACTTGTCTGGTGTTTGCAGTGGAGATTTCAGGCTCTTTCTCAAAGACTTGGTTGGTCTGCAAGTGACTGATTTACTCCCCAGAAGGTAGGAAGCACTTTGGAATAATTCCATTTTGGTGGAGATTGAAGAGAGATCTTTGCTTTTCTGTCCTGGACTTCTGACAGTGGCTTCCACTGTGGTCCCATGTTCAGCTTGGATCTGCTTTTTATCATTAGAATGCAGTTGGGTTTTTTTTCTCTGTAGGAGTCAGACCCCTCTAGCAAGGTAGAGGACAGCCTTAAACATTCAGACCTCCCCACTAACAGTGTGATGGGAATCCAGCATGCAGAACATTTTGTCTAGAGAGCATCCATACTGCTATTAGTGTCAGGAATCTGGTGTTTCCAGCATTGCATCTTCTTCCTTGTTTTCCCCATATTCTGGGCATGTATTTGTTTCAGGTCTTGGCCCCGCTGTTCTGTGACCTGTACCTCTCTAGGCTCAGTTATCAAGGAGAGACTTTGGTTTTTGCACTCTGTCGTTGCAGTGGTCATCTCAGTCACATATGGAAAAGTCCAAAGTGCAGGCATATGGAGGTGGCAAGTCCTCACTATTTTGCCCTGACTCTGGGAAGAAATGAACACCTTTAATCATTAAAATTTGGATGGCAATGAGCGATGCAAAGCAGTTGCATAATTTTAATTTTAGGGGATCAGCAAAAAAAATGATCCTTTGCTCTGTTCACTCAACTAAAATGCTCTGCAGCTGTATAAAGAGGTGAGCAGCAGCTCTGGCTTTGCTTTGATTTTTTTCAGTGAATGTTTGCTGTATTTAATCTGCTGGGCTGTTATAAACAATCTCCCTGCAAGTAAGAAACTTGTGAGTGGCTGAGCTGAGATTTCCAGGTTCCTAATCAGAGGAAAGGCTGTCCCAGCTAAATCGGAGTTAGGCTCCTGATTGCATCCTGATAGAAGGGATTATTCATCCAGTGGAAAACAAATAGAGCTGCTGTCTGGCATGTATTAGCTGAGCAAATCTTGGCACTCAGTACATGTTGCAGCCCTGCTTTTCTGAGCTGGGTTCACTTTCAGCCAGCCTGACTCTGGAATGTTCCCTGCTTTCTGACCTTTCCTCTGTGGTATGGCTTAGGTGCTTTGGGAACCCTTTTCCTTTTTTTCCTTTTCATCAGCCCATGTACAACATGCTCTGTCAGGCTGTTTGTGACTCAGGCCTCTCTTTACTATTTCCTGGCTGATCCCTGTGGTTTGTATAATCAACAGTCTGGGTGCCCATCTCTGATGTGCTGTGTTTGTGTTCAGCTGATTGCCTGGGCAGTGATGCAGATGGTGGTGATGCCATGGCCTTGATGTTGCCTGCTTGGTGCTGCTGGACTGCAAGAGGCCATGAAGAAGAGGGACCAAAGATAAAGGTGACTAAAAGAGGTTGCTTTTATTTCTGTGGGATTCTTGGTCTGTACCCCATCTTTGGGCACTTGTATGTGCAGGGCAGATAACCTCAGTGCCTTTCTGCTGTACAGTATGAAACAGTTGGCATTTTGGTTCAACACATGGCTGCTTCAAAACAAACAACACCCACCACAGGAGCCTTTTTCTTCTTTTCAAGGAGCCAAGGACATTGAAGCTGTACACTGAGGTTAACTTACAGAGCAAGGACTATGGGGTCGTGGCACATGGTATATTTTAGAGCCTACTTTGTAGCTGACAAATGTGTGTCTGGTAATTTTAAAGGCAGGTGAAGGCTTCTGTGAGCCAGAGAGGTGGGGAATCCCCATCCTAGGAGATAGCTAACACTACTGAGTTCCTCAAAATCTTTAATTTTAACTCGGAAATTGTATGGTTTGTGCAGAGGGGTTGGACCAGACACATCCAAATTCTCTTTCTCCTAAATTGTTCCATGGTTATGTGCCTGATCCCACTGATCACCTGTGCAGTCTGCTTTATGCAGAGTGTAAGGGAGTGAAAAGAGCCTTATGAAACATGTAGAAATGTCTGCTCTGGGCTCTGGCAGGGAGCAGATGCCAGCTGCCTTTTCTCTTCTGAATGAATTTATTTTACTGGAAGCACAACTGCTGTTGCTGTGAAGTTGCCAGGTGGGCTTGTACATAGACTTGGGGCAAGTGGGAATGTCAAGGGGGGGATTTGGGAAGGCAGGAAGCCCATGCTGGCAGTAGCCCCTGCCCTGCCAAGGAACCACACAGGGCTTTGGGAGGGATATGCCGGGAAGTTCCTTGGATTGCTTCTGTCTCCAAGAGCAGCTGTTTACCTGGATTATGAGTATAGTGAGAGTGGGTTTCTTGTTTGGTGTACATCCCCAGGAGGGGTTGTGCTTGATACCTGACCTTTGTTTTCACATCATGCCAGGTGTTTCTAGGCCTTGAAATTTTGCTGTGGGCTCAAATGAACACTTAAGTCGAGGAGGACAAACGTAGGATTAGTTCCCAGGGAGACAGGACGCGTGCAAGAGTTGTGCTCTCTCACAGCTTTTGAGGGAGACAAACAAGCTTAGAGGGCCAAGAATAGCAGGACTGATGATGCACATTTCCAGAGGGTTATGTGCCTTCAGAGCTCTCCGCAAATGTCAGCCAGTTTGTCTGCTGCCCTGCAAATGCTACTTGCTGGGAAGGAGAAATCCTGCTTTCCCAAGTGAATGTTCCTTCCCAACTGCTTTTCAGCTCAGTTTGCCAGTGAGACTAAAACAATAAGCTGCCCTTACGTGCAAGGTTTGAGGATTGCACAGAGATGCAGCCCAGCGAGCTTGAAAGCTTGGAGGGGCTGGTCTGTTCTCCCCAGGGTCCCCTCTGGAGCTGAGGGCATGCAGGGACCAGTGTGTCCAGTGAGGCAGAAAAGTTTGCTGAGCAGTGGAGAGGAGCAAAGCCAAGGGACTGAAGGTGCCATTACAGCCTCAAATGTCCTGTCTGAGGGGAGATCTGCTGTCTGATCTGCTGCCTCTGTGTGGGGAGGGAGGGCTCTCAGAGCAGCAGAGGAGGGAGCTGTGTTCTGTTAGCATCTGGAGCCTTCCCCAGTCAGCCTGCAAAGCTGTGGCTCCTTTTGCTCCTGGAGAAGTGTTATTTAACAAACTGGCTTCCTGACCAGCCTCGTTGCTGGACTTATTCCCTGATCTGCTCTGTAAAGAGATTCATAGCTCCTTTTGCAGCCCAGCTATTCCTTGTGAAAGTTTGATGTATCTGGCTTGGTTAATCCCAGACATCTCTATACGGAGATATCATTTGTTAAAGGAGTTCTCAGTGCTGGAAAGACCAGCCAGGAAAAAAAAAATAGTTTCCAAACAGGTTTGGAAATCTCTGTCTTTTAGTCATAGGAAAATTAAACTGAAGCCATCTTTTTGTGTTCAGCCTAGCAAGTTGTTGTGAAATGTCTGAAAGAAATTAGCATCCAGTTCCTAATTAAAAAATTGGGAGCAGTGGCCAGGGAGGGTTAAAAAAAAGGGATCTGCCTTGATGCTATGCTAAAGAGAGACTGTAGATATTTGTGTCTCAGCAGTTCAGATAATGGATGCCTCTAGAGGTTCCCAGTGCCTGGACATAATTTTTACTTGCCCTCTCCTGATTTTTTCAGTGATGGAGGATGCTGAGGGCTGAAGGCACTAGCTGGATGGTCAGTGCCTTTCTAATTCTCTTCAAGGTTTTTAGGTGGGGGGCTGAGGCAGGAGGCAGGTGCTGTAATTTGCCTGCAGACCTGCTGAGCTTCTAGGCCCACAGCAAACATGGAGTTTGCTCCATGACAAGACACCTTGTGCCTTCTGTAGGACAAGACCCTGCTTGTAGGTAGTTCCCAGAGAAAAGCTGATGCATAATAAACTTACACCTTAATTTTCCTGTGCAGTATCATCTGCATCACAGTTCTGCCACAAGGCTGAGATGCTGTTTCCTCTGCCTTTCAGGACTGCTGCAGGCACTTGTTTTAAAGGTATGTTGATCTAGCCAGCAATGCTCAAGAATACAGACAAGATAAGGTTTGTCAGTAGCACTTTTTGTTCCCATCAAGTTAGTCTGGTGAAAGATCCCATTTTCTACTAAGAAAGCTGATTTTATACGTTGCTGAAGCCACAGGGCTGCTTTCAAATTAGGCTAATTACAGAGAGAGAGGATAGATCAGTCTCCCTGTAGCAATTGCCAGTGCTGGGATGAATGCAAGTTTTTTGCTTCCCCTTATGACTTTACCTTTCCCTCGGTAAATATGGAAAGTTGACCCTCTGTGAGATTGGTCCCTTTGCCTGATACCTGGCAGAGCTGTAATTAGATGAGTGCAAATTTGTGACCTTCACTGTCGTCTAAGGTCCACCTTATGTGCTGCCTCTGGCATGGGGAGGGGAAATTTATTTTTTTTCTTTCTCTGGAAAAGAGGAAAATGTTTGGGGATGGTGAAGGAAATGAGGGAGGTTTCTTCTCTGTGGCCTGCTTGCCATGGGAGTCCCTGTGCTGCTTTGAGAGGAAAAGTTGCAGGGCTGTCTCTGTGGTGGCACCCAAGGAAGGATGCTCAGGGACAGGCATGCAACAAACACCTTGAATGGAAGGGTTGTGGCTCTGTGTCCCTTCTCTTATGCTCTTGGTTATAGGACATCCTCTGGGTGTGCTGAGGCCTCCTGGAATGCTTCAATACCTGAACTACAGCCTGGGAGAAGGGAATGAGAGATTCCTACACACCCCACTGGGGATCCCAGCTCATCTTTTGCTGGGAATTTGCTCCTGGGTTTGCTGGTGCCTGTGGGAGGAGGCATGCTGGAAAGGATTCAGGCATGGTGGCTGTTTCAGCCAGCACAGCACTCCCTGCTGTTTGCAGGGACAGGAGGGTTCCTGGATGTGGCATAGTTCTCATAGGTTGCCTTTCAAACAAAAGGAGCTCTTATTTACCAAGATTTCATCTATTCCTACTGTTTATTGCCCACCTGAAATCCTCCTTGTCCCCTGCTGGCCTTGTCCTTGCAAGAGCTGCTGGTTGCGCTCCTGCCACAGTGGGGAGAGAGATGGAGACAGGATGGGAGCAGTGGCTGGCAGCTGACAGTTTCTTTTTATGTTTCCATCTGTTCCCTCTCTTCCTTTTTAATGAGATCAGGTGCCAGAGTGCACTAGTAAGACTTTTCAATGTGAGAGGAAGTCACAAATGGGGTACTCAGGTCCTTGCTTTCATCCTTGGCAGAGAGATGCTGCTCAAATCAAACCTGCACCCTCTTGAGCTGTTCCTATAATGGGAAACCAAAACTCTGCAGTGAGGCTGACAGCTCCAATCAGGTGGGTCTGTCCTGCAGCTCAGCCTTGGAACTCAGAGATGCTTGTGCTGATGGTCACCAAGACGCAAGCCTGGCTGTTCCTGCCCCCACTCGGGTGCTTATCTTTTAAATTTTATAATTTATTTATTTGATTTTTTTCAAATGTGGCTACTCTGTCTTCTAATCCCCCAGTTTTAAATGGTATCAGTGGCTGGACAGGTTTACTCTCTCAGGCCCTTGGTATTTGCTACACAGACCCAGCTGACCAGGTCTGATCAACCACTCCAATTTCATGAGTGACTCTGCTTCTGCTTTATGTTTTGAAGGGTTTTCCCCTCTGCTTTTGGGGCCATGTGTTTATTACAAAGCTGGTCTTTCATGAGTGGGAATGTTTCCTTCAAGGAGTCTTAGGAGATGTTTGGGGCTGCTTTTATTGCTCTCTTTTATTCATGGTAGTTCATGGAATGTGTGAAGAATGGGAAGAGATTCAAAGGAAGAACCTGAGGACCTTGTTTAACTTGGACAACCTCTTTGTGGAAAATCCCAATCTGTCCCTCTGCTCCCACTGCCAATATATGACAAGATGGGAGTCAGCACAGAGACCCTGATCAGATAAAAGCTGTAGAGTCTGACAGTGCCTCCAGGGCAGAGAGTAGAGGTTCTTCTAGGGAATGTACCAGATCCTTGTTTAAAAATCAGAAAGCCCTGGCTCATGTTCCAGTCCAGAGTGGCATCTGCATGGTTGTTTTTTAGCAAAAATCTTTTAAGCAGAAGACATTTGGCTACGAATGCAGTCAAATATTTGGCTAAGCCAAAGGCAATCCAGTAGTCCCTCCTTAAGCAATCCAGCCAAACGCTTTGGGATTTTGCTTGAGTTCAGACTCTGCAACTATGGCTGTTGTGTGGTTGTATTGGACCTGTGAAGGCAACTGCCCAGTGCAAGAAAAGCCATGTTTGGCTTTGATTTTTTTCTTGTTGCCTGCTTCAATGGGTAAGTTCCTTGCCCAGCAGCTCTGGTGCCTGCAGACTGCCCCAGCACCTTTCAGCACAGCCCTCTGTGCTGCAGGGAGCTGCACCAGCTGGCTGGCAGCAGCAAGGACACCAGCTTGTTCCTTTGGTGCTTCTCAAGTGATAAATAAAACAAGCCAGTCCTCTCACAGTGCTGCTTCTGAACAGCCTGGTGCTTTGTAGCTGCTCTAATCATGCCAGGTGCTCCTGTGGGTTCAGGTTGAAATGCATGTCATGGGCTGGGTTTGTCCCTTCCCTGTGTCCCACTTACAACTGTTGTGTTTTCTAATCTTTCTCTCCCTTTCTTCTCATCACAGAGCCAGCTGCTGGTGTTTGGAAGTGCCCTGCAGAGGCACTACACCTGCTGGGCTGGGGATGACTGACTTGCTGTGAAGCCAGGAGCCAAGGAGACCCATCCTCCAGCAAACAGAGCTGCCAGGTGATGCCCGAGACTACAAGTGCCAGCTGTAGTGGACCTGGTTAAGCACAGTTTTTCCTTAGCCTGGAGAAGCTGCAGGGAAGGCCTGTCTGTGGCATTTGGGGTGGTCCTTGGGGCTGGCTGTGGCATGGTTGTGCTGGGTGCTGAGGTGTTTTAGTGGCATGAGGTGTCCATTTCCAGAGGGCTGCCATGTGCTTGGGCTCTCCAGAGGAGAGCCTGGTGCTCCCAGCCTGTGCTGGTGGGTGGGATGGACAATGCCCCAGCAGGACCCAGAGCTGGGTGTGAGGGAGGAGACCACTGAGCCCTGCTCTGCCTCTGTGACTGGGAAAGATCACCAAGCCCTGGTCCTACAGAGTGGTGCTGCATGTTTCTGTCCTCAGTACCAGGGGGTCTCAGATGGGTTTTAGCAGGAAACTGGATGCTGAGGCAGTTGGGATTAAGGTAGTGGCAACCTCAGGAATAACTATTGAATCATCTTGTAACTGCACAGATATTGTCACCCTTGACATCTGTCCCTTTTTTTTTGTTAAGGCTGAGATCCTATGCCAGTACCTTGCTGATTCAGGCCTGAACCTCCATCCAAAGCCCACCCATTTCCCAAGGCACTGTCTTCTGGCAGGCACAGCCTTGGTAATTGCCTTTCCAACCTCCATGTCAGAGATTCCCCTTGAACTGTGCTTAACTTCTGGAGGCTTGTAAATTTTCTTTTGCATTGACATAAAGACAGCTGGCTGGATTAAATGGTTTCATAGAGCTAAAGAAAAGGAAAACGTAGGAGGCATTACACTTGTTGGGGTCAAGGATTTTGCTTTCTTTTAAGAGGCAGTGAAGATAAAACAATTTATTCTTTTCAAATTAGTTAACTGCACAGCTAATGTCAGGGTCTCTAAAAGGCAGGAATTTGAAATAGTGTCTTGATTTAGAAAAGACTACAGAAGCATTTCAGGGTTTGAAAGTGAGATGTAAATTAAGTAAAAAAAAAAAAAAAAGAGGAAACCAAATTGATTCCCAGCATGGGAATAAAAAGGGAGAAAATAAACCCAAGGCTGTGTGTTGAGGTCTGTGCTATCAAAAAAATAAATCTATGTTCTCCCTTGCAATGGATGGTTCTGTTGCTCAGAGGAAGACAGGGGAAATATCGTGAAAAAGACCCAACTTTTTTTTCCTTTTTTCTCAGAAGAAAGCAAATATGAATCCTATTTGGAAAAAAGAGGGCTGTGGGCTGCTTGTTTAGAACTTCATGATTGCACCTTCTTAAGGTTACAGCTGAGTAAGTGATCTCAGTGCAGTTATTCAGTAGGAAATGTAACATATTTTGATAACATCTGAAGTGATTGAGCATTGCAGTCAGTCCTTACTTGAAGTGAGCACTTCAGGGTTAAAATGGGGGTAGGGAGTGCTCCCATCTGCACTGATTCCATCCTGTGAGCTGTCTGCCAGCACTTTCCTCTTCCCTCTGGATCCTCTTTGCAGCAGCTTTGTGTACTCTGCAAGGCACCAAAAGTGTCCAGTTAACTCTGTTAACTGGTTTGATCTGGTGAGTGCAGCAGTGATGACAGGAGATGTTTCTGATGTGCCTCTTGCAACTCCCCCCAGAGTCTCTGGTTTTGGTACTCAGCTGCCAGAGTGTGCCTGTGCTGTGAGGTCTCAGAGCTGCAGTTGGGTTTTTGGGGGATACTGGCTCAGTGTCCTTCCAGCACTGCAGCAAATGAGAGGTTAATAATGCAACATGCCTGCCTGTTGCCCTTGGCTGTATGCTCATTTACTTCTGAGGGAGAAGAGCAATGCAAAGAGCCTTTCCCAGGGGATGGAGGAAGGATTTCAGTTCCCTGCACAAACCAGCAGTTACCTGTGCCCGTGAAGAGAGCAGAGTGTGGGGCCTGGTTTGATCACATCCTGCTGGGATGGATGAGGGCAGCTTGTCTGAAATGCTGGGGTGCCTGGCTTGCTTCTGTGCTGGGCTGTGGGCAAGTGTGTCCCCTCTCTTCCTTGGGACATGCTGCAGCTCTTGCAGGTGTGTTGGAGGGAGCTTTACTGTGTGTTTGCTGTGTTCATTGTGTGCACAACTCTGAGACCAGGCACTGCCAGCCAGGCATTGCCAGTATCCCTGCAGATGTGGGGAAGTGCAGCTGGTTTCTGCTACCCTGGGGCAGGGGGCCCACAGCAGCTCCTCTGTGGGCACCAGGTGGGTGCTGAGCATCTCTTTGTCCCACAGCTGTCACCTCCAGAAACCACCACTGCCTCCTCCCCTGTCCATGTCCCTGTTGTTTCCATGGTGGTGCTGGGGCTGGCTGGGGAGCTCTGCTGCCCCTGAAGGAGAGCCACAGCCTGAGAGGACCCAATGTGTGAGTGTGGCCCTGCAGAGTGGGGAAAGTGGGGCATGCTGGTGACCACCCTGGTGCTGGAGTGCTGGTGGCTGTGTCCCTTCTCTGGATGATGGGTGGCTTTTGGTGCCCAGGTTGTCTGACCTCAGCAGTGAAAGCTTGAGAGCAGAGCTGAGTAGAGACTCCTGTAAGCAGTTAGAGAAAATAAAAAGGCTAGGCTACTCCAGGGGGGGTGAAAATTACTCACAGCAGGTTCTCCAGAGGTGCCCCATACCTGAAGGATAGGAAATAATCAGTGAAGTTAAAGCTTATTCTGTAACACCTTGGGGTTACTGCCAGTGCTGTAGTTTTAGAGCAGCAATCCAGTAAATACCAAATATTTACCTTTCTGGCAGCCAGTATTGTGTGTGTGTGCTGGAGAAGCAGGTATGAGCCAGCCAAGGTCAAGCTCAGCAGTTGTATCCCTGCTTCTGCTTTTGGCTGCTTCCCTGTCTCCAGTTTGGTGTCTCTGAATTGAGTCAATACTTATGGTCTTCCAGAGACTGAAACTCCTTTGTGAGAACTGGGCATGAGCACACGATCACTTTGATTGAGAAGCTTTGGAAGTCTAAGATGAAACCATCTTGACTGGGATTGAGGTTTACAGAAGCATTTCAAAAACTCTGACCATTCCCAACCTCTCTTTGTCCTGGCAGGTGAAGCAGCTGCTCAGGATGGGAGCATTGTGCAGCCTGTGCCCTGTGCTGAGAGTTGATGCTGCAGAAGTGAAGGGATGGTTCAGAAAGGGAGTGGATGGGTTTTAGGGATGCTGGGAATGTCCCGTGTTCCGTCTTGGGGATGCAGCTGAAAGGTGCATTAACAAATCACTGCATGTCAGCAGAATGCAGGAGACTGTTCATGAGTCAGGCAGTGTTCAGAGGTTATTATTGCTGCCCTAAAGAGAAGAGGTGAAGGTGCTTTTATTTTTCCAGTACAAGTCATGGCCAAAACCACTCACCTGGGAGCAGGATGCAGGTCCTGTACAGACCCATTTTCAATGCCTTGCCTGGAGCAAGGAGTCTCAGTAGT
The DNA here is from genome assembly GCA_013397295.1 of Polioptila caerulea. Taxonomy (NCBI): domain Eukaryota; kingdom Metazoa; phylum Chordata; class Aves; order Passeriformes; family Certhiidae; genus Polioptila; species Polioptila caerulea. Next base: position 129,905 of record VYXF01005960.1, on the reverse strand, counting down.
AGCTGTGAGCCCACAGCATGAAACAAATCTTTCCTCCACTTTAAAGATGGTTCTGGTCTTTTTTTTTTTTTTTTTTTTCCCCTCCAGAGACTGCTTATGCATTGCACATTAAATAGTCATTAGCTAAAAGACTTTGTCATCCAGGGAGCACAGCTCCCCAGCCAAGGCTTTTCCTTAGCTCTTGAGCATCCAAGGTGCCAGCCTGTGGATCAGGCTTTTTCTCACTTGTATTCTCCTTGCAGCAGGCTAGGAGATGTAGAAATGACATTGTCTGGGCTGACAAGCTGGACTAAGGAATGGCTTGGGCCCCCTCCATCTGCCTGGCAGGGAAGGGAGGTTTGGGCTGGAAAAATACATGGTGAGTTCAGCAGCAGGGACACAGCTGGGTGTGAGAGCAGAGCTGTTGAGGTTGAGAGTGGGCTGAGGTACCAGCATCAGGTTTGGCATTGGGTGCTGAGGTGTTTGCAAGCCTTGTGTGGGTTTCATATCATTTCTACCATGCAATTCCATGGATATCCTTTCCTGCCAGCAGTTTGCTAAGCACCTGAGGCTTCTCTGGCAAGTTCTCTGAGCAAGGAAATCTGGCTCCAGCTGTGCTCTTTGCCTGCAGCAGGCAGAATTCACTCCTGTGCTGAGCAGGTGAGAGCTTCTAAGGTTGGTTCTAAGGTGCTGGAGCTGTGGGAAGGAGCACAAGGAGGCAGCCCTGTGAGTGCATCTCAGACCAGGTAAGAGATTTGTTGGGCCTCACTCTGACATGTGTCTCTAAGCTCTGCCTTCTGAGTCAGGAAGCATCCCCCACCACTCAGCTTCCTTTGCCTGCACTTCTGTCTTGGTGTCTTGAGTGCACAAGGGTGTCACAGGGTGAGGTTTCTTTGCCCCAACCCTCCAATTTTCATTGAGCTTTGCTTACACTGGATGTCGTGCAGGAGACGTTTTGGAGAGAGTCTCCACAGGCTGGCTAGCTGGAGAGCCAGTTTTTTTTCAGAGCTCAGATCCTCCCTGACTGGATTGTAAATTCCTAAATAATGAATGTTGGTTTCCAAATGGAGGGTTCCTTGTTCCCTGCCAAGCAGATGCAAGGACTGAGTTTGCCTGTGGCCTGGAGCCTCCTGAGAAGCTTTTGTTTATAGCATCTGTTGTGCCAAAAATGCATGAAGCTACCTGACAGCAGAGATGCTTTTGTCAGTTGGGTGTCCTTGGTTGCTGTGTGTGTAAATGTGTGCCTGATTAATTGGAACAAGCTCATCAGAGGGTATTCACCAGGTGCAACACCAAAGTACACCCCCAAAGGCATTGTCAGAGCTATGGCAACACAGAGATTTGCCTGCTGTCCTTTGCATTGGTGTGATCAGGGTCCTCCCTGGGTGAGCAAAATACAAATTAAATTCTTGCTTTGTAATTCAATGTGGAAAGTTCTTCTTTACTCCTTAAGCAAAGACGTGATGGGCTTGTCTGCAGTGTCTAAAATTAATTCACCTGGAGCTTGTGGAGCATTGCCAAACACCACTCTAAGATGCACTTTGTAATGCTGTTGCAGTCACAGGAACCAGCTGTGCCAGGACAGCTGTGCCCCCAAGAAAAGCAATGAAGAAATATTCCCAGGGCTGGGGTACAATTCCTGACAAGTCTCAGGAAACCCAGATCTATCAGAACAGGGTGCCAAGCTGAAGATCACCAAGGACATCCCAGATTCAGCCGCCTCAATTCTCATTTTATTCCAGCATCTATGGCTAAGCAAGAAGTCCCCACCATCACTGCAAGTTGCACAGCAGTTTTATAACCCATTTACCTACCCAGATTAATTAAATTAATTAATTAAATCCTGCTGAGTATCATAGAGCTGTCTGAGGTGGGGAATGTGGAGATCTCCCCTCAAGGGACAGGGGTGCTGGGCTGGAGCTGTGCTGTGTCATGGTTGGTGTTTCATTCTATCCCTGAAGGGAGATTGGGCTGATTCCTTAGTTCTGCTTCTTTTCCCCAGGTCTGGGAGGCTGATCGTGGAGGCTTCAGAGAAGTGGAACTGTGGGGTAGGGAAGAGCTTCTCTCCAGGGCTAGAGGGTAGGGGAAGCTGCTAGACTGGGATGGGGATGTGGAGAGTAGGAACTATCTGGAAATGAGCATTGTGGGCATGATGGACAGGCCTCATTTCAAGTGAAATGAAATTGCAGTTAGAAAATTGGAACAAATAATCCAGTTATTCTCAAGACACAGTAATGAATCACTAAAATCCAGATTAATGTACTATGCCCCATTAGATTTCTCTCTTGAAAAATAGTTATTTCCATGTTTAAATCCTAGTTCTTGCTGCAGCATATCCTGGTGTCCATAAGACAGTGCTGTCCTCTCATGTTTTGTGTAAGAACAAAAGGAAACAGCAGCCTTGTGGATTATGTGTATAATGCTGTAACTGCTTTGAGAATAAAGGAATGGAGTTACTGGGTTGCTTGTGGATGTGGCTAAAACTTGAGGGAAAGGGAATGGTCATCTTTGTGTAGACAACATCTTATATAAAGTAGGTGCACACAAAAAAATAAAAGATTATATGGAACAAAAGGAAGCAGGAGGGAATATGATCAGAGATTTTACTTAAGGTCAGGATGCGAATTATTTTAGTTTAGGGCTGATCTCCCAAGTCTCTGAAAATAAGAAGTGGGCAAATGCATCTGTTCCTTGGTCCAGTTTGCTAGAAAGGGAGGGGACATTATTTCTAGTCCAAAGTAGTGCTTAGTAAATGTTGTCCATGTTTGAGTCTTGTCAGTGCTTGAAATCAGCTTTCTGGTGTTTTCTTTTCTTCTTGCCCTTTATTGTGCACCCACCTGGTGGGACAGACAAAGAGAGGGGGTTGTCAGGCTGTTGATTGGAAAAGAAATGACCCCATTTACCTGTGCTTCTTGTAGGATAAGGATGCTAGAGAAGAACTGCCACTAAGATAAAGTCTGAAGTGGCCCTGCTTTCCCATATGTTGCATTTCTGTTTGAGCTAATTCCTCATGTTCCTTTAATGGTTTCATGCTTCTGTTTATGCTGTTACAAGTTCTAATGCCTATAGGAAGCCTTGAATTTGGATGTTACTAAATGAAAATTAGGACCCTCATTCTCCATGGAGAAATGCTCTTGGGCAGTGTGGTAATTTCACGCCTGGAAGGAGTCATATTTGTTGGATAATTTTTGTAACTTAACCAAATTAGCCTTGAGAAACTATAGTTCTTAATCAGTGTCTTGAACTCTCTGCTCCATTAGTTAGAAACATCAGCAGAAACATTCTTGCACAAAGGGTGGACACTGGGTTTGCAAAGCAGGAAAGTGCTCTGATTTTGCTGCACTTGGGGCAGCAGTGTCCCTGGGTTTGAGGTTGTTTATAACACTCCAAGTCCCTAGTAGGGCCAGGCTCAAAGTCACCTCAGGTCAGCTGCTCTTGAAAAATTAAGCAGCCAAGTGATGTTCACCTTCCTTCTGTACTCACAAAGAGGAGATCCTTCTGGTGGGAATTGAATTCCTGAGAATATTCTGAAGAGTTATAAAAGACAGCTTGGATATTAATAAGGGTTTGATTAATAATTACAGCAAATAGGGTTCCAATAGTCATGGGAGAGGGGGTTGAAGGGAAAGGTGAGAAATGCCAGCAGGCTCTGGTGTGTCTTTGTGGCCCATGGGAAACAAGGTGGGGAGGCCTTGTGTTCTCCAGTTCTGAAGGATGCCACAGCCTGGAGACCAGTGTTAAAGAAACTTCTGAGTAGGTCTCCTCAGTGACCCAGCAGAGTTTGTTGTCAAGGTTCACTCTATTCCTTAGCACATAGGCCATGATCAGTTCCCACACACAGGCACAGAGGTGTGCACATCTATATCTGCATGTACAAAGTGAATATTCCCCTTGAGTTTGGTGAAATAATCACATCAAATCCGTTTGCACTTCTCAACAGACCAGAGTACTGTGTCCAATTCTGGGCCTCTTATTCAGGAAAGGCATTGAGTTGCTGGAGCAAGTCCAGAGAAGGGCAATGAAGCCAGTGAAGAGACTAGAACTAAGTTAAAGCAATGTACAGCTGAAGCCATGAGTGTGTGCTTCTTTCCATCCCCTTTGTGTGGCAGTAATTCCTTCTGTCAGGTCGGACACTCACCTGTGCTGCTCTCACCAGCCTGCCCTTGGGCACCTGGCATGTGGAGGGCAGCCCAAACTCTGCCTGGAGCTTTGGGACATGGCTGGTCCCAGCTGGAGCAGGTTCCAAAGCAGCTGTTCTGTCTCATCTCCTGTGTGGGGCACAGACCCAGCCCAGCAGTGGAGTCAGGTCAATTCCTTCTTCCCAACCAGAAACATCCCTTTGCTGACTGGAGCCCACTTGGCTGGAGATGCCCTAGTGCTGGGGCCCTGTCAAGGACATCTCTGTGTTCCTCTGTGGAGGGGTCTGTGAGGCCAGACAGAGAAAGCAAATGTTAATTAACAGGAGAGCACTGAAACTTGGAGCCATTCCTGCGCACTTCAGTCTCGGCACAGCGCTGCTTTCTTGCCTCCCTTGGACTCACCCAGCTGTGACACCACCACACTGTGGGTTGTGAGTGTTGTACAAGGATGGAGTTAGGGGAGCTCTGATAACTCCTCCCCACTCTCTGCAAAGGTCACTGCCTCAATCCAATGAAACTAAAGAGGAAACAGATGCCCAAAGAGCAGAAATCCCCAAACATGTCACATCAAATCACAGAGAAGCTAATGGGACAGAGCCACGTGGTTACAGCATGTGCATTCTGCTCTATATCATTAATTTGCTGATGTTAAATATTTCAGCAGGTAAATTCCAGGGCTTCCAGAACTGTCCTAGTGGCTGTGATCACAAATAATTCATCACTGGTGCTGGAACAAGAAAAGCCTTTTTGAACAAGGGTGTTTCTGAGTCTCTTGCGGTTTTGTTTTTTTTTTTTGTCTTTCAGCTGACTCCCTCTGCCTTCCAGAAGGAGATGTCTCTCACCATCAAGCAGAGGCTGGCCAGCACTCAGGAGATGAATCTGCCCCAGGTTGTCCAGCTTCAAGACAAGAGCAAGACCTCCATCACAAGGTAGCCTTTCCCTGCCCTTTTCCTTGCTCTTTGATGTGACATTTGAGGAGGGTGTGTGCTTGTGACAGGCTTCCCTCCAGCTCACCGAAATACCTCAGGGTCCAGGTCCTGCTGTCATTGCAAACTGCGGGTGGTGGTGGAGTTCCTTCGGCTGGGGCAAAGGCAAAACATTTTTCCTAGTGAGACACTGGAGTCCCAATTTGTGCTAAGTCAACACAAATAACCTCTGCTGAAGCTGGTGGGGTTTTCTGGAGTGTAACTGCCATCCCTAATGAGAGAAGGCTGGGGCAGGACACAAGGGAATGAGCTTGCCATTTTCCATTCTTCTGCTGAAATAGCCACCTCTTGCTTTGGTGTGGTCACTGTCAAATGCTTAGGGTTAAAGGATTTCCTCCACAGTGGCAGCATTGGCTTTTGAAGGCTGAGGGCCTGTGGTGATTACTCCCGATGTAACAAAACTAATTGCATTAAAGCTTTGGGTTGGAACAACGTGTGGGACCCTGATGGGGCGTTAGATTTTGCAGGCTGCCAAATGTACAGGGAACTTGCCCTGGGCAGAGGGAGTAGATGTGCTTTATCTGGATCACTGTTTGCTGAGGGGTGTGTTTAAGGCTGCTTTTCTTCGACGGCTGCTCAACTTAAAGCACAGTCCCAGTGGGCAGATGACTGGGATAGGCTGTTGAAATTGTCAGCAAGAGAGCTGTAACAAACTGGTTAAGGATTGCCCTGGATAGAACAGGAGGCTGGGAATGCCTCACATGGATGTACAAATAGCTGGCAGTGTGCTACAGCCCCTCACTTCAGCCAGTTGTGACTCCTGTGGAGATGCAGGAGACCTACCTGTGTGTTTTGAGTGGGAACAGTGCAGCTGAAGAGGGAGACAAAAGCAGAGAGGGGTTTTGTCAAAGTAATGTCTCTGCTCAGTAAGCATTTGCTGTTGTATCATTCCAGACATGCCTCTGCAATGGTAGTAAATACGACACCAAAAACAGATTACAAGAAAGCAGCCATTTTAAGCTCGTGGAAAAAGGAGATACCAACTCCAGTCTTGCTCAAGTTGCCCAGAACTGCTGAGAAAAGAGCTAAGCCTTATCCCCATCCAGCATTCACCTCATTTGTCTTTTTCCCAACTGCTGTGTTACTTTCTTTTTACCCTTACCCCCTCTCATATCCTTCTTTTCTTACTGGTGTCTAAGCATCAGATAAAAATAAGTATTTGGACTTGTGTGGGACTCGATCTCAGAGTAAAGGTCATCCCAAAATTTTTTCCCATGGAGCCTGCTGTAAATTCCGGGGTTTCACTTGCTCCAGGAGTACTCAGGGCTCTGTCAGTCAGTGCCCTGGATCTCTGTGACCCCATCAGCACACAGCTCTGCTAGAGGTAAGTGCTCCCTGGAATTTTGGAGAAGAAAACCTGGAGAAACACCTGCCACGAGAGCTGCTTGGCTTAAGCCTGCTCAGTGTGGTCCAGCAGCTTTTGCTCAGCCCAGGGCAGAGGTGGAAGAGCCACTGTTTGCCCAGTGTGAGCTGGGCAGATGTACTCACCCAGAATCTGTTCTTCACTGGGGATCAGTGCAGACTCTTCCTCCCAGCCCCTGAACCTCTCCCTGCTCTCTCTTGCCCTCTCCAGTTCTCAGCAGTTGGCCCAGATCACAGCTCACCTCAGCCTTGCCCACCGGGGTGGTGTTCCAGAACTACACCCCTGGTGGGGTCTGTGAAATGCCACTGGTGCTGGAACAGGGACAAGGCAAGTTCTGGGACATGGAGGTTTAACACAGTGCTGGAAGAAGAGAGTGGTGTAATTCCAGAGGGGTACAGCACAGCAAGTTACCTGCTGCAGTGCATCCACAAAAAATTGTCTCAACACATTTGTTCTGCGGGATGGTGGAAATCTTCCCAGGGGATTCACCCCTGATTTTAGCCATATGTTGGTGGTGTCTAACCCAAAGGACCTTTTCTAGCCCCTTTCTTTCCTTTGAAAGCCCTGGATTGATGGGAGTGTTGAGGAGTGCCCGGTTCTTACTTGCCCTCATGCTTTACCTCGTGTGTGTACCATGTCCTATGGTCCTTTGGGTAATCGTGATTCCTGGCAGGAATCTCTGCCCCTCTAAGCTTATTTAGCTGCCTCTGTGCAACCTTAAGCTTAACTTAAAGCTCAGGTGTTGAGTCTTCTCTACACTTTATGCTGGAATTAGTTATAATTAGTGGCATTGGCACTGCAGGAAATGTGTTTTGAAACCGCCCTGGAATCGGGCTGATTTAGCAGAAGCAGTGGGACGCCTTTAGGTGCCATTACAGGCTCCTGCTAAGCTTAATTCACCTCTGCTCGGGTTTTCCAAAGGCAAGGTAATGCTCTGCTTTCTCTTTGGAGAACCACAGTACCTCTGGAGCAATGTGTTCTTGAAGGTCTCTACCTTCACTTGAAAAAATTGCGATTGCTTTGCAATTTCCCAAGAAAGTTGAGAAGGGAAAAGTTGAAAAATGTCAGCAGTTGTGTTCCACTGTAAACAGGAAAATGGAGACCTTTCGAATTTCAGTCAGGGGAACATTTTCTCAAATGACTCTTGTGCCAAGAGCAAGCTGGTGGGAAGAGACAGGAGAGAGGAAAGGAGCAGAGTTCAATCTTTTGTCCCAAAGCACTCTCTTAGACACAAGGGTTTCTCTTGCTAAATAACAGTAAAATGTAGTAGAAGTAGAGAAAGGCCAGAAAAAGAAAAGTGTAATTATGGGTGGTGTTGTGTAATGCAGAGTAGGATGTGTGCATGAGAGGAAGGCAGGATGGGAAGATGGAAGTGTGATAGGAGCAGGTGAATTAACCCCCTCCCCAAATCCACCTGTTGGGAGAAACAAATAAGTGGCCAAAAAAAGCTGTTGGGGCGTACGACAGATGGAGGAGCAACAAGAGAAGTCCAAGTGTATCCTGGGATAAGAGGGTTATCAACAGGGACACAGCTGCAAAGGGGAGACCATTTGGCAAGGAAGGATGCAGTTGTGGTCCCTCAGTTATTCCTGGAGAGTACATCATTCCAGGTCTGGCATGTAGCTGGGGAATATTGGAAAGGTGCAGTGTGGATGTCCATGCCCAAGGGATTCCATTGGTGGGGTCCATGCTGATTCTGGCACTTCTGCTGCAGGTTTCCTCTGCTGATTTAAATGTGCCTCAGTTTCTCTGTTCCTACTGAGTCTTTTGGCTTCAGCTGCTCCAGTATCCATGCAGCACATGAAAATGTTTTTCTTTCGAAGTACAAGCCAAGAGACAAACAGTGGATTTACTCTACTCATGCTTCCTCAAGTGGAAAAGAACATCTGCATTAACATTTCTGCCACTCTCAGTAAAAAATAATGAACTTGCACAGCTGCATCTTGGGATTTGTATGCCTGAAAAGGGGCATACAAATGTGTGAGCTGTTAATTTTTTTATCCTGAGCTAGTTAGACCTCAGCCATTGGACAGCATTGATGTAAAAGTATAATCAGCTCTGAGGAAAATACTTGGCAAATTTAAATGCATACAGACAGAGATGATAAACCCTAGAAGAAGCTATTGTATTATAATTTTGTTGGCTTTTAGTAATGTCCTGGAGAAAAGCAACATTGTGTTCTGTCTCCAGTTTCTCACTAGATTCCCAGATTCCTCTGAGTCACACTGACTTACACTGTGTGGTAACCTGAGGTGGTCTGCTACACAAAAATCCAGCTAACAGCCAAGTGTATTCAAACAGAGGCTCTGAAATCATTCAAATATAGAAGTTTTTCCCCTGTTTGCTGTCAAATTGCTTTTCTGTCTTCTAGCTGCTCCTCACCACCCTCAGAGATGTCCTGGGTGACTTTTGCTGAAGGTATAAGCCATGTGTATTCATCTTCCAGGGGTCTTGGTGACCAAAATGTTTGCCTTTGGTGTGAAATTAGCCCCTGGAACTCACTGCCTCAGGGTGTTGTTATAGCAGATGGAGTTTGGAAAGTTCAGGACTGCCTGGGCTATTGATTATCAGGCTTGGATGGGTGGTGCAGAACAAACCTCCATTTTTTTCCAAGCCTCGTGGGAGTTTGTTGTTTATTAGTGAAGCTGCCTGTCAGTCAAAATCACTTGTTTTAGACTTTGTGAGATGTGATTTGGTGCTCAGAGGTTGAGGTCTGTGTGCCAGAAAATGCCTTTTTGCTCTGTGTGTGTGTGTATTCCAGAGGGCAGAACCTGGCAGCAGGGTGCCTGCAGGACCTCCTGGATGCAGGAAGGAATGCCCAGCAGTTCAGCTTGCCTGCACTGGCAGCTGCCTGGCCACAAACACCAGGCAGCAAGAGCCCCTGAGGAGCCAAGATTGGCTTTTAGTAATGAAACCACACTGTGAGTCAGTGCTGGTCATGTTTCTCCAGGCAGAAAATGCCTTTGAAGCCCATAATTGATAGGCACAGCCTGGGGTGTCATGTGGTTTTCCATCACTTTGGTATGTTGACTGCTCTCATCTTCTGCCTCAACCTTTCCTGGTAATGTTTTGTGCTTCTCTCTTGCTTCTTTACAGCCCACCTAAATTCTCCGTGCCATCTCCTTACTTGGGGGTTGTCTCACTGTCTTGCTTTGCTCTTCTTTTTGCTGTTCAGGTTTCTCTTACTCCCAGTAAGGCCACAGTGTCTGGTTTCCTTCCCTTGCTGGTCTGACCACACAACTGTATCCTCACAGCTGTACTACCCTACTCAAACTTGGTGTGTTAGAAGGGAATTTCTTTTTTCCCCCAGGATAACAAGCACTGTTTTGCCTTCAGTAGCACATTCCCCCTCTGGAACACAGCTGCATGGCCGTGTGCAGGCAGGAGCAAGCAGGTTCTTTAGGCTTGTAGGATATGCAGATGACTTGTTTCAGGTGTTCTGTCTCCATTCTACTGCCAGTGTCTGTCTGACCTGCTCGGCACTTCCTTCCCACCAGGCACTGCCCTACTGCCTCTGGCTGAGCTGCTCTGCCCAGGCAGATGGGATTCCCTTCTCTGCCTCACCCTGGACTGAAGCAAAGGTGATGTGACAAAGGTGATGTGTTTTCTCTGCCTTTGTTCCCCAGCCTTGCAGGCGTGCTGGCCCTGAGGACACCTGCCTGCCCACGACCCAGCGGGGGCCCGGGGAGAGGAGGTGCTGTGCCCGTGGCAGGGAGCCAGCCTGCCACAGGCACACCGAGTTCTACATGCCCTGAGTCAGCAGGAGCCTGGTGAGGGGGCTTGGACACCTTCCTGAAAGAGCTCGTGTAGGGCAGGTGCACCCTGAGGGCAGTGACACCGCTGTGCCTGTGTCTTCATGTGTGTCACTGGTTGCTCTGGCAGCTCGCAACTGCTCTGTGCCAGACATGCTGTGCTTTGGTTTGGGGGTTTGAACATCAGTGCTGAGGCCCTGGCAAGTCTAATCTCAGTGCTATCATCTGGAGGCTTGTTATTGCAGAAGGATTTAAGATGTGGGAGGGAGGAAGCCTTGCAGGGAAACAGAGGCAGGCTGACTCTTTCCACCAGCGTCCTGCTATCTCTTAGCACCATTCTTCACCTGAATCGTTTGGAGAGGCAAAGATGGGTGAGCTCTGTGCCAGCTGATGTTTCTGCACCAAGGCAAAGGTGCCAGATCTCTTTGGGTGCAGCTGTTTTCCCATCTCACCTTTTGTTGTTTAGGCTTATTTTAATATTCTGTCCTATTCTCAGGCAGCATAGATAGAGAAAGTTAAAGAGGAAATGCCCTGTGTTCCATAGCTCCTTGTTCTTTAGGAGAGACTGAGGAATTATTTAACACTGTTAAAATTTAGAGTAAAAATTATACTGGCCTAGGGCAGCTCTCTGTACTACCCAAGTGGCACAAGAGCTTAATATCACTGAGGTAGGCTTTGCAAAGTACACTGGTGCCTTTAAAACCTGATTTATTAGTATTAATAAGTGCTCATTTTCAGGGTGAAAGAGGGAAATTGATACCCGTGAAGGGCAAAGTGCTGCACTTGGAGTTGAGAGGCAGCAGAGCAACATGTGAGTATCACCACAGATAGAAGAAGGGTGAGATAACCCACAAGGGCACTTAATGTCCCACACGCTGTCCCTTGTCTTGCCCTTGAGCTGGTGAGTGCATGGCTCTGCCAGCGAGAGGTTCTCTGCACAGCTTCACTGACACCCCCAGCAGTTTCGCTGAACTGGGCTCTGGGCTCCTCACAGGGGTTTTGTAGGGCACCAGGAGAGGGTTGTGTGCTGCTCAGCAAGGAGCATGTGAGGATTTTTACCGCAGAATCAGAATTTTGTGCGAATTGAACATTTTGTCTTGTACTTGATGGAGTGCGAGTCAGCGAAGTACCAAAGTGCTGTAGCTCAGCTAGAAACACATCGATAGCACGGGCAGGAGGTGCAGAGCACCTTGAAAACCCCTTAGCAAAGAGGCAGGCATTGAGAAATGGTTCTGAAAAGGCATTTGCATTGGGCTTGGGGTTGCTGGCATGCAGCATATCTGTGTTTTAGTTGTGGAAAGCTAAGGAGTGCTCCTTTGAACAGCCTCTGCATCTCAGCTGCTCCATGATCCACAGGGATTATGGATGACCCAGTGACCTGGGCTACAGATACAAACCCCTGTGTCAGGGTTGTGGATGTTTCAGTTGGTTTATGTAATTCTCTTGCTTTGAATCTGCTCTTCCCTGGGGTAAGTCTGACTTCAGTGAAGTCACTCCTGATTCAAGGCAGAACTGTGGCTGAGCCCTAAATAAAAGGACCATGTGAGTGGTTAGTGCCTGAAATGCCACGTGCCATGTTGTCCTTTCTTGACAAATGAGCAGTTTCCTAGCGTCTTGCAGTCGTTTGGGAATGTATCACACAGTTAGACTGCCAGAAAATAAATGAATAGCTGACATGTCTCTTTGTTTATTGACACTTGCATTATAAATATGAAATGCTAATGTTTCTGCTGGGCAACGTTTCCAATTAGTTCCTCTTGCTGCTTCTGATTTATACATTCCTGTTTTATGGCTCCAGTTGCCCAGTGTGGGTCTTCTCATGCCACCCTGTGTTCCCTGGTGTCCTTGCATTGTGGTCTGACAGTCTCTGCCTAATTGGAAGCCATTATGGAACTGACTGGCAAATACCCAACAGACAGGAATATTTACATTTGTGTGTCCTTCAGGCTTATTAATAGATTATCTGAGAAGAAGAAGGAAGCAGGAAGCACATAAACTCATAGCACAGCTTATTCTGTCCTGTCCTTTTGTTCTTTTCACTGTAGGAAGACAATATTTTTCAGGCAATACAAGTTCAATCTGTAAAGTTTGCAAAATTCATTCCTGATGCTCAGTGGAGACTGAAATATTGCTCACTGATTAATAGGAAAGATGACAGGACAATGAGTTACTGCATTACTGAAATTAACTCCTTTAAAATTCAGTCTGGCCCTGTTAGATGTTTTGTAGCACACAGAAGTTATTCCAAACAGATTTTTAAGATGACTCTTGCAGGGAGGAAAGGGAGAGAAGATGAAAGCAAATGAATGTATAGAATGAACCTGGAAAACAGGGATGGTTTCAAAGACTCCTGTGAATTGGTAGCTGAGGGGGCAGGAGCAGGGGTACCCCCTCTCCCGTGGAGCTCTCCTCATCCTTCAATCTCTCCTCTTTTTTAATGGCCCTTTTTTCCAGCCTATGTGTTTCAGCAGGGAGCTTTCCCTGCTTGACTTACTATTCCTCATGCTACAAAGATCTTTTAACTGCAAGTTGTCTGCTGCAGGGAATTCAGTGAAGGATTCAGGATTGGTTATGCAGGATAGCTGACATCAGAGTTTGGTGTACAGGGCAGGCATTAAGGTTGATGTGTGACACCAATTAATATTGGCCTGAGTCTGCCAAGGGCCTGAGAGCCATGCTTGGTTAATGGTTGGACTAAAGGATCTTTAAGGTCTTTTCCAAATGAAACAATTCTATAATTCAAGGAAATAACATCTGAGACAAGCAGTTGGTTTAGTTTCAATGGCTACTAATTTGAATGCCAAGGGTGGTATTTGGAAGGCCAGAGCTTGTAACTTCTTTTCTTATCAAAGGGGAATAAGAGCAGAGGAATCCTCCTAGAATCGTCTGTATTTTCCTTGAAATTGAGAGAAGGATTGTTTGAAGGCAAAAGTTATATTTCCGTGAAAATCTGCAGCCGGAAGCTGTGTCTAAATAATCTCTAAAGCATAGAAGTGATGCACATTTTTGCTCACTCAGGCTTATTTAAAAACCTTTTTTTTATCAGTCTGCTTAGGGTTTGCAAAGTAAAAGCAAGATTTTAAACTCATTTTGGCTGTACCCCTGGGTTTTGCCACAGAGTTAGTGTCCTGGTAACACAGGGTAGTGCTGCAGTGGAGAATTTGCAGTTCTCTTCTCCCAAGGAAGGACAATTCAGCTTTCTGAGGCTGAATGAACCATGAGTTCACAGTGGCAGGGACAGCCAGCCTCTGCCTAGCACACCCCTCTCTGCTTGGGTTTCCCTCTTTTCGGCTGGCACTGCATCCACTTTGGTGCAGAGTCCCAATTTGGGGAGCCAGAGTGGGGCTGAAGGCTCAGCACACTCTGAAATGCTCTGGGCCAAGCCTTGCCCTGGCTGCAGCATCCCTGGAAAAGGGGTTCAGCACACAACGTGTATGGCCATGAATGGCGAGAGGCAGCATTCTGAAGGTCATGGCTGCCTCTGTGAGGCCAAATGCTCCTTGCTCTTGGCAGACACGGAGAAGTGCCCTTCCCCTGCAGTCCCAGTGCCCACCACCGGCTGCAGAGCTGGGAATGGCTGCCTGTGCTGCCTTTTGGAGGAATTTATTCCTTGGGCTCTTATTTACATTGATTCTGATCCCCTCACTTCTTAGCAATGACAATTAATTGAAAATTCCCTTTTATTTCCTTCAGATACCTCCAATTTTTAAGGTTTCTTTTCTCTTTATCCCTGTACTGATCTGAACTCCTTGCATCCTCCTCAGTCTACCTGGCATCTGGAAGGGAGAGATAACTGAATAGAATATGCCAAGGCTTAAAAAGACACACAGCTTTCAATTGGATTTACAATGTCTTTGTTACAGTAGTGTGGCCAAAATAACAACAACCAAAAAAAGGTAAATAGCATTTTCCATTTGCTAATGCAATTTCTGAAGATCTGAGCAGTCTGGGACGTGAAGAGCCCAGATAATAGGTGCTTTAAATTCCCATGGGCTGCCCGTAGCTTTTATTTTAGATGGCTTAGGCTGCAAGATTGAGTGCAAAATTGCTAATTCAGAAAGACTTGCTGAAGATGAAACGCTCTCTTGAAATGTGATCTTCAGTCCTGTAGGTCGTTTTCTGCCGTTCCCTTCCTGATATTTTACCCTCCAAATAGGAGAAGCAAAAGCACTTCTGCAATTTCAAGTGTGAATATTCGAGATGTCTAGGAAAAAGAAAAGGTATTTCTTTATACTTTTACTGTCTCTTGGATGTGACTGTTAGGGTGATTTTTTAAACCACTGCTGCACAGGTGATTGGTGGGCACTGGGTGTTAGCTTTGGGTTAAAGCAGTGCCTCTGTGTGTGTGCCTCTTCTGGCAGCCTTGGCTCCCTTTCCAGGTTTGAAGAGGATGGGTTTGGGAGCAGGAGGTCCCAACCGTGGATGAATCGGAATCAGTTCTGATTAAGGGAGTTTGCTGCTATGTGCAATTCCTAAATCAAATTGTCTGCTTGCTGCTTCAACAATGATAAAAATATCAAACGAGTTGAAAGCACTGAGGAGAAAAGATCAGGCCAGCAAGTGAGTGATAAGAGGCAGAGCTTTTATCAACTCATCGATACAGGAGCTGCTGGAGGCAATGGCTCCTGGCCCTACAGCAGCAGCTCTATCACTGATTCCAGCAGGAGTGAGGTGATGCTGCCAGCACAGCAGTGCCACGTCGTGCATCTGGTGATTGATCTGCTCATCCCTACAGTGAAATGGTTCACCTTCCTTTTGCTAAACACCTCACAGCTGGAGGAGGGAGCTGTCTGGCTGTTTCCTGAACAAGCCAATGACTGGGAATGGCAGGGTTTCGTTTGCTCTGGTAGGGGTGCCTGAGGGTTTCCGGTTTGCAGTTCCATCCCACCCTTGTCCAGACAGGCACCAAGTCACTCCTGGAGATCTTGGAAGAGAGAAGTGATTAAGGCATCAACCATACAGAAGAGGCAGCAAAGTTCTTGGTGTGTCCCCTGCAGCTAGAGTGAGATGTAAAGGGAGACTGAGATTCTCCCATGGGAAGAGCTCTCTCTGAGTCCAGGGCAGAGCTGAGGAGGGCAGGGATGCTGAGGGCAGGGATGAAATTCTTACTGATTTAAGTACTTGTCAGACATCGGCAAGAATATTTTGGCATTGGGGCTGAGTCAGCTCAGTGTGAGGAGATGGATCAGATGGCTTTTTAAGGGTGTGTGTCCCCAGCCTTGTACCTATGATACTGTGGGAAGAGATGAGATGGGAAACACACACGTACCCCACACTCACCTGGCATTAAAGCAATTACCATCCCCAGCTTGGTAAGTATTTCACCAAAAATGGGCTTTTGATCGTGCATATGGTGAAGTCCTTTTGAAAATGTACCAGAGCACCCCCTGCCAAGCTCCACCAGCATTGCTGGGACTGGAGTTAGTGTTGTGGCACAGCTGGATTCTTAGTGGTGCCTTTAATAGTCTGCAGTGGTGGTCAAAGCAGGTTCTCTTATTGCTGTAATCCACTACCTGAAATTACTCCATTTTGGTGCCTCAGAATCAAAGTATCACATAATTTTGTCAGGTTCTGCTGTGAAAGCCGGTGAATCAATAGAGTTGTTTCTTCTTTGCAAGTTAACAGCCCTGTCCAAGTCATCCTACTGGAATGAAAGGTCACTGAGGTACAAAGTAGTATTAATTATTGAATGCTACTCTTAGGGTCATAGAATACAGCAGCTTTTCTTCTGCTGTTGGAATGGCACTTAAATGTCCTGTGCTGAGACAGTTCTTTTCCTGCAGGATTATTTCCACCAGCTCCTCTGCATCACTGAAGGGAAGAGTTCATTGTGCCAATTTGTGCCATTGGTGCCCGTGCCATTGGTGCCCAAGCCATTCTGGACTTCTCTGACCAGCTGGACTTCTCACAGTGTCCGGTCAAGTGCAGCACCCAGAGGACTCTGCTGGTTCAAAATTTGGTAACCGGGCAACTCAGTACCAGCTGAGCACCCAGAGGTGAGGCAGCTCAGCTTTTGTTGTGCAAAACACCTTTGGTGATAACAGAGTTTGTAAAGAGCAACTAAAGGAACCAGAGCATGAGCGGCTGCCCTGCAGCCATGGCTGGAAATGGGCAGGAATTTATGGGGTTTGCTGCTGCTTCTGGTGTTTTAGGCAGGATGCAGCCTTTGAGCTTTCTCTGTCCCAGATTTCCTGGAGGGTGCTGGAACATGTTAGTAGCTGGCCTGCACCCTCCTGAGCACAAGCACCTTCTGAGATGGTTATTCACCACTGTCAGCCAAATAGAGCCATTCTCTGGGAGGACACAGGCACGTGGCTTTCCAGTGATCCTCTCATGAGATGCCCCATGTGAGCTGTGTTGTGGACAGCCTGTACTGTTCCTGTTAGTCAAAGTTGATCTGATTTCCCTTGTCATTTGAGGGCATCAGTCATCTCTTCTGTTTCATGGTGAACCTTTGAAAGCCAGTTTAAATTTCAGATAATTTAAATCTTTGAACAGAAGCAGCATTTTTATTCTAATTAAGTCATCCCCACTTTCATTCAGATTTCTTTTTAAGTACTCTGAAGTTCCTGTGTTTCTGCTCTTTTGTTTTGTTTTGCATTAAATATTTGTCAAAATGTCATGAATCCTTCAGCGGGAACTTTCTTAAAGGTTGAGCTCCTCTAATGCCTGTTCATCTACCATTTGCCTATTGGTATATGCACAGGTGTATAGGAGAAATTCTGGGAATAAGTGAAAAATATTGGGCTGATTTAGAATGTAGAATCATAGAATAACTTTTGTTGGAAGGGACCTCTGGAGATCACCTGAGCAAACACACTGCTCAAAACAAGACCAGTGTCTGGGGCTCACAAGGTACCATTGGGAGATGTGGACCTGTAAAAGTTTAGATGTCGTACAAGAAGGCAAACATACAAAAGGACATAGTTTAAAAAGCAGAAGAAAACAAGCTATTAAAAAACCATCAAACCTTATCTTTTCTGCCTGTCGGGAGCAGTAGTGATTCATGGAAAGGGTAGATCTAATGGGACGAGAATTATCTTAAGGAACAGCTCACAATTAATGGATGGGAGGCCAAAGTTTAGCCTGCCAGCTCCATCTCTTGGCAGTGGTTTTCATTTGGCTATTAAAGTGTGTCAGGGATGTCTCCTTCGCAGCTCTTCTTATCTGTGGGCTCAGGGAACAGATCATGATGTTGGCTGAAGTTCAGAGGAGTTAAGTTTAACCGTGGAACTCGTGTCTTTGGGTCTTGGAGGGCCAGGTCCATGTGAGGGGTAACGAGTTTCTGCTACAGCTGTAACAGAGGTGTCTGGTGGGTACAGCCTGGGGTGGGGTGTAGGAGATGCAGGGGCTGATCTGGGCTTGGTTTCTCAGTCCTGAGAACTAAGTCCTGAGTTTGGCTGCGCTCTCTTCTTCCGACAATCTGAAAATAGGAAGATATTTTTCTTTCTCAGGCATCCTCTGAAGTCACTCCCTGGAGTGTTATTCTCATGCTGCCATCTGAGGGCAGGAATATGTAGACAAGGGCAGGAGTAGGAAGGGAATGGGATGGAACATAGCACTCAAGTATGGCCAGGAATTCCCCCTAACTTCCCCCATAGTTTCTCTGTTCTGGCAAGATTTCTGTCAAAAGAATAGAAAAAATAATTCCATGTCTGTCCCACACAAGGCAGTGATCCCTTCATGCCCCAGCAGAGACCTCCAGCAATCCTGGCACCACTACTGTGGCAGATGCACGAGTAGAGTAATTCAGCTCTGGGGCTGTGGGGCTTTGTCTTTCCTTCCCTCTCTGCAAAGTCTCAGGTCCAGCACATAAACAGGGCTGGCCCAAGGCTTCTCCACTAGCCAGCAGTGATGTTCTCACTAGTGGTAATGGGAACAGGTCAGGCCTAATTGCAGCAACAACTCCTTAATGAGCAGAAACTGCAGCATTTTCATCAGCTGTCACTACTGACATGTATAAAGTTCAGCTTGCCCACGGCTCCAGTTGTTCTCATTATTTTTGTGTGTGTTGCTCTAATCATCACCAAACTCCACAGAACGTGTTTTTAAGGTGAAAAATTGACCACCAGCAAAGCACTAAGACCAAGAACTTTTGTTTTCTCAGTGGGGCTGTACAAGAGCCTAAAGCCCAGTAGCTGCTGGGCAGAAGTGTGTTTCACTTGAGCTCTCCCTAAGCGTTAAAGCACTGAGTTTTGTGTCTCAGCCAAGAACTGTTTACCTGGTGATAAATCCTAATTGCTCCTGCTAAATCCAAAGCACACCAAAACATTTTCATCATTATTTC
This sequence comes from Polioptila caerulea, assembly GCA_013397295.1. Lineage (NCBI taxonomy): Eukaryota > Metazoa > Chordata > Aves > Passeriformes > Certhiidae > Polioptila > Polioptila caerulea. Next base: position 111,399 of record VYXF01005960.1, on the reverse strand, counting down.
CAACACATTGCATGGAGCTTGTCTGGTGGGCCAAGCAAACAGTTACCAGCTTGGATGACATCCCAGAGTCCCAGATTGCATCACTGGTGAATACACAGAAACCTCGCGTTCGGCTCCCTTGATGTGCTCCTGTTAATGGTGCTTCATTTAGCTGGGATTGAATTCTTCAGGCTATAAATGGGATCCTCCTTTTGGGTCTTGTTTCCATGTCACTATATTGTTCTAATCTGCAATTGCACTCATTCAGAGTTTTAATTGTGGCTCCTCTTAGAGCAGCTTTCATTGGAATGCTGATAAAATGTGCCCTTTCTCAGGCTGAAATGGAATGTTTTCAAGGTAAAAAAACCCAAACAACCACACTGCAAATTAAACAATAATTATTCTTTGGTCTTCAAGCCTTTTATTCTCCCTGTCTGATTCCCAGGTTGTAATCTCACAGGACAGGTAGTGCTCTGACATTTGCATCCCTCAAGGTGATGTTTATAGGTGGCAGGAAAAGAGAGATTCCTGAAGCAGTCAGTGTCAAGTTGTGCATGCAAATAGCTCTTAACCCTCTCTGTGCTCTTCATAAACCATCCTCAGGTGGCATTGCTGGCAGCTGGACCCTTGAGCCTCATTGCAGAGAACTGGGGGAAAATACTGAGGGGAAAAAAAACCTGACATCATCTCTGATGAAAATGAGGTGTGAGATCACAGAAAAAATTAAAGCTTATTTTAAAGTGGCTAATTAGGGAGCTGATGTGGAGCTCTTCAGCCACCTGTAGAATGGCAGAGAGTTCTGTGGGATGTATTAGAGTCACAGGGGCTTGGGGAAGATGATGAGTAACTACAGGACTGGGTGTGCTTAACTGGCAGCAGCAGCATTTGTAGTAGAGTCTGCACAGCGCTGCAAATGGGCCAAGGGGAATTGTCAGCTTGTTAGTGAGTGTTCAGCTGCTGTGCAGAGCAGCATGGGGCTGCCAGCTGAATATAAACGTGTTGTGATGCTGAATCCCTTTCTGCAGTTACAACTGATGCCGGGTTTGGCTGAATCAGCTTCCTTTGGTATGTGAGGCCATCTGTGAACGGGCTTGGTGGTGTGTTAGTGGTCAATGCACACATGCAGGAAATTCCCAGCCCTGGCTGATTATTGCTGTTTGAGGCTGAACAAGGAACTGTAGTATGGATGTGCCAGCACCTGTAAACATCTCAGCTACCCAGGAGGGTAAAGCCTCTGGGAAAACTACTGCCTTGCTCTGATCTAATCTGTGCTTTTGTGTAGATGTTGCAGAAAATAACCACCTCTTCATTGCTCTGTTCTTTCTCCTTAAGAACCCCCTTCTACCAAGGGTCGTCATCTGTCTGGCAAGGCTGACGTTTCAATCAGTGGCTTCCAGAAACTTGTTTGAGGAATGAAATGAAAATCCTATTGATTTAGTCTCTAAATCAAGCCTTTTCCTTTCTCTTTTTTTTTTTCCTTTGTAAATCCCCCAATGGATGTGGATAGGCAGCAGGGTTTAACTGAGGTTTAGCTCTTGTCGCCTTGCATTTTAAATTCCTGAGATCACTCAAACAAGTTCCTGAATGCTTTCCATTTTTATTGACTTCCGCCAGAAAGGAGGATGTTCAATACTTGCCTAAGCAATTCCCTTCCACATAAGGTATTTATCTGAGTCACCCCTGTGTTGTGCAGGATACCAGGGTGGGAATACCAAAGCCCTTTTTGTGTTGAAATCGGCCTTGTGTGAGTGTTTGAGGGGGCTCTGATGCTGCTGTGAACCACGTTAAGTTACTATTGAGCTAAATTCATGGTAGCAGACCCTGAGCTGCCATTGGCCACCACTGTGTTATCCATCTTCATGCAACTCTCCATTCATCCAGACAGATTAGTAGGAGCTTCTTCTAAGTGCTCAGAGTTGGGGAAACCTTCTGCTTCCCAAGGAGCAGCCTCTTTTGACTCAAGAGCTTCACTGTGGTGCACCAACTGATGTAATATTTTCCATTTGTGTTTGGGGCTGGCAGCTGGTAGGTATTTCTTGTATCCTGTGAGTTTTAAAAGATCTTGTTTCCTGTGTTACTTAAATGAGTAAGCCAGTCTGATGCTGCAGTTATTACAAGACCAAGCTTTGCCTTGGACTATCAGGAATCTTAAAACTTTGCAGAGGGGTTTTTCTTCATGTTGGTCATAGGTGGCTGTTGCTCCTTCTGCTTTTTCTTCACTTGTGAGAATTCCCAGCAGCATGGCTGTTTCTTGTTCAACTTCTATGTCCTTGTATGTTTGCTTCAAAGTGAGTTGAGGGAGTCAGTTATTGTAGGCAAAAAAAAAAAAAAAGTGTAAATAGCAGTTTGTGCAATTATATGTTGATTTTGTGTCTTAATAGTTGCAGTGCTGCTACAGATGCAGGATTGGTACCTAATACTTTATCCAACTGATTGGTTATAGGCTTTTATAGTTCCAATTAATTAGCTTGATGGGTGAGCCTAATTGGTCTCCAAAGTGCTCATTTCTGTCAAAACAGCTAATAGGTAACAACCGTTTCCTGTCTTTGTTCCTCTTGTCTAGAACTGCTTGTAATCATGATTTTTATACTGTTTTAGATAAGGTTATTCTGCTGCTTGCAAACAGAGCATGGCCTTTGCTCTCTCACCAGGGCCCTGTGTTTCAAGACAGATCGTCTGTCATTCCGAGGGTACATGAAGGGGAATAAAGTTTGTGCTTCATTTGCTCGAGGTTTTTTTGCACAGCTTTATAGCTCCACAACTACGTAACACCCCTGCTACAGCAACCTGCAGAGCTGACTGCAGGAGCACAGACTGGGGGTTGTGTTCTAGGAGGGTTGTTTGGAAGCTAAAAATCTCCTTAGGGCTGTTTTGTTCATCCCCTCGTATGCACAGAAACAGATTTCCTGTGAGCCCACACAGCCCATTTTTAGCAGGAAGGATTTCTGGGAGAATGTGGTTTCCATCTCTTTGCAGGTCATCCTTGACCACAGCTTGCCTACTCCATTATCCCCAGAGATCACTACTATGTTCTTAAGTGTCATTACCTCTGGATGTGTTCCAGGGCAGAACTGCCCATTCATTAGATTCCTCTCCTTGTGGATCAATCAGCATCTGCTGAGAAGAAGTAGAGCAGCTTGAAGGGTGATTGATTTATTAAGTGGTATATTGAGTCTGTCTTTGCTGTCATTCTAATGGGCTGGCAGTGTTTTCCCCACGGGCCAAAAGCAATGTTTCAGCCAGGCAGGTACCCCAAGTGTATCATTACTGTAGCAGCAATAAAGATTAAAAATGGCCTGTGGCACCCTGGCCATGCAGCAGCGCTGTCTTTCATCATCCCACGGTTTTGGTGTCCTTTCCAGTGTATTCTGGAAGGCTCCTTCATGCCGGGCAGAACAAAGCTCCTGTGCTGGCTCCCAGATATTCCTGTGCTGGAGTCTTTCATCCAGCAACACACAGAGATCTTCCTAGCACAGTGCTGAAGAGATAATGGGGAGTACTTGGCTGCACAGCGAGGAGCCTGATTGAAAATGAGTTGACTTTTATCATGCCAGAGAGCTGTCTGAAGAGCCTCAACCAGTCCCATACCCACTGCTGGCTGGTCATGGCTTTACATCTCCCACTTCATCCCCATCAGTTTTCATGTGATACCTCACAATGCCTTTGGCTAGAGACCCTCCTCTTGGAATCAGCGGGTGCTTGGCTGAGGCCTGGGCCATGTTGAGAACTTCTGATCCTTAACTCCAGCAATGCTGCTGAGGAGGACGCTCTGAGGTTTGTTATAACCTGGGAATGACTCAGCTGTGCTCGTAGAAGAGCTGATAGCAAGGCCCAGTCTTCCAAAAAGCTGGGCAAATGAAATCAAACTTGCTTTCTGTAACAGCCAAATATTCCAAATTTGACTGTCATGCACTCCTAAAAAAGATTTAAAATCCAAATTCAGCAAAGAGGGAGTGACAGGGATAGAGGAAGAATCGTCTCAGAAGATGAAACGCAGCAAGGGCTGTTTTATTTCTATTCTGTCTAATCAATCTGGCTACCAGCTTTCAAATATTTAGAGCAGTAGTTGATGAAGAAAAGTACCAGCTGTTGAATCATAGGAAAATGTTCTTCATAAACCCTGAAATTTATTTTGAAATCTTGTTCAATGGTTTGCTCATCCAGTCATTGAGATATACTTTGAGGCTAAACAAAATTTGTCTTTCTATTTAAGAACAATTTGTGCTGCTCTGAGCAGAACTCCCTTCTGCACCAGGCTGATCACATAGTATTAGAAAAACTCAGAGATGTTTTAGCTTTTCTGTAAATTCCCCCTCAGTCTTTTTACAGGCCCCACAGAGGATGACCCAGGGCTCAATTTCTTCACTTCCAGGCAGTGAAAAGAGATCACAATGTGCTAAGATACCTGTGTCCATAATCATGCAGCTGGATGATAGGACAAAACACAGTGGTGTTTCTGCTGTGTCAGAGCCTTTTTCAGGACTGCACAACCCAAAAAACATCTGCTCAACTGTTGTATAAAAAAGTCTGGCACTGAATTTCAAGTCCAGGCATTGCTTTGCCCAGGTTTTAGAAAGAGCTATGTCCTGCCATCCGTAGGAAACGTACCCAAAGGATGTAAGGATGAAAGAATTGTCAGCGTGTAATAAGATCGTGTTGTGTAAATAATGATAGGGCAGATCCATCTAGATTCAGTAATGTGTTTTCATGGCAGCAGAGCATCCCAAGCTGCACACTGTGGACATTACCCTGTCAAGTGAAATGCCTCGTGCTGGATTGCTGTACAGAGATTTATTTTTTAAACATATGTATTAAACAACCAAGAGTCTTAAATGAAATGTCACATTTAATTTGGCACCCAAGACATGAAGTCTGCAGCTGCCCTCAGCCAACCCCAATAGCTCCACTCTCTGTGTCAGTTCCTCTGCCTGGCAGGAAGATCTGCACCTCCTGACTCCCTGGCATCTGTGCCTGCTCTCCTGTACCCAGCCATTTGGGGGGGTATAGATGCAGCATGTGCCAACTACTTCCCTGTGTGGTACAAGGTGCTCTGGCAAAGCCTCCAGCCTTCACCAGAGCCCTTGGTGCCTGCAGCCAGGTGTGCTGGGGTGGCTGCAGCCCCAGCTCCTCTCCGGGAGCGTGGCAGTCAGGGATGTTTAGCGAAGTGTGCAGAGACAGGCAGAGCATCTGCTTCCTCCCTCCTGGGCTCTGGAGTTGATGTTTTCCTGGGCTGAAGGCTTTAGTCTCATCTTTTTTTAACAGCTTCTGATGGTTTTGTCTTCCAAGCATCAGTCCAGTTGCTTTCTGTGAGCTCCTACAGCCTCCCCTAGCAGTGTGTTCCAAAGGATGGAATATTCCCTGGAAGAGTGCTTCTACATTTTTGTCATTTCTGACTGATAACATTTTCAGGCCCTTAGCTTCCTGTTTGATGACAAATCATGACAAATTTTTCCTTATTCCCATATCTCAGGCCATTCATGTTTGTGCAAACCTCTTCTATCTATCTTCTCTTAAATTTCTTGCTTAAGAAATCCCATTCAGTCTTCATATAGAAGCTGCTCTTTACTTTAAACTTTCTTTCTGCCCTTCTTTATTTAATTTGAAATGCTTCAGCTTGGTTTGTGAGATCAGAACAATACCAAATATTTCAAGACTGATGTGGCCACGGGTTTAGTCAGGGACATGATGATAGTTTTCATGGTGTTCATTTTGTAGTGGTTTGTCATTTTGAATGTTGTAGAGTATTGGGTCATGTTTCCTCGCCTGTGTCCCCTCGTGCTGTGGGCTGCCACTTCACTTGTTCTTCTGAGTCCCCCTTTCCTGGCCACATGGCCCCAGACATCCTTCCTTCTCAGCAACAAGGGATCAGGAGAGACAGGAACGCCTGCAGGAGACCCTGGGCAAGCTGTGACTCCTCAGAGTCACCTGAATGACTTTGATGCAGAATTCCCTGTGATCTGAGTGGGCCACCTGAGCACATCTGAAAAATCTCGCTGTAAATACTGTCACCTTGGGGACAAATCTCTACAAACATAGCCAGAATTAGTGCTTAAGGTGGTATCCAGGACATCCTCACACAGCTGGAGGGATGTGATAAATGCACTGATCCATGAAACTGCTCAGTCAGCTAAAAGCTGGGACACTTCTGGTCATCTACAACCAGAGTTATGCCACAGCCTGCTTCCAGTGGAAGGCTTTTGGTATTCAGAAGAGGAGGATCAGCTGAAACTGAGGTGAGTTTGAAAGATGCATTTCAGTGAGATACCCTGCCCAAGGGTAAAACTAATGTATGACTTCAGGGAACATCAGTGCTTTTAAATGGTTTAAGTTAAACTATCCCAGATATCAGGGTATGTGAACCTGGGCTTCAGGGTAATGGAGCTCAGCACTCCCTATTCCAGTTCCATCTATACTCCAGCTGAGGATGTTTTGGGGAAGAAGAGTTGATTGCAATGACTGGGTTTCCTCAGAGAGAAAAATCTTGTTTGTGGGAGTCACAAACCACTGAGGTCCAGAGACATCTGGGCTACAGAGGGTCCATGAGGCTGAGGAGAGTGTCAACACTCCTTACCTGGGACTGCACTGAGCAGTAGGACTTAACACAGTGCAGGTGGGCCAGCTGTTCTGGTGCTCACTGCAGTTCCCCCCACTCCAGCTTGGACAGGATGTCAGGCTCCATTCCAGTGATGTGCAGGGCAGGGACCTTTGCTGGCCCAGACAGTTGAGACCATCCTACCACAGGATGTTGCATTGTCCTGCACTCTCCTGGCTTTCAGCACAATGAAGAATTTCTGTCCTTCTTTAGAGGCTGGTGAGGGTTTGGAGGTGGAGGGTTCTGCAGGGAAGGAAGGGCCACACAGGGTTTGGAAGTGCATTTGGCTTGGGCACCACCATGGGTATTCATGGTGGTGAGAGATGGGGCTGTTTCTTCAAAGAGTGTGTGTGGGGAAGCTTTGAAAATCCCATTTCAGGCAGCAGAGAAACACTTACAGCCCAGGGGGATGGATTGGAAATGACACTGAAAAGCTTGGGTGATTCAGGGAGTCCTTGTGTGACTTTTCAGACTTGGATGGATGTGTGTTCATAGAGTTAGTCTGAACCCAGAGCTGATCAGGAAACTGCCTCAAACTGCAGCACTTTTTAAGGGCTTCTGAGCAAATAAAGTTCAACGTAATTAGGTCAGAAATGCCTTGCAGGCCAAATCTAGTTTTCCACTGTTCTCTATTTAATTACACAGTGTCTGACTTCCATGTAAGCTTAGTGTGTTGAAAAAAAATCTCACAACCTTCTCTGGATACTTCCCTGGACCATTCTTTTCCCATTTCTTCCCACCTGCCTGTCTCAGCCTGGACTCTGAGTGATCCTCCTTCACCTCAGAAACAACCAGGTTTCCCCACAGCTAAGTTTGTCCAGATTTTTTTTCTTCTTAAATTTGCTTTCATGCCAGTTTGTGCCCTAGACTTTGACCAGGATGTTCTTCCCTACTTACAGTCCTAGGGATGGCTGTAGCTCCAAGGCCACTGTCCTGCTTGTCAGAGATCTTGGAGCAGAGAGGACTTTGAGGAGAGGGGGCAGTGCAGACCTTTCACTAGGAGGGAACCCAAAAATCCCCGGATCATGAGAAGGTCTATCCAGGAGTTTGCTCTGTCTCCCTCCTGCAGGACTTTCTGGGACATCATGGTGGAATTATTGTCTGTCAGTGGAGGTTGAGTCGAGGGTCACTTATCCCAGTGGTGGGAGCCCTCCCCATGCCCAGCACTGCAGGTCAGCCATGGAGAGACATTTCTGATCGTGCTCCGCAGGGAGCAGCCACAGTGAGTATTTTTGGTGCTGGTGACAGCGTTAGCCTGAGGCTCTGTCTGTGTGCAGCTGGTAATGTCCATGACTGTATTTCCTCTCTAATTGTATTTGAATTGGGCTGGGTGATGATCACTGTCCTGCTTATGCTGCGCTCCCTCAGTTCACTCCATATGGAGCTTCCACTCATCCTCCCAGTTGTCACCTGCTGGTTCTTCTTGGCCAGGGGACTGGACCATGAAGGAGGGACAGTGACCTGCCAGCTCAGAAGCAACTGCTCTGTAGCAGTGCTTCCCTCCCATCATTTGGTTGTGATCTTTAAACACTAAAGTGATTTCTGCTGCAGCTACCGAGCAAGGGAGAGCTGGTGGAAGTCAGTGCAGGGAACAGGGCAGATAGAGTTTGCTTATCTCTGCAGGTCCAAAAAGGAAGGAACAAAGAGTGATGCTGGTAACCTGCAGCTAAAACTCAGCTTCTTCTTGCCTTCCCAGGAAGTCCTGCAGTGGGTGCTCCTTGATCTTTATCTGCCTCTCATGAGCAGCTCAGTACCAGGAAAAGTCAGTTGAGGTGGCTGGTGGATTCTCCCTCACTTGTGGCAGTGGCTTTGAGCCAGGAGGTTCTCTTGAGAGATTATGGTTTTCCAAACCTCTCCTGAACTTCTAAATGTGGAGCAGAACTACCTGCTGTGCCAGTGAACAAGTGATCCTCTGATCCATTTGGGACCCCGTGGCTTGGGGTCAGCCCCTTGCTGAGGAGCTGCTGCTGCTCCTCCCTGAGTGCTTTGCTGTTCCTGCCCTTCCACTTCTCTCTGCAAATAAGTAGCTTATTGAACAACCTGCTGGGTTTGTCTCTTCTGTGGCTGCAAGCATTATCCCAGGCTGTGTCAGCAGGAAAAGGACAAGTTGTCTGATTTTCTGAAGGAGTGCAGAGTGGACACCACTTGCCAAGAATGCTTTGCTCTTCTCACCCGCAGCCTCTGGGGTGAGAGGGAAAAGGTGCAAGGAAGACCCCATGCTGTTCTACGATGACATTTTCTGCCTTGAGCTGAAGATAAGTGATGGCTGATGGCTGAGAACCTCCCTTCCTGCTTCTCCTCCTCCTCTTTCTCGTCATCCCTGAATGAGGTCACTTGACAGATCCCTGCCTCAGCTGGCTTTGTGTGCCAAGAGAGAAGTAACCGAGATTCTGGTGAGGCCAGAGAGCTGGTTGCAAAAAGCATTTCTGCCCTGTGGGCTCCTGGCAGGGATGGGAGCCTGACAAAGCTGAGCTGTGCTGCAAGGGCTCAGCATCGAGGGCACTCTGTGTGTGTCCTTGCAGTGTCTGGACGGGTCAGTCATTGTAGGTAAGGACACATCTTGCACATGGTGTTTGGGGACTGACAGAGGGTGTTGGAGCACTGTTAGTTCACATGTTGACCTGAAGCATGTACTGGTTTTCTGTGGAAAGGAGGCCAAATTCTTCCTAAGATTAATCATGGGAATGCCAATCCCTTCCTGTAACCTGGACTGAACCATGTCTGAGTCTCCTTTCCAGTGTCATTTGTGAGCTTGGACACAAGGCTGGCAGGTTTAAATGGACCTTTCTACTGCACACAGGGACAGAAAATATTTTGCTTTTCTGTTTATGCAAGCAAACCCCCCATGTCCTTCCATCAACCAGAGCCCAAATTCTGTATTTGCACAGATGAAAAATACCTACTGTCTGTGCAATGCAAAATCCCTTTTCATCTTCCAGTAAACCCTCGAATAATCACAACTTCTGCTTTCTTTTGAAAAGGGTTAAACACCTTTTTTCCCAAGGAATGGGATCATATTCTCTTTTTCCTTACTCCTATAGCCCATCTAAGGCTCAGAGACACCAGAGTCAGAACAATGCAAGTTTCACACCACTGTAGTTGACAGCAGCATGATGTGACCAAAAGCTTGTGTCAGAGCTGTAGGAATATTGCAGAAAGTGGGAGCTGATGAGCTGAGCATTAAGAGCATCCTGTGGTGTGCTGAGGTGATTTTATAGTGTTTCCCAGGCTCCTGCTTTTCACTAGAGTGGGGCCATGTCTCCACAACTAGCTTAACCTGCCCTGTGCTCCTAAAGGGCACTAAGGTGAGCTCCAAAAGTCTGAGTGCCCACAGTAGAGTCCTGGTACTCCGTCTAATGATGGACAGACAAAAAGCATGGCCTGGCCTCAAATCTTGAGTGAAAACCCTTCCTAAATGGCTGTTTTAATGTTACATGGTTTTACTACCTTCTGTTTTGTCCAGCACTATCAATCTTTTGATTTCCTTTTATGACATTATTTGTGGAACAGTTGGTTTCACATTTGGAGTTTTGCTCCTGTTTGTCTCCTCCCTGCACTAGCATATGGGTCTCTTTACACCAAATGATAGTATTTTCTCCTCTTTATCAAATACAGAATCTAAAATTCCACTGCCTTCTACAGCCTTCTCTGTGGTGATGGTTTTGTAACTTTTACCTTGGACAGACGCTTCCCTTGCGCTGCCAGTCCATCTGCTGGAGAGGGCCCCAAAGCTGAGCCCTTTCTGTCTCTGACCTTCTGGCCAGAAGTGGCTGCTCTCTTCCTCCCATGATGTCTGGGAGCACCCTTTAGAAAATCAAAGCCTTTTGATGAGTAGCTAGAGGAAATAATTATTTCCAGAAGTTAGGAAGCTGGTGGAGGGACAGTAGTCTTGGAAAGGCTTTCTGAACAGGGTGGCTTTGCAGAGCTTGTGCAGAATCTTTGCTGTGTGAGCCACTAGCTGCCAGTATTTTCAGGGGTTGCTGTCTTTAGAAGCTGGAGCAGGTCACTGTAGTCTGTCTAGAGTTAAGTCACTGACAAAAATCCTAACAACAAGAGGAGGCAGGGATTTTTGGAATCACCATGTGACCGTGAACATTTTGAGCATCCATCCAAGCCTGTGGGAAATGAACTGTTATGCAACTCTGACTTGCCGAGCGCATCTCAAATTGTGTTTTATTTTTGCAAATACACATGATGGGTCAGCAGAAGCAGCTGTGCAAGAAGCCCAGGTGGCTACCAAAGGAGAAAGTCCTTGGGTTTTGCTGCATACTCCCCACCACAGCTTAGCTGTAAATCACACTGCAGGCACATGGGAGCTGACTCCTTGGAAATAGAAACCAGAGGAAAGGGAGGACAAGGATTTGTTACCATTGCCCTGACCTTGACGAGTCATCACTCTCCTGTCATTTGACTGGGCATGACTCTCCAGTGTCGTGTGTTAACTCTGAGCTGATGGAGGTGGTCTTCAAGATGCCTAGGTTATGGACCTGAGGTTGGCTCAGCATTGTTTGTTCCTGCAAATCTGGTCCCCATCCAAAGGAGAGGTTGCTGCTGAGCACTTCAGTGTTTGGCAGAAGACACCATGTCCAGTGGGAGCTCTGGTCCATCCCACAGCCTGTGGTAGGTTCAGTTATTTATGAAAAAGGCAGATGTTAGCTTTGGCACTGCCTTTCCCCTGAGTGCCCTGAACTAACAGGCTGCCCTTTGGGTGCCATTTCAGTGCTTCTGTTACCAGCTCTGCCTTGTTTTTCTGTCTGCTCCAAGCAGTGATTTCCTTTCTGAGGATGGCTTTTCCCCTCTGCCAAACTGAGGCAGCGATTTGGCCAAACATTGTTGGTATCCAGCTTTTCAGGATCAGCTTTTTCTTATCTGGGCTGGTGGAGATCCAGCAGATTCTCATCATCTAGGGGCTGAGAGGAAACAGAATCCACATGTATTTCTGGTTGCACAGAGATCACTTCTGTAGCTGTGAGTCACGGTGAGCTGACCCCTCCTGTATTGCGTTGCTGGATGCTGTAGCAAAGCCAGGGAACAACAGCTGGAGATTTTGTGCTGTCTCATCATCTAGCCACTGAATATATTTCAGGCCACCTGCCCGTGGCAGCCTGGCAGAGGCTGACATGGTGCCAGAAGTGGTGCACTGTCATGTTCACAGCTCTGCATAGCTTTGCTTCTGTCCTGGTCAGCATCCACAGTAGTTTTCTGTACTCTGGCTCAATGGCCATCCTACAGAGAACGTGCCAGCCCAGGCAGAGCACTGGCTCCAGAGGGGTCCCAAGGCTCATACACGTGTAGCTGTGGTCTGTGAGGGTGGGTAACGAGGCATGTCCTTTGGACTGGTAGTTCTTTTTCTCCTGTGGGAAGGCAGGCATGTGAGGAACCTCTCAGAAAGCCCATTTTAATTTCCCAGGAGAAATATTTAACAACATTTTCTAGCTTTATAGTCTGACATACTGCAGTAATGAAAGGAGAAATGGCAAAAGTTTTCCAGAATATGTTATGTCTTCAGAGAATTTGGTTGAATAGTACAGAATAGTAGACCCTGTGTAACTGATAATTTCTTTTTTACCCTCCACCTTTGGAGTCAAAAGCCCTGGCTTTCAGTTTCTCTGACAGTACAGGGAAGCTCTCTGTAATGTATTGTCAAAAGTTTCTGTCCAAATACACTGAATCCTGCAGAATGGTGATTTGATCTCAGGAGATGAAGGGTTTTAAGTTTTTAAATGGTTTTCTTGGGAGCAAGGATATGAGTGCAGGGCTCCTGTATCCACTGCTGCAGTTGGAACAGTTGCTGCAAGTCACTTCAGGCATACAGCTTGTCTGGCTGGCTGCCAGGGCTTAGTAGGGGAATAGGTAAGTTTGCTATCCTAGTCCTGCTCACCCACAGCTCAGTAGACAGTAGCTAGAGCAGGCCAGATGACATGGACACAGCTCACAGCAAGACAGAGTTGTCACAAGTGTCAAGCACAGGCTGCTTATCACCTCCCACCTTTGTCCTCACTCTTTGGCCCTGCACTCCCTTCCCAGGTCCCCTGCCCAGTCAGGTCTGTCCCCTTCCTTGCCTCTGTGATATATTGCTGTTCCTGTGCTCCAAAGCAGTGAGGTAAGATCCCTGTGTCAGTTGTATTTCTGTCACAGATGTGCTGGCCTTGGCATTTGACAAATCCCAAAGTCAGCTAAACTCACTCAGCTAGAACAGAGCACTGTTGTTAGCAGATGAATATTCATCAGGCCAACAGTTCTTTTAAATTTCTCCCTCTCCTACTTAGCTTCATTTTTGCTTATGAATTGTATTACACTTGCTTCCATTAACAGGAGATGTATTGCCCCTGTCAGCCTCTGAGTAATAACCAAACTGTCCCAGTGTCCACAGGGCCAATAGATCTGATGGGAGCACATAAAACAGACCCGTGAGTACCATCAGCTTGCAATCCAGCAGGAGGAACAGCCAAACAGCACTTTGTGAGGTGGTTGACCTGAAGGACTGATAGTGCTGTGTTAGGCTCCAGGAAGTTTATTTTCTGGCCTTGGTGGAAGGAGGGATGCTCTCTGAGTTTCCTAGTAGTGATTTGGCTCTGAGACCTTGCTCTTGTTTGCTTGAGCTCAGCTTCAGAGCAGCTAAAGTATGATGTGGTATAAAATCTGAAAAAGCAAAATCGTATTTTACACCAAGATCCCCAACTCTTGCCAAAAAATAACACAGTGCCAGAAAACTGGATGCTCAGTTTATGGCAGACACTGACAGCCATCACAAACTCTAAGGTGCCTGTCCCTGCTAATCTGATGGTGCACAGCCTTCATAAACCTTGATGGCAGCACCACAGTCAAATCCTGGCATCTGTTTGCACACTCAGCATCACTGCTCCTGTCCTGCCTCATTCAAATACCTTCTCCCCACTTTGCTGTCTGGCATGTGAGTCCCTACAGAGCAATGGAGCCTTTTCCTAGGAGTGATCAGGGTGGCATTTCTGAAATCTGAGCTCATTTCTTTCCTACTTGTTGCTAACTCCCCTCCCTTTTACTACAGCTGTGTGTTTTGGTTTTAAGGCTCAGGATGTGCTCTCCTGCCCTGCTTTACACCCCTCTAGAAGATGACAACCTCAAACATCTTCACTGCTCTTGGCATTTCATTAATGGCCTTCCCCAGCATATCAGCAGGGGTTGTTTGTGTGGCTGGCAGGCCTGACAAGGCACCGTGCAGGAACCAGACGAGGGCTGGCTGCAGCTCAGGCACCGTGCAGGAACCAGATGAGGGCTGGCTGCAGCTCTCTGGGCAGAGGCCACTGCAGCTGCAGGATCAAGCGGTGCCACCAGGCAGCTCAGCCCTGGCAGTACCTTGAAGGGAAGTGCAGAACTCTGTGGAGCTGAGGTGTGCATTCACCTCCAGCTGTTGAGCTCGAGGCAAAGGCAAGCAGCTGCCCAGTGCATCCCCCGTACCATGGAGGCTCTGCCCAGGGTGAGAGCTCATTATTCAGGTTGTTAAACACACAGTGAGCAGCTGGGTGATGAGCACTGGTGAGTTATTAGACTCTAATTAGCCAAGCCAGGGAAATGATCATCCAAGTGTTTCTTCTCAGTTCTTGCCTAAGCCAAGCTCCAGGTGTTGTAGCTGATGTTGTTCCAAGCAACCCAGACACTTTTTATTCCTGTCAATCCAAGATTTCTTTCTGCATGCTTGTGAGTCCGTGCAGCATCCCAATGGGACCTGAGGGGTCTGATGTCTCTCATGCTGAGTGTGGGCTGCCAGCTGATGTTCCTCAAGCAAGTGTGTTGATAGAAAGCAAGGCTTCATCTTCAATCAGTTGCTTGCTGGGTAGAAACATCTGATCTAGTAAATGTGTTTCCTCTAGGTTTTGAGTAAAATCCAAATAAATTAATTCTTTCAGACTTTCCTTCTTATTGGTTTGTGGGCGTTTGAATCAGCTTTGGTTTTTTTCTGTCTGTCCTTCCCTCTGTTCTGTTAACTCTAAGCAGGCTGTGCATTACAGAATTGCTTGCAGCTGCACCCCAGTGAGTTACCATGTCACAGCTCTTAAATTCCTTGAGGGCCTGTCCTTTGAGCTCTACGTGCCAAGTCAATGGGCAATAGTATAGTTATTTAATATTTATGCTTCAGGAGAGCTGGAGGCTCCAGGCAGATCAAGACTTTTGGACAGAGCAGTGAGGATAACCAGCAGCAAGCAGAATCAAAGCTTCTGTTGATAGAAAAAATAGCTGTTCTTTTTGTCTCCTTCTATAAGCTAAATTTTTCATTCCTTTTGGAGCATTATTATAGTTATCAGAGGTTCATGTATTTATGTCAACAAGTGCATTAAGAAACAGTTGTTATACTGGGGTTTGAGGAAATATAAGTTACGCATTTTTTTTAAAAACCAGTTGCAGTAAATGAGATCCTCCAAAATTGCACGACAAGGCTCCTTGGACTGAGCATCAATGCCAGGAGCCTTTGGGAGAGAAGCAGAGATAGGTGACCCTGAGGAAGCAGCAGACAGTTACAGATGCATTGGTAGTCTGGCCTGGATTTAAACCCCTGGTATAAATCTACTACAAGGGGTCAGTAAAGGTACAGGACTTAGAGATTTTTTGCAGCTGCTTCCAAACTCTCTTATCAATATTGTTGGTAAGTGTTGCTCACTCTTTGCTTGTCATTGATGCTCTAAATAAAGGCTTACAGGGCTATGGTTGAAAACAAGAAATGTGATGTTTGAAGATAAATGTTTTGCTATCTCTTGCTTTAGGAGGGAGAGATCAGGCCAAAGTGTTCAGCTGAAATCAGTGTGTTCTTTAAGCCCCAGGAGGCCTGGGTCTGTAATCCAGCAGTTTACTGAGACATCTCAGGTACAGGTCCTTCCCCTGCCTCTCCCACCGCAGGGAGGGTGAGGTGCAAATACTCCTCCAGATCACTGAACTCCTGTGTAAGTGCTGGGAAGAGTCTGTGGTCAGCAGGGCAGTGCTGTCCCTGCAGCTTCCAGGGGACCTCCCATACAAGCTGGAGACACCTGGCTCTGGGTCACTGATCCCCCAACAATCCTGGCAATGCAGGGATAAGCTTTCATACCATAGCTTTGCCAGCATTTTCTCAAAGGCTAAAGAGCTACAGAGTAGAACAGCTTCAGTGAATGAGTACTAAAACCCTCCAGACCACTGACCTCCTGGGTGGGTCCTTTTTACATGGATTCATCATTAGGCAGTAGGAGTCAAGACAGAAATTCACTCCCTGACCCTGGATTCCCTCCCACTGCCCAGACACCACCAGACCAGAGGTGGCTGAGCCCTGCTGAGCCCAGGGAGTCTGCAGAAGGGCCAGCACCTGCTTCTCTCCCTGCATGGGAATTGTCACCCTGTAGCTCTCAGTCCATGGCTCCTCTGGGTGGTGTTGTATGGGCCTTGCTGTGCTCAGCAGGATGAGCACCCTCCTAGGAAAACTGAGTCCAGTGAGTCTGCTGACAAGGTTTACACTTGTCCTGTCTTCCAGAAGTGCTGTCTAGTCCTTCTCTAGGAGCAGCTGTCATTGCCCCACCCCAGTGACCCCCTCTCAGAGGTGGTGGCTTTGCTGTGCTGGCACAGGGCAGGGAATTCTCAGAGGGCACAGCGTGGTTCAGATTACCTTGTCCTTCCTCTCTGTCTCTGCATGGTGCTGCTTAGGTGTTTTTCAAGAATGGGAGATGGCTGCCAGATCTCCATTCAGCAAATATTCTGGGTTTGCCCATCTAGAAGGAAGAGGTGTGAGGCCCAAGGTCCTCCAGCAGCTGGGCTCCCAACCTGGAGGGTGCTGCAATCCCCAGCCCAGCTGCTCTGTTCTTGCCTTCCTGCTCCAAGTGATGGATACAAATGTCATGAAACAGCTTATTTATACAGTAATTGTGCAGGGTTTACTGAGCAAATACCATCTACAATAATTACTCAGAGCTTGTGCTAACAAACTGTCTTTCTGCCCACCAGCTGCAATTGTGGGAGCTGTGGAAAGGATGGATTTAAAAAGTTGTTCCCAAGGGATTCCTTTTTCAGGGCTGTTCTCTTGGCTCTGAGATTTTGGCTTTGGTGATGGGGTTGTCCAGTACTTTGCTGCAGGAATCTCCTGGGATTGTGCCAGCACAGCTTTTTCATGACAGAGAAAGAGGAAAACTATTTGCATGCAAGCCTTGAGCTGGTCTGGGACTTAGAGGAATCAGAGGAAATGATGTGTGTTGAGAAAAGGAAGCCTGTTCCAGAAAGGCCCTTGGGAGAGCTGAACTCTTCCATTGGCTCCTTGGAAGAGGATCTCAAGGATTTATTTAAATGATGTGTTTCCTTACAGATCAGAGCCCATCCAGTGGATTGTCAGGGTGGGAATTGTCCCACAGTCATGGTCCATGGGTGCAAAAATAATTGAAGAAAACAACCACCTTTAACTGTCAAGCTATTTGCTTTTGCTTCTTAATCCCTTCAAGAAATGTGACTGCTTTCCTCAGGCATTTGTCTAGTCCCAAACCCCTTGGGATGAGGATCTGCAGATATTATGTGCCCCATGCTGTGGATATCTGGAAGCTTTTTCCCAGTGCAGTGAATTGTACAGCTGGATCTCCTGCCTCGCTGGAAAGGGGCTTTGCTGGTCTCCACTTGTACTGAAGGTGCCTCCATAAATTACTTGGCAGATACTTCTGGATCAGGTGACTTACAGATTGATAAACTCCGGGCAACTGGCAGAGTTGCCAGCAGTGAAGAAGTGGTTGGAAATTTCCTCATAGCAAACTCTGAAGCTCAAAATTAACTTTCTTAATTACTCAAAAATCTCAAGTGATGATCACTCCTTTACGATGTGATGTTCTACATTACGTGAAACTGTGGATCTCTGCTTATTGATGTGGTCAGATGGGAATTTTGTTCAAAGCCAGTCACAAAGCATGAGGAGATTCTGTCAACAAGATGCTGAAAAGCAGAGAAGCTGAGCACTTTGGCAACAAAATCCTCTGCTGTTATATGACCTACCCCCTGATTTACTTGTAAGCCAGGAAGCAACGCCAAACTCTTTGTGAGCTTTGTGCCTTCACTGTATGGATTTCAAAGCTCCTCTAAGTGTATGGGAAGGAAATCAAAGATCATTTTAAACTCAGCATTGCTTTTTCAGAGTAAAAACTCGTGGCCAAATCAGAAACCAGCCCAAGCGGTGGGTTAGAAATTGGAAGCCAGATCCAAAGCCCATCTCCTGAGGGAAGAGAAGGGTCCATAACTTTTCCTGAAACATCAGGAGCTGGTCCCAGGCAGCTCAGAGCCAAGGACTACCATTAAGGCAGCTTAGAAAATGCAGGATAGCAGAAGGAATTACCATATTGAAATAGAAATCTCTCCCCAGGCTGTGAGACCAGGCTGCCCCTGCTCCTCACAGAGGAAGGTGTCAGGCCCCATCTCCATTTCAGCTTTGAGGAACTGTACATTGGGAAGAGTTTTTTCAGGGCAGCCCACAGGTATGAGGTGAGCAGCAGAGTTGGGGTGGATCCTGCTGGTTTCAGGGGCAGCAGTGAGCCTTGTGGACCTGAAGAATTCCTGGCAATTTCGGGAGTTGCAAAAGTCCATTGCAAATGGTTTTCAGTGAAGTCCCTCCTGCCTGTTCCTGGGAGTCAGAGGAAAGCCATCCACCCTCCTGGCTCAGCACTGGCTCCTCAAAGGGCTTGGGAGTGCTTTCCCTTGCTGACCAGTCCCTGACCACACTTCAGCCATGGCGTATCTCTGGCTCTAGAAAGTGCAAAGCATTTCTGGAAAGGAAGGAAAGTAATTTCCTACGTATTTGTCTTTGTCCCAGTGGTGTCAAGTCTGCAAAAGAAAAAAAGAGAGCAACCAAAAGAGGAAGGAAATTAAGCACTACATCATGGCAGACACTTTCAAAAGCTTGTTTGTAGCAGGGAAGGACACACTCAGTTGTTTTCTTCCCAAAAGATTGTGCTCTCTATGCATTTTTTATGCTGATACATTGTTGTTTCTGTTTATTAATTTATTATTTCATTACACGAGAAAAGGTGAATGAATAAATTATACTTTAGGGCTGTTCTAAGCAGCTAGACTGCAGGTAAACCTCAGCTAAGGATCCTCAAGTCCAAGAGGGCTTGTCCCAGCATACCTGAGCCGTGGGCTGGTGGGATGATGTGGGGTAGGCAGGAAAGCTGCTGCTGGATGCTCTGTAGCTTTGGAACTGGCTGTATCTGGGATGCTGCTATTGGGAGGCACTGGATCAAGGCAGTAAAGAAATGAAAGGACTCTGCAGTCAATTTTACCAATAGGATAATAAGGGAAATGGATAAAAAATAACAAGAAGGTTATTACTTTGCAAGAGAAGAGTGGTGAGCAGGTCTGACCTCAGTACAGAAACAATTATGCTGCCTTTTTGTTTGCAGAAAAGTGCTGCCTTTTTTTTCTTTTTTTGTTTTCTCTTTTTTTTTTAAATGAAGAGGGAACATTTCACAATCAAATAATTTATTCTGCTTTGTCCCTCCCCCAAACTGGTCACGGGATGTTATTGCATAAGCAGCTTTCTCCTTGAGCAAGGGCAGGTTTTGCTTGTTGAGATGTGTAGAGCAGAGCCAGTGGCAGTCTGGTGAATAAAATAGAAGGTACTGTTCACTGTGATCCCTGATTTTTAACTAAGAGTCAGAGTGGGCATTGATTGGCATCAGCCATGAAATCTGTGAGTCTTGTGCAGCTTCAAGTGCTCATTTCAGTGGATGTTGGTGAGTTTTGCAGTTTGGAGCCTGTCTGCTCAATGTGAGGTGGTGTGTTGGATTAAGGACACCCACATTCAGTTGTTTAAGCCATTGCTCTTGGCTGTGACAGCTGGTGCACTGGTGACAAGCTGGTCCTTTCATCTGCCCTCTGTGTAGAACTGTTACTGCAGTGGATGGTTGAGGCTCCCCGGGATTCTTGTCTCAAAAATCTGCCTGTGATGACTGTGTGTGTCACGATCTCCTGGGAAAGACCCTCCATGGAAACACCAGTTCCAGATAAGAAATACCAAAGCAAGGAATCTGTGGCTGGGAAGGCTGGTTACAGTGAGCCCACTTTTGTAGGGACACCTCTGTGTCCACCACAATACACATGGGGAAGCTGAGGCAGGCACACAGGCATCTCTGGGTGTGTGTTTAGGATCCTTCAGTGGACCAGCAGCAACTCGGGGGTGTCTCCTGCCTGCCATGATGCCCTAATCACCATCAGCCGCTGACCACTTTGCTTTGGCTCCCTCCTGTCCACATGGGTGCGTGCTGAGCACAGGGTGCTGGGTTGATTAGAAACCCAGGGTGGCTCTGACACCAGCTTTTATCCACCCCAGCCCTAACAACACCGGAACCCTTTGCAATTCCCTTTAACAAAGCCACTGCCTCTCTGCCTTTGTCCTCGCAGGGGCTGCGTCATGGGACCGAATTTCCCTTTCGATGTGCCCGCCCTCCAGTTCGGTGAGCGTGCCCTGGGCTTGCACCAGAGTGTGAGAGGTTTGTGTGTTGCTGAAACGGAGCACTTGAACATAAGAGCATCCGTCACTCGTGTTCCTCCACAACAGCCTCTTCAGTGTTAACTCCAGGGCTGCTGGTGCTTTAGGCAGCATTTTGCCGTCATGAAATCAAATAGGACCAAAGGAATAAAATTCAGTATTTTCTGGTGTCCTTCATAGTCTTCTCTGCCCGAACTTCCTGATCCTTGCCAGGAGAATGACCATGAAAGTCCTTGTCCAAGGAGGGCCCATGGGATGGGACTTCAGGAGAAGGGAGCTTAAGCCATTACCAGTCTAAAGCTACTCTGGGCGCATGTTCCTGTTGCAAGGCAAGGGCATAATTTACCAGCCGTCATTTAGTGCGGGATGTTAATTCCTGCTGTGAGGGCACCTCCTGGCAGACCAGGTCAGATGCCCTAGCAATAGGTCTGCCCCAGGCACCTGTGTCTCCTACATCAGCCCAGCTCCTTCCCCTCTAAAAGCCCAGCTGGACTGAGAGAGCCGGTGGCTGAGCACCCTTTGAAATGCAGATTCCAGTTCTCCATCTCAGGCTCACAAAAGGCTTTTTACTGAGATGATCTACAGTTTAAATGTGAAATCAATTGTGGATTGATTGAAGGGCCATTATCATTCTACACCCAGGATGCCTCTGTGTTTTCATGCTGTTCATGGACTTTTTAAGAAAACTCATTACCTTTCCTGAGCTGCTTCCTCCCTTCCCTGCATCACCGCTGAGCCACCTCTTGTTTCCTTTTGAATAAGTGAAGTAATAAGAAAGGCATCAGGCAGGAATATGGTTCTGTAATAGGAGATTCACCCTGCTTAATCTGATTTCATTCCTAAGGCCTCTTGTATCTTTGTTTCTTTTAACTGTGCAGCTGACTGTTATCTGCATCTGATGATCTCTGTGGCATTTGGGATTGTGAAATCTGTGTCTTTTTTGTGCCCCTCCTGCCTCTCTGTTGAAGTCACTGCTGGAGCTGGCAGCGGTCACTGTTCATAGGCTTGGAGAAGCCCTGGGCTGTGCCTGCAGTTGGTTTTTCCTCCCCATCTGTGTTCAAATGATTCTTGCTAAGCAGGTGTGGGAGATGTCTCCTCCACACATAGCTGGCCAGTCAAGCCATATATCCCCTGCAGAGCAGATTATGGGCTGGTGTCCTGGCTCTGCAGGACATCCCCATGAGGTGTTGCTGTATCCCTGGCTTTCCATTATGGAAACCAAGACTCGGAGCTGAACTGGTGTAAACCCTTGCAGGCAGCCATCACAGCCAGTGAGCAGTGTGAGTGTGATGTCCCTGTTTGTTGGGTGAGAGGGTTCCTAATTGCTGATCTCAAAGCAAGGCTCAAGGTTTGCCTCCAGTGGAGTGGGCTGTGAGTTGTCACGACCTCAGTCTGGTTGCCCCAAATCAGGAGATGCCATAAGGATCCTTCCCAGAGACACTGCTTTAGGGTGCTTTGTGTCATTTTCTAGTTCCTGATTCCATCCTCCCTTTGTTTTACTGTAGCTTCTCCTGGATGACAAATCGCCGCTTTTACATCTTGAAAATGGTGGGAGTGTAGGTAGAGTTAACGGAATTTTACAGATTGAATTTTCAGAGAAAATGGTCAGTTAAGGTGCACACTCATCAGTGAGACAGAAGTGGTGCTGATTTGAAGCATCAGAGAGAGAGAAATTTGTAGTGCAGGGCTAAGACTGGGCATTGCCAAGGCAGCAATCTGGGATCTGCGTCAAAGGGAACTGAGGTGAGCAGTAGTTCAGATAACAAAGAGCTAAAATCCAAGCACAATTTTATCCTAACAGGACATTCACACCAGGAATAAAGAGATAATTGATGCCTAAATGGATATTTGTGTCATTTTCTTAGGTTTTCCCTGTACCTTGAGGTGCTGCCTGTCTAACGCCTCCCTGGCACCCAAGGCCTTCAACCTTGGAGAGGAGCTGTTGCCAGACTCCATAGATTTAGAGTAGATTTAGGGTAATAAAGGCTTTATGATTTTTATCCTCTCTTTAGTCCTCCTGTTTTCTGCACCTTACGGCAGAGCAGGGTCCATGGTTTCCATCTTAAGTTTGTGTTTTACTTTTCTTGGAGGCTGAGAAGCACTCACACTGGAGGATTGAACCCAGTATAGGAGTGATCCCCCTAAGTCAGAGGTGTCTGTGATTGTCACAGCCAACCTGGATGACACAAGGAAATTCCAGGACAAGGTGAAGCTGTGCAGTGAGAACAGCCATATGAACTGCATACCTGTCTGGCCTGTGGGCACTGGCACCACAGCTGCAGCTGACAAACTGTTTACTACAGAACTCAAGCTGGGGCCCTGCTTCAGGTAGGAGATATCTCAGCTCCTGCTTCTCCTGCAGGCTTAGCAAAGAGCAGCTTTAGTCCTTCATACTAGATTTTCTTCAGTGCACAAAGTCCTGCCTCTGTTTGCCTGAAGCCAGAGATTCCCTCAGAAACATGTGATGGCCATTTAAGAGTTGTTAGATACCTTCAAAAGCCACTGAAATGGAAACCAGTGGCTTAATTGTTACAGAATCATCTTTAGTTCTAATACATTTATTTCCTCACTTTATCAAGTAACAATTGGAGCAAAACAGCATGTCCCAGCAGTGTCTGGCTGGAAAATGTTACATTACCAATATAACCATATTTCTCTTTGCAATAACATTGCTTGCTCTCCTGTTCCCCACGGAGCATAATCTCACAACAGTAGCGGTAGCTTCTTGGCAGCTCCTCGACTAAATGAACGGTGTTGTTTTATTTCCCCTCTGCCTGGAAGTCTGGGAGGAGCAGCAGAATTAGTCTCTGCCCTATATCCTCCTCGGTTTGTTCTTCCCCAGCTGCCCGGCCAGGCTGTGCTTTATCAGATCAGGCCTAGTGTCTCTTTCCTCTTTTCTTCGGCCTGCTACCTCACCATCTCTTCCAAAGCAAAGACAAGCCAGGATGGCTGAAGGACCAGCTCCAGAAGGGAGAGGAAAAGCTCTCTGAGGCTGGGCAGGATGCACTGAGACTGTTAACTGAGGTGAACTCAAAGGAGAGACTTCACTGGTCCTACTGCCTAGGTCTGAAATCAGACACACTCTGGTAACTTGGAGAAATGAAGCCTTTTCCAAGCGCTCTTTGCTTTTTGCTGGAGAGTTCTTGGGATGAGAATTGTCTTCTCCAGGTGCCTGTTCTTTTCCCTGACTGCAAAGAGGGTCCACAGTTCTTTCAAAACCTAAATTTTGGTGTAGAAAGAGTAGGTTAATCCTGCTTTAGGTGTTTAAGATAGATTTTGAGGGGGTGTTAAATATATACCCACCAGCCATCCACATACACAGGGACATTGCAGAGAGGTGGACCCTAGTCCAGCATGTCCTGTGTGGCTACACAAGAGAGTGAACAATGTCAGTCTTCTTGGTGTCAACATACTCTGCCTCTTCCCATCTGTGCCCACCTGCTTGGTTCAGGGCTGTTGTCTGGGCTGTCAGCTACAGAGCTACTACTGGGTGAGCTGAGATGGGACCCAGGGAACACTGGGTGTTCCCAGAGCCACAAATTCTGCACCTACCCAGAGCTTCTCCAAGCTTTCATCCATTGCTGTCTCCAGCATAAACTATTTTATACTAAGCTGGTACACATCAGTTCTTAACAGTTTTCCAGAGCAAATTTCTTCTATACCATTGCTTCTATTGCCACATTTTCTGTGCCTTTCAAAAAACCAGTAACTGCTCCAGGAACAATTTGTTTCCTGGTCATGCTCAGATTTATTGAGAGTAAAATAACAGCTCCAGACTAGCCTGCAGTTAGGGCTTCTTTACATGAAGGAATCAATTTCCATTGAATGTTCATTTTGTTTTCTGTCTAACTGGAGTTATTAATCTCTGGTTATCATTCCATTCCCTCAGTATCCAGACTGGTCTTGCTGCTGTCTCCATACTGGGGAAACTTCTGTTGACCCTGTGTTCCCACAGTTCATTTCTCTTTGTAAAACACAAACCCAGCTGCACAGTTCTGGCAAAGAGTGAGATGTTGGGAGTGATTAGGGTTGGATGCTCTTTAAGAGCTGAGGGAATGAGGGGGTGCTGTGGCAGGGGCCCCACCAGTGAGAGGCAAGCTGTGCTCAGATCACCAGACGAGTCTCTGTACCCTGCAGCTCTTCAGTAGCATCTCCAGAGGAAGGCACCTGAGGCAGCAGCTCCCAAGGGAAAGGTGAAATGGCAGTGAAGCCATTCTTCCCTCTGCCTGCAGCCAGCTCGGTGTCTGATACAGTGAGACCTACAGGAAGCACCTTGGAAAAATCCTCTGAGTGTTGAGCAGCTGGTGATGCTCTGAGATGAGGCAGCAACTGAGAAGATGCTTTTCATGAAGACTTTCCCTGGCTATATGCAAACAGAGCAGCTGCTGGATGGTGATAAACTCCAGGGCAGCCAAGACCTGGATGTGGCTTAAGCTTTGAGCCTGGACAGCCTTTTGGGTGGAAGTTTTATTGCAGAGTGTGCAGTCAGGGAACCTCACCAGAATACTGAAACTGAGTGACCACATAGAAGTAGCAGCTCCCATGACATTTTCCATCTCTGCTTCTCTCCTAGCCTCATCCCTTCTGTTACCAGTTCCAAGTGACAAACAAAGGACAACACATCCATCGGCTGTTCTGGATCAAAGAAGGTTTCTGCATCTTTCAGCAGAGCACTCATCCCCCTACCCTGGGTGGCACCAAGAGCAAAGATGCTTCCCAGAGCCCCAGACCTGGCAGCCCCGTGTTTAAGCTGTGGCTGCTGCAGATGGACCTGAGGCCAGGCCAGACTGTGAAGATGGTGCTGGAAGGCTACTCCAGCACTGCCCAGGTGAGGCCCCTGCCCAGGGCTGAGCCTTCCCTATCAGATCCTCTCCACTGCGGCTTCTTCTGCAGCCCCTTGACGTTTGCCTGGGAAAAGGAGCAAGTGACTTCAAGAAACTGTTTTAAGGCCACAGGTTTCCATGGCA
This sequence comes from Polioptila caerulea, assembly GCA_013397295.1. Taxonomy (NCBI): domain Eukaryota; kingdom Metazoa; phylum Chordata; class Aves; order Passeriformes; family Certhiidae; genus Polioptila; species Polioptila caerulea. The sequence goes on along the minus strand of VYXF01005960.1, from coordinate 86,405 downwards.
GCCCCAGTTGCTTTCCTTGCTGGCCACCATCAGTTGCTAAGGCTTTTTTGTGTTTCCATAGCTACTAAAACTCAGTGCTGATCCCAAAATATAGGCTGACAGAAATATTGCTCCTTCAGGGTAAACAGGAGGTTACCAGTGTTGTGTGCTGAGGCAGAACGGAAGGGCAGGGAAAGTAAGTTACACTTAAGACTAGAAACCAGGTAAGAAGAAAATTAAACAAACCCCAAGTGCTTTATTCAGGAGAAGCAAGGAGTAAAACAAAAGCCCTTTGAAGGGTGGGTGTGTCTGGGAGAGGCATCGCTTTTCCTCTGCAAACAAACTTGAGCAGAGGGCTGGTCTAGCCCTGAGTCCTGGAGGAGGAAAACACTGTGCCAGCTCTAATGATCAGTGTGATGTCCATCCATGAGGGAAGCTGTTCCCAGGGATCGTTATAATTGACAACTTGACACTTGCCAATATTTCCATAACCACTCACACCAGTCTCTCAGCCAGCCCTGCTGTCCCAAGGGCAGCCAGGTTTTGCAGCACCCTTAGAGAACAGCTCAGAGGAGATTTTAGCAGGGTCATGGGTGTTCTCCTCTCTGTGCCTTTCTTCCCAGGGAAAATGCAACTCTACAAAGAAAATGCCAGCTAACCCTGGCGTGCATTCCCTGGCTCCAGGACCACTGGGCACACATGAGGAAGTGAATGTGAAATGTGTATGCATGAAGCTCCTGCTTCCACTGGTATTCTGAGAAAGGGTTGCCTCAGTGGTAGCTTGAGGAAGACTTGCTCAATTGCCTGCAGTGGGACTGTCCCCGTGCAGTTCTGAGCCCAAAGGTTTTGCTGGAGAGGGAAGTAGAGTGATCAGGGCACTGGTGAGGATGTCTTGCCTGGAAATCCAAAACAGCATCTGAGAGTTCAGCTGTGGCTACCTGGTTCCTTCAGTCGGAGCCTGATGCCCCTGGGTGTGGGCTTTCCATTTTCCTTGGGTCCAGAGAGATTCATAGTCTTCAGGCTGGTCAGCAGCCCAACTCCCTGCATTGCTTGTGCAACACAGATGATTGTCAAGCCTGGGGGCTCTGAGGAGGAGTTGGGTTGTGGTGTTGTATCAGAGGTAGGAGTGAGAAACAAAGGGAGTCATTGGGGAAGCAAAACGATGAGAAATCAGGAAAAGGTCTTGAGTTAAGCAGGGTGTTTGCCTGTGAAGTGCAAGACATCTCTGTTCCTGAGGAGGCATTTTTTAGAACCAGCCCTAGAAGGCCACAGGGCATCCTAGGAACAAGTGATCCCTTCCTTACCCAAAGGCAGGCTGGCTATTTGGGTTGTTCAGATTTTCACATGGATTCTTTCCCCTCCACTTCCAAGAGAGAGTTTGCTAGCACTGACCCTTCTATCCCCTGTTTCCTTTGAGATATGGATTTTTTCTTTTTTCTTTTTTTTTTTTTTAATTGGTTCCTACAAATTTCTGTAAACATTATGCTTAAAAGTTCACCTCATTTTACAGAAACAAGGAAATCATGACTGCTGACTTGCTAACACAGAAACTGCTTCATCCTAAGCCCTGTCCTTGGAAAGCTCCAGCTGAGCTGTTGCACATCTCAATAGCTTCCAGTTGGCTACCTAATGTTGCCCTGTCTTTATAGTCATTCAGACAGGCTAAACTATCATCCTCATTTTTCTGCTCTGCTCTATCTAACAGCTACTGGCTCGCAGATCATCTCATGCCAAGCACTCTGCCTAAGGGAACTCAAAGCATTCGAGTGAACAAGAAGTCTGTCTCTTCCCAGAGGAGAAGCAGCTGTCAGAAAGGTACCCCCAATGTTTCACAGGGTCAGTTACCTTGTCTGGGCATCAAGACAGGGAAGCCTTGAAAGTGCACTGGTGGTTCAGCACATTTTGTGGAGTGAAGGTCGCTGTGACAAAGGCATGGGAGAAGCCGGGCATGCAAATCCAAGCAGGATCTACACTGAAAATGTTACTGTCGTGTCTGTCAGACTTGTATGCTTAGGGGGGTTGAAAAATGTGAAATGCTTTGGAAGGAGAAGGAGGTCTGTGGCTACCTAAAATTGTTTTTCCTTTTCTCCTGTTTCTGTGGCAACCCAGCGCTGTCCTGGCTCTTTAGTCTCTGCAATGTGGACCAGCAGCCCCTCGCTGCAGATTCCAAGGTGAGCATCTGTGGTCTCACTCAGTGGGGTTTGAAGAGGAGGGATGTGGTGGTGCATTTCTGTTGGGAGGTCCTCAATTTGAGAAGTTTATTCTGTAGTGTCAGTTCAGTGGCCTGAACCGAATCAACAGAGCTGCTGAATAAATCAAAATCTCATTGGAATTGGGAACATCCATCCTGGCTCTAAGACTTGAGGAGAGGGGAGCAAGAAAGCAGATCAGGGCAATCTTTGCAGTAAAGGTGTCTCCTGGAAAGCATCCCAGCTCTCTAGCAGCCATCCCCTTGTATTGCTGCCGAGCACAGAAATGTGAGCCTGAGAGAATCTCAGACCAGAGCATGGTGCCTGCAGACAGATCCTCACTGTAAAGAAATGAGGGTGACCTGAGAAGCCCACGCTGGGGTCACACTTTGAACATTTACTGTTTTCTGCTGTCAGACCTTGGGACTTGATAACAAAGGTGATTAATGCTCTTCATCTCCTTGCAGCCCATGCTGCTGGATGTAGGGAAGGAACTTCATCTCTGCATCCAGTTTAACCCAGCTTATGAGAACAACCTGAATAGCTGAGTGACAGAGAGGGTTCTCAGGATGTGCTTCATGGAGTGTCCTAATGAGGAGCAGATCACTGTTCAGGGAGAAGTCTACTTCCCAAATCTCCAGCTCCAGACCAAAGCCGTGGACTTTGCTGCATCATGAATGACACTGAACAAGTGGTGTATGTGGGGATGACCAACTGCAGCCCAATTCCTGCCCAGTACCACTGGTCATTCCAGGCAGACAGCCAGGTGAACACCGTAAGGTATGTGCACCTTTGTGCTCTGCTTAAACTCTTCTCCCTGGTGTCCTGTACTTCCCACACTTTGCAAAGACCAAAGCTGTTTGCCAGGGGTTTGAAAAAGTGTTTTTGATTTTTCCTTGTGGAAATAACACTGACCAGCTGGGATCAGGCTGGAAGCTGAGGGAATAGGTGATCTCCACCAGTTTGGTGCTGGTGTAACCTCCATACTGGTTCCCCTGGCAAGGAAAGCTGCTTTCTCAGACATCTGTGGCCTGCAGCAAAGACCCCCTTGGTCAAAGGAATTTTGGTCTGTTCAACCACACTCACCTTCACAGAGCAGTCCTTTGGTGTTTGACAGAGACCAGCAGGTTCTGCAGCTTTAGGGATGGCTCTAGCTGTTGGGGGGAGCACTCATCTGAACACCCCTGGAAACAGGGTCATCCAAGGCTGGGCTATGCTTCCCAAGCCCAAGAGCAATCCTGCACTCATACTGAGGCACACGTATAAACACACTTCTGGCAGTTCCTCCTGCTGTGACTTCTCTGCAGAGTGCAGAAGTCTGAGCTGAGCAGTTTTCATGACAGAAGCAAATGGTTTTTCCATAATGCCCCAGGCAACCAAGCCAAGTTAACCTCTGGGCATCAATGTACTGCTGTTACAAAGAACAGAGCTCATCCAGAAACAGTTTTGTTCAGAGGACACAGCCTCTTGGGAGCTGTAAATAAGTATGGCTCTGAGGAGGGCTTAGGAGAGAAGCCATGGGCACTGGGGCAGCCCATTTCCAGCTGAGTCTTATTCAAACACCAACAAGTCTTTTGTGTGCCCCTCCTTGATGCACAGCACCTTCATGAGCAGACCCTGGAATGCAGAGAAAACTTGCCAAAAGCAGGTGGAGGGAGATGGAGAAGAAGGAGCAGGGCCTTTAGCTCTGCTTGGAGGTCGCTGTTATCTCCTGCCAAATTAGATTAGGGTTTAATTACAACCTAAAGGGGAAATCTAATTTTGATGCTAGAACAATGCATGTATTTTACAATAACAGAGAAATAAGCACATTCCAGCAAAGTCTGCGAGGAATTAATTTTCTCTGGGGCCACTTGTTGGCCGCTTGCCTGTTTCTCTGTATTCCCATTTTTTTAGACCAATTTAGGGTTTTGGAAATGGGAATGCTGAATCAGTGTTCAGCTTTTAATCACCCCATCTCCCCCTCAATCGGCTTTGCTGGACCCAAGCCTGCAGGCACTTGCTCCTCCTGCTGCTGAGTCACCTGAGTCTGTGGAGTTGGTGGCAGCTGAGGGTCCCAAGCATCTGGCAGGAGAGCAGCCTCTGCTCCAAAGGGTTTGGCATGGCCCCGTTGCTGGCTCTTTCCTGCTGGGGATGCTGTGACAGCTCCCTGTTCTGCTCTGCATGTTAATTAAGCTGTAATGTATTTTCTCTGGGTCCCTCAGCAGCCACCATGTGATTGTGCATGGCAGAGCTGCAAATGAAGATGGTCTCCAAGCTATTAACACCTCAAACTGCTCATCAAGAGCCTGGCAGAAGGGCAGCATGTCAGATATTATTTCTGGTCCACATTAAGCACTGTTGGTATTCTAAGTGATCAGAATAAACTAATTCAGTGTGACACCGAGGGAATCAGGTATCAAGACTCAGGAGGGTGAGATCAGTAGAACTGAGGCATCCATACATCCAGCCTTGCAGGAGCCCATCAGCAGAGCCTCCCAGCATCCATCAGACACACACACTTATTTTGGCCAGGAGAGAAAGTTTTTTTTCTCCTGCCTAGACAAGACTCTTGTGTGCTTAGATTTTTTTTTTTCTTCCAGCAGTTCAAGCCTTTTTTTCCTCCTCACTCTCCAGTCCCTGCTGCTGCTCTGAGCAGAGCAGTGGTAGAAGCAGCAGAGTCCAACTGTGGACTCCATGGACTCCATGGAATCCATGCCCATTCTCTGACACTGTGGAGCCATGAATCTCCTGTGGTTACTCTTTGTCTACACCTACAGAGTTAGAGACAAACTGAGAACAGGTTCTCTTCAGCCCTTGGATCTTTGATAGCTCAAAGCTGATTTAAGCCTTTGCACCAAGGGGTTTTCTGTAGCATTAGGATGCTACAGAATGATTAGACCTTCAGAGTCTCCCCACAGGAGATACTAAATCTGGAGTCCAATTCAAACATCTTGCCCTATTTTTTACCTTCAAGGTTTCTTCTTGAAAGACTAATTTGTCCCCTTTCTAAGGGCAGTAACCAGCTCCTCAGCTTTCTTTGGGTTTCCCCTCAAAAGTAAGACATTCAATACAAAGGATATAGAAGGATATTCTTAGAGACCTGTGACAGAGGCTGCAAAAGGCTAATCCACAAATGTAGCTTTTCTCTAGAGCTTTCATCCTTTATTCAGGACCCATGCCTTTTCATCTGCATTGATCATTGCCGCTCCTGCATCACTTCTTTGTCCCCTCTGTACAAGATATGTTCCCTCCCTGGGACAGAGCTAACAGGCACTGAGCAGTCCATGTGCCAGGATGGATCAGCAGGGAGCTCTGCACCTCTGTGGCACATGTCAAACCACCTTTGTGTGTTGATCTGACATCTCTGGACAGTGAGAACATCTTGGCTACAGATCCAGGGTAATGAATTGCCAGTAGATTCTTTGGGGAAATTATATGTTTAGCTAAACATATAGAAAATTATTCTTTCCATTCAGGATTTTCTTGGTCAAAATTTGCTTTGAACAGGAGCCTTTCTCCTCCCAAGTGGTTCTTCCTACAGCATTAGTGATTTCTCCTGTCTCTGTCATCTCTCATTGCATGTCCCCAGGCAGGTGTCACTGCAGAGACCCTGCGAGCCAGATCCCAGCCCTGGTGCTGGCCAAAAAAACCCAATTCTGTGTTATAGTTGATGGCATTTTGCTTTGTTGTTTTTATAACAAGGAAGAAATGGAAAATGCCGACAGTGAAAAAGAGTGCAAGGCAGAAATCTGACAGCAGTGCTCTGTCAGCCACTGGCGGGTAGAGGCAGGAACATTGGGAACATCCATCAGAAATGCATTTATCCCCCATGCCCCTGGTGCTGGGGAGTCTCAGATGAGTGACAGTAGTGCACACCCCCTTCTTGCCCCTGGTGCTCTCAGCTCCTTAGAGCCCTATGTTTTGGGCTTTGGTAGCCCCACAGGTGCTATTTCCCTACTTAAATCCCCTGGGTAACTTAGAAAAGGAGGGCTGAGTTGTGAGGGAAAGATGCTCCTGATGTGTCCCTCAGCTGCAGGAGGTTTGGCAGCAGCAGAGCAGTGGTTTGCTTGGTGTAACAGAGAAGTTGTTTCCTACTTCTCAGAGATGGAGGCTCTTGGAGCAAGTGCCAGGTGCTGGGCAGGGAGCACCAGGGGGGTGGCCGTGTGACTGCCATGAACTGCTTGCAGAGAGTCTCTCTACTCATAGGCAGAGGAACTGGGAAGCTGAAGCAAGGGAGACTTGGAAATTTGCTACTTGCTTCATTCAGACAGAATGAAAAATAAGTAAGATGCTCTCCAAGGAGAGGTTTGTCAGTGAGTGTGTATTGTTACCAAGTTTGTGGTAGAGACACAGAGCTGGACATGAGATGTGGGACAGTGATGCTTTATCAGGGCAAAGGTGGGTGGTTATGATTTTCTATTTTCAATGTGTCTGTTGACTTCTTTTCTACCTTCAGCATAGTGATAGTCTCCATGTACCTTCCATCTCTCTGCCTCTTCCAGCATGGTGCTGTTCTTTTCCCAGCTCTCTGGCTGGCAAGTCAGCCAGCCTACCCCCAGGCCTCAGCATGGCACCTTCTGGCTGAGCTCTGGGAGCACTACAGCACATTTGAGGCAGCTGCTTCTGCCTCAGGGCTTCTACCCACTGTCACACCCCTGGAGGACTTTGATTTGAGACGTTGCAATGGAAGTTGGAGCTCAGAACAGCTGCATGGGAGTCACTTTCACTCTTACACTTGGGTTTGGGGAGCCTCAGCAGCCTCCTCTGCCTGAGAGTGACAGAACCTAAGAGCTGTCGTTCCTCACTGGACTGGGTGAATTGAGGGCACAGGAGGCAAAGGAGAAAGCATTGCCTGGGGGAAAAGCACTGCACATCCCAAGTGCTGGCAGGTGGTTAACTATCTCCCTGGCTTTGTACTGTGCCATCAGGACTAAGCCTGGGAGATGTTCATGTCTCATCCATGCCCGGACCAAGCTGGGGGCAGGGGGATTGCCTTCTGATTTTGGAGCCAGTCAGCAAACACTGTCAGGAAGGTGACTTCTTGCTCTGCCAGCAATGTTTAGCTGCAAACCTGGGGAGCAGCCAGCTTCTGCCCTTGCTTTCTGCACATCTTCATTAGCCAAGGTTCACAGTGGGAGCCCAAGGTACACGGGCTCTGCAAAGGGCATCCCTCTCCATGTCCAAGCCATTCTGCCAGTGCTGCCTGGATGGCTCCTGCATGGATTCCCTCTGGGCAGGAGGTGCAGGAGGCTAAAGGCCTGTTTCTACAGAGCTTTATTGTTTATGAAACAAAACATTGATGGGGTTTTTTTTGTTTGTTTGTTGGTAGGAGCAGCCATCACTGCATGTGTCAGTGATGGGTAAGGTGACATCATCTCCCAGACCTCATTTCTCTTAATTTTTCCATCTTTTCCCACCCTTCATTCTTTTCCTGCTTCATGCAAGCTGTGCATCAAACAGCTTTCCCAAGAGAAAATCCATCTGAACCCCTGGCACAGCTCTGCCAAAAAGTGCCATTTCTGGTACGGCTGTGCTTTTTTCTGGTGCCTGTCTTCTGAGGGTAGCTGAGAAATCTTTAAACTCTTAGAAGAAGAAGCTCAAGCCCCTTGTGGTAAATTTGAATCCAGGTGCCAAATCTTTGCATGTTTTTTAGTGTAAGTCTGCACTGGGGATTTTTGTGCTGATTTCTTCTAGGCCAAGGTGGTTCCTAGACAGGGGGCACAACCTGAAACTAAATCTTATGATGAGGAGCATCATCCAGATGCTCCTTCAACTCTGACAGATTACTGTGTATTGTACTTGCCAACTCAGAGAACCACTGGCAGCTGGGTTAAGGTGTGAAGACTTTGGGATGTTAGGAATGTGTCACCATTCATCTGTATGCCCTGACTGGGACATACAAGAGGCAGCCAAGAGCAGAGGAAAGAGGGCTTCAGCCTCCAGGGAGATTGAATGGGGTTCAGCAAAGAGCAGGGCAGCCATAGAAATGCCCACCCAGAATTAGTGGTGTGGGATAGAGCAAGGATTGATTTACTCTCCACTGTGTGCTTCATGTAGCAGAGGGAGGTAGGAGCTCTGAGGGGTCGGGCACCCCAGGCGTCCTCTGGGCCCAGCTGCCATGCCACGCATTTTCAACAGTGCCTGACTCAAAGCTGCCTTTTCTGTGGCTCTGCCCTCGGGAGAGTCATCCTTCTCCTCCACAGGAAACCTTTCCAGCTGGGAGCTTGCTTTGCATGTTCCCCCTCCCTGGTAACTGTCACCTCTTTCCTGCCTGCTGGCCTCTGTCACCACCCACTTGTCCCCAGCTGTCCCCAGTGTCACTTGGACCAGGTCAATGCTGTCTGGTCACCTCTTTTCCCATCTCCAGGAGCTCTGTGGGACCATTGGACTGTGAGCACATCCTGGGTGTATGCCTGCCTTGCTCTAGGTAAAGCAAGGAGGAATTCTGATGTACCCTGTGAGTGACCTTTAACGGGAGCAACATTAACTCAGCTTTTACATGGAGTAAAAGCCTCGCACACCCTTAATCAGATTTCTGCCAGGGTGATGATGCCTGCACCTTCTGAGCAGGAGATGAATGGCAATGCCGGCATACTCAGCAGGGTGGAGCTTCAGTGTCTGATTTATTTTGGGATTCGACCCTAGGAAGTATATTAAACTGGAGCTTTTTTTGGTTTGCTTTTCATTTTGTGCTCATTATCATTGCAGCTTTACCTTCTCCTTCCGTGCCCCTTGGTGACCTGCTGCGGAATCCCATTTGGAGGGTGCGCTGGGCTGGGGCTTCGCTGCCTGCCCGGGATGTGCCGCATCAGCGCGGGCCGGTGGAGACACCTGCTGGGGTTCGGCAGAAGTGGTTCAGACGAGCACGGATGTTTCCTCTTCGGTGAGGACTTCGGGACGTGCTCCATCATTTCACCTTCCTCCTTTTCTCACCCTGCTCTTGGCCCCGTGGAAGGAGAGCAATGCTGGCAAGGCAGGGAACCTGCCATCCATGCTGTGAGCTTGTCCTCAGGGTTCAGCTTTTGAGATCCAGCTTCCCTCTCCTGCAGCCTTTGCCCTAAGAAGAGGACAGATTGAGATTCTCTCTCTTTCCATGACTGGAAGCCTTTTGCTTGCCTGTCAGATCCAACCAGGAGCAGCCTGCTGCTCTCAGGTGGTTATGCTCAACCAGTTCTTTGGCTTCCCACTGCTTCCTAATATTGTTAACCCTTGCAGCCAAAATCTTTGTGTTTTCAAGCTCTCAGCACTTGCCCCCATGAAGACGTCTTAAAATGGTGAGTATCCAGATCCTGGGCACAGAGAGCTGGAACACATCTCTCCTCCTTTGCTCTCCATTACAGGAGTCAATAGTCATCTGTTTGCAGAGCTGATTTTTGAAGTAGCTGCTAAGATTGTAGTTGGTGCAGATTTCTTTAAATAGCACTTCCAAATTACAGCTGTTGGGGCTTGTTTAATTTTGAACAAAGACTACAAATTGTATTTATGTTAGAGCTCCTGATTTGTTCACAAGGACCTGTGGCTCGAGTGTGATGGAGAAGCATTTTTCTGTCTCATAGAGAATCAGGAACTCACCTGATGCTTATAAATCCCTTGGCTGCTGTGCAAAGCATGAGGAAGGAGATTTAATGGCTTCTGTCATCTGTACAATCAGTGCAAGTCAGAATAACCACAGTAAAGTCAGCGGAGACTACTTCCAGGGTCATAACTTGTCAAGAGAGGCAAGTACAGCTGCCTAAGGATGATCTGTACAAGGACCTGCTGTGCCAGCCTGTAGTGCTGATTGTTGCTGGCCCTGGTCCAGCTCACCTTGGGCCAAGTGGCTGAGGAGCTTTGGCACCTGCACCCCGAAAAATTAGATGAGCTACATCCCATAGGAATAGTCTGGGAGAGGCATGAGTCATGTTGGATGAAGCCTGAGGGGCCTCAGACCCCTCTCTGACTTTTCTTCTTGAGAGTGATGGTACAGTTGTGATCTGTGGGTTTCAGCAGGAACTGAGGACTCTCAGTGAACTCAAAAATCAAATCTCTGCCCGGTCCTTGAGCTGGCCATGGCTTGCTCCAAAGTGCTCTTTTAATCTGCATCTGATTGCCCGGGGAAGAAATTCAAAATGCATCATGTAAGGCCATTTAAATACCTCCTGGGTGTGTGGTCTCTGGTGCTTTGTCCTGGGATAATCTAGAAAGAGTTTGTGCTTTGTTGGGAGGCTTGTTTTCACACAGTGCCCTGGCTGTGCCCCATGGGTGGTCCCTGTGGGCCTGGCCAAGGGTGCTGTGCATGTGGTACCATGCTCTAGGGAAGCAGTATCAGCACTGTTGGGTGTCCAGGAGTTGGCTTTGATTATTCTTGTGGGTCCTTTCCAACTCAGGATGTTCCATCAAACTCTTGAATTTAATGTGGAAGGGAGGTGGTGGTGTCTGGTGCATGTCCTTGGTGCTGGCAGGGACCTCAGGCACTATCATTACCTCTCTGTCCTGATGTTGGTGGCTCTTACACAGCCTCAGCTGGCAGGGTCATGTCATCCCATGTGACTCTTCACATGTGGTTTGCAGAAGCAGTGTGATTTCTATCTGCTCTATTTTGGGAGGTGGGTGTGGGAAGTGGTGTAAAGCTGTGTCCTAAGCAGGATCAGAAACCACCACACAGACGGAGACATTTTTTTTTTGTAACATCTCCGACACTGGAACCAGTAGGCATCATGGGGTTGTCCTGGCCCTCGTAGGAAGGATTCCTTTCTCCCTGGTGTCAATCCACCTGTGCTCCCATTAAACTCCCACATTAATTCCTGGATGCATTTTTGTCTCATGAGTGGCTGGGTTGGGTGAGAGCGATGCAGAGGGGTTGACAGTTTGTTGTCAGTCCCTCCAGCTCCAGGCTGACCTGCTTCTGTCAGGAGGCTTAGTGTCAGCTCCACCGTGCTGGTGGAAGCATTTCCACAGCCCTTTGGCCACTCTCTTTTGGGATGGGTCCTCTCTGCAGGCGGAGGAGATGCTCTCTGCTCTTTGCCTTCCTTCCTGAATTCCCAGCCTTGGCCTGGAGTGTTTCCATATGAAGTGCAAGACATCTCTTTTTCTGAGGAGGTTTCTTTTAAAACCAGCCCTAGGAGGTCACAGGCCATCCTAGAAACAAGTGGGACATCCACAGCTTCCCTGGGCAGCCTGTGCCAGTGCCTCACCACCCTTACAGGGAAGAATTTCTTCCTGATATCTAAACCTACTCCCTTTCAGTTTGAAGTCTCCCCCCTTATCCTGTCACTACATGCTCTTGTACATAGTTTTGCCCCATCTTTCCTGTTAAATCCCTTCAGGTACTGGAAGGCTGCAATTAGGTCACGCCAAAGCCTTTTCTTTTCCAGGCTCAACAATCCAAATTCTCTCAGCCTTTCCTCATGGGAGAGGTGTTCCATCCTTCTGATCAACTTAGTGGCCTCCGTTGGACTCGCTCCAGAGGCGAAGAGACATCTGCTGGGTCACAGCATCGTGGGGAGAGAGACAATAAATACACGGATAATGCAAGTGCTGTTCACCTGCGTGTTCATTTCTCCCACTGTGCAAATGCCTTCCATAGAAATCCCTTTCCCGGGGCGAAGGTAAGTCTCTGGCTCGCATCCTGGCACTTAACAGCGTGGTTGACGGCCTAGAGCCCGTGTGCTGCGTGTTCCTGTATTCAAACGAGCAAGCCCAGCCGCTTCTGTGGGGGGAGCGAGCCGGCCGGAGCCTTTGCCCGCGTCCGCGGTNTTGGACTCGCTCCAGAGGCGAAGAGACATCTGCTGTGTCACAGCATCGTGGGGAGAGAGACAATAAATACACGGATAATGCAAGTGCTGTTCACCTGCGTGTTCATTTCTCCCACTGTGCAAATGCCTTCCATAGAAATCCCTTTCCCGGGGCGAAGGTAAGTCTCTGGCTTGCATCCTGGCACTTAACAGCGTGGCTGACGGCCTAGAGCCCGTGTGCTGCGTGTTCCTGTATTCAAACGAGCAAGCCCAGCCGCTTCTGTGGGGGGAGCGAGCCGGCCGGAGCCTTTGCCCGCGTCCGCGGTGTCCGGCCCGGCCCGGCCCGGCCCAGGCCGCTCCTGCCCCCGCTTCCCTCAGAGCCGGAGCGCTCCCGGCGCCGGGCAGGGCTGAGGGCGCGCCCGTGTGGCCGAGCGCCGCCACTGCAGCGCCGGTGGGCGGCCTTGTCTGCGGGCGCGGCGCTTCCCCGCCGCCCTCACAGCTCGGCTCGGCCCGGCCCGGCCCGGCCCTGCCCGGCTCGGCTCGGCTCGGCTTGGCTCGGCCCGGCTCGGCCCGGCTCGGCTCNGCCCTGCCCTGCCCGGCCCGGCCCGGCCCTGCCCTGCCCGGCCCTGCCCGGCCCTGCCCGGCCCGACGCTGCTTGTTTTGGGGGCAGAGTTCAGCTGCCGGGCCGGGGCACAGCATGCTCGGTGTGGGCCCCCCGAGCGCAGCCCGGGCTCTGCACAGCCCGCTCCTGTGCTGGGGCTGCGGCGGTGAGAGCGGGCCCCTGCCATTCCGAACGCCCTGCCCGCCCTTTCTGAACCGCTTTGTAAAGTAAGGGAGGGTGTTTCTAGACATGAGACTTTTTTTTATCTCTAAGCACAACGTCTTCTGCATTTGTTAGTTCATGAATTTGTTTTTGAAGGTGTTGGCATTTCCTCACCTTTTGCATCGCAGCCTCTTTTAAAGACGTTTCAGTATATTTGTATCTCACAGTGACATCTACCACATATGCCTGGTTCGCTTTCACAAATACTAGGTCCTAATTGTTCAAGCAACTAATTGTTCTTATCTCATATGTGGTTCCTAAAACACTACCCAGGCTTTCTTTTTAGCTTCCTACGTTAACATTTTGCAGATGTCGTTGTGCCCTTTAATTCTCGCAGTGGGGCGCGGTTTCTCAGGACCAGGGTCTTGCTGTCCGTCCTGCAGAGACAAGAGGATGGTCACACCAGCCTTGCCGCTGAATGCACCTTGGAGCAGCTCCATCTGTGCCTCTGAAACCAGAGCCGAACATCTTCTCTTTGTCGCAAGTCTCAGAGTGCCCGTGGGATGAGTGACCTGTGCAGAGGCAGCTGCCAAAACACAGCTCCTGGGGGCTGATCCCCAGCTCTGCGTGCACCCCTTGGCAGCACAGGCAGAAGACCACCAGGTTCTCCTTAATGCTCCAGATGTTTGCCTTCCAAAAGCCCAGTGGAAGTGGAGTCTGTCCAAACGCTCAGCTCCTGTACCAGTCTCCACACACACACACACACACACACAAAAAAAGCAAAGAGCATTCTAGGCTGCCTGGGGACTTGTACAGTGCCTGCCCTACCTGCCCATCCCCTGCCTGCTTCTCATTTGGTTTCAGCCTCATGCTGGAGGGGTCTAAAAGGAATTTTTCTGCTTTGCCATTATGCTCAAATAAGAAATGTCACCTCAAATAAGAAATTAAGAATAATGTGTGCCTCCGAGGGGGAGACATTGATGGTTAACTTCTTGCAGCTGCTGGGACAGTTCTTTGTGTTGTATCTGTCCACGAAAAGGGAACAGGCTGCAGAGCAGACTGTTGCTTTTAGCACACATCGAGGAAAGCACCGTGTGCTGGCAGCAGGAGGTGGCACTGAAAAACCACAGCCTAACAAAACAGTGAGGAAAAAGGATCCCAGTGAGGGGCACAGGGCATAGTGAGTGTGCTCATCCTTGCATTACTTTGATGCTCCTGTACTTGGTGCCTCCACATCAGAAGCCTGATGATGTACAGGCCACTTCAAGAGAGTTTTACACAAAATAAATTCAAAAGTACCTGACAAAATAACAGTACACCAGGCACATGGGTTATTTCCCTTCCTTTCTTGGATTGCCTTTCCTATGGGGAAGGCTTTTCTCTATAGAAAGGCTTTTGAAAAGTTGATTTTAAAATAGTTTAGCTTACCTCTTTTAGAAAAGTCATGAGACTGCCTTAGATTTCATGGGTTAGCTCAAACTCTGAGGGAAGGAAATAGGGTCAGTTTCCAAGGAGAATGCAAAACAACAAATGACCCATCTCTCAGGCATGGAACTGAATTTGGAATGAAAGAGTTAAAGGGGCAAACAGAAATTCCAGCCTTTACAGCAGCCTAGCTAAAGATCCTCTTCAGTTTTTAAACTATTTTGATTAAATGTTTCTGGGTTGTCAAAACACCCCTAGCCCTCCAGAGCTCCCATGGAGAAAATAACTTAATTTCAAATGTCATTAGAAGCAAAAAAAAAGAGCAACATTAAAAATAGAAATACACCAGCAGTTACAACAACATTTTTAGGCAGACTTTATCCAGCAGTGAGGATGCAATGTAATTACAGGAAATGCAATTCCCACTGTGATTTCTCTGCAGGTTCCCCTCCGACACAAACATAGTGGCAGGCCAAATCATAAAATATGAGCAGTATTACAGATTAGTGAAAGGTTGACACGTACTGGGTTGCATGGCAACGTTTTGGTAGCGGGGAGGGCTACAGAGGTGGCTTCTGTAAGAAGCTGCCAGAAGCTTCCCTGATGTCTGACAAAACCAATACCAGGTGGCTCCAAGACGGAACCACGGCTGGCCAAGGCCAAGATTATGGTAATGCCACAGGAAAGGAGAAGCTGGGTGGCCAGGATACAATCTGAGACTTAACTTCTTCCACTGGAAACAGATTTCTCTGGAAAACTTTTCAAAGACTAGAAAAAGAAAAGAATAGCTTGAACAGTTGGAAAAAAATACCAAACAAACACCTAGCATACAAGAGTCTTGTCTAGGCAGGAGAAAAAAAACTTTCTCTCCTGGCCAAAATAAATGTGTGTGTCTGATGGATGCTGGGAGGCTCTGCTGATGGGCTCCTGCAAGGCTGGATGTATGGATGCCTCAGTTCTACTGATCTCACCCTCCTGAGTCTTGATACCTGATTCCCTCGGTGTCACACTGAATTAGTTTATTCTGATCACTTAGAATACCAACAGTGCTTAATGTGGACCAGAAATAATATCTGACATGCTGCCCTTCTGCCGGGCTCTTGATGAGCAGTTTGAGGTGTTAATAGCTTGGAGACCATCTTCATTTGCAGCTCTGCCATGCACAATCACATGGTGGCTGCTGAGGGACCCAGAGAAAATACATTACAGCTTAATTAACATGCAGAGCAGAACAGGGAGCTGTCACAGCATCCCCAGCAGGAAAGAGCCAGCAACGGGGCCATGCCAAACCCTTTGGAGCAGAGGCTGCTCTCCTGCCAGATGCTTGGGACCCTCAGCTGCCACCAACTCCACAGACTCAGGTGACTCAGCAGCAGGAGGAGCAAGTGCCTGCAGGCTTGGGTCCAGCAAAGCCGATTGAGGGGGAGATGGGGTGATTAAAAGCTGAACACTGATTCAGCATTCCCATTTCCAAAACCCTAAATTGGTCTAAAAAAATGGGAATACAGAGAAACAGGCAAGCGGCCAACAAGTGGCCCCAGAGAAAATTAATTCCTCGCAGACTTTGCTGAAATGTGCTTATTTCTCTGTTATTGTAAAATACATGCATTGTTCTAGCATCAAAATTAGATTTCCCCCTTAGGTTGTAATTAAACCCTAATCTAATTTGGCAGGAGATACCAGCGACCTCCAAGCAGAGCTAAAGGCCCTGCTCCTTCTTCTCCATCTCCCTCCACCTGCTTTTGGCAAGTTTTGTCTGCATTCCAGGGTCTGCTCATGAAGGTGCTGTGCCTCAAGGAGGGCCACACAAAAGACTTGTTGGGATTTGATAAGACTCTGTTGGTGGAGAGTGGGTCACTGTGGCTGAACAATCCTGAATGCCCTCCCTACCTTTCCTCAGGCACTTTGTAAAGTAAGTGAGGGTGGTTTTAGACATGAGACTGTTTTTTAATCTGTAAGCACAATGTCAGAGTGCTTGGCATGAGATGATCTGCGAGCCAGTAGCTGTTAGATAGAGCAGAGCAGAAAAATGAGGATGATAGTTTAGCCTGTCTGAATGACTATAAAGACAGGGCAACATTAGGTAGCCAACTGGAAGCTATTGAGATGTGCAACAGCTCAGCTGGGGCTTTCCAAGGACAAGGGCTTAGATGAAGCAGTTTCTGTGCCAGCAGGTCAGCAGTCATGATTTCCTCCTTGTTTCTGTAAAATGAGATGATCCTGGGTAATTCCCTGGGATGAATTAGGCTATTATATGCTAAGGGAGCAATTGCAGCCCTCATCCAATAGAAGCCCAGTTACTCTGCCCTGGGACCTCTGTAGTGGAACTCTGACCAGGCCCTCCCAAACCTTTTAGTGGCTGAATTGGAACAAGGGAAGTCAACTTTCTGCCCTAATAAGCAATTCCTTTTTTAATGTCCTTGGAAATAATCTTTACTGATGGTAGTGTTGATTTATTTTTGACTTCTTGCTTTTGTACTGTTTTCATGCTGTGCTTCTGCTTGTTGCATATGTCTCATATCACTGCAGCCAGGGGATTTGCCATGTCTCATCTGGTGCCTCATTATTTACCTGCTGTACTGCATGATTCAATTAAGTGAAAGTATTTTAAAGTGTTATTCTGGAAAGCTCTGTCTCTTTGAAGCAGATTCTTCTTGTGAATGGCCCTAAATCAACTGGGAGGGAGAGGGGTGAGGGGGGGCTTTGTTGTGGGGTACAGGAGCACCTGCCAGGGAAAACACAGTGGGTGTTTTGCTGCATTGCCCAGTGGGAAATGGGTTAGTGCCAGCTGAAATTATTTTTGTGCCTCTCCTGCAGCCGCATAGAACTAAAGCCAAAAGCCTGACCTTCACTATCCATGGAGAGGGGCATCTGCCTTGGGTGAGTGTCCTGTACCTGGGCCTTTGTAATGTAGAGAGGACCCTGTGCTGTGCTTTAAGAGGCACCTGGGTGATTGAGAGAAACTCCCTCTGGTTCTTTGTAACGATGGCATTGTACTTGTCCATGTGAGGACCTGCTCAGGGAATGTTCTGGTCTAAGATCCAGTGCTTGTCCCATGAAAGAAAGTTTGGCAGACACATGAACAGGTCTCAGAAATTCTTTTTAAGCAAATGACTGATCCATGCTTTCCAAGAAGGGCACATTTCTTCTTGGAAATGTGGTTTTCTGACTAGTCTGGCCTCTTCAGCTAAACACAACACAGGAAAGGTGGTGGGGGATTTTCTGCCCTGTCTCTCAACTCACATTTTGTTCTCATGAGCACATGCAATGCCCCAGTTTGAGCCCTGTTTACTACATTTTAATTAAACTTGGTTATGCTTTAATTACATTCTGCTCATTCCTTTCAGTACTTTTTTTTTTCTGTCTGATTTTACTTGACCTTTATTCTAAATGCTGTGTTTGTAGCGGGGGGATGTGCTGGGTTCCCTGTGCTGGACCAGTGACACTGTGGTGTCAATCCACATGCCATCCTGTACTCATATCTTGTGCTCTGTGTTCCCTTTCCTCAGTTTATTTGCAGGAGTTTTGTGAAGAAGGCAAGTTCATTAACCATGAAGTGTGATCATCCAGAGAGGGAAAACATGTGCCCTGCTCTCAACTGGGCCAAGCAGCAGCCAAATGTTAGACATGGTTTTCTTCCTTGGATTTTCTGTCCCCCAAGTTTTTCTTATGGACTCTTTGCAGGGTTTCCTCCTAGCAAGTTGTAGGAAGCTTTTCTATTCTTCTAGACACGGCAGGTCAAGTTGTGAGGGATTATCACCACATCAGTGGACGCTCTGAGGTCTTTGCTGCATGTGGGAAGGTACCAGCCTGAACAGAGGCAGCCCTTGAGCCCATAGTCTGCCAACAGAAGCCAAAATTCCTCTTTGGCTCAGCTTTCCATATGGCAGGAGCTGGCTGGGACCAGATGGAATGAGAGCTGGACATCAGCCCCACAGGAAGGGCTCCATGGTAAGGGAAGTGGCATCTTCTGTTCCTACTTTTCTTTATCAAATCTCACATAAATCCACAGTGAGGTGCAGATTCTCAATCCTGCCCTTGCTAGTTATTCCTGTTTAGTCTGGACTCTCTGGTTCTCTCTAGGTACAACACATCCATGCTGGATGTGCCAAGGACTTTACAGGGACCTTCAAATTAGATGTCTTGGTCACCTTAAAAAGGCACCCTGTGAAGTTTGAGGTGGCTAGATAAGCTGACCCAAGGGAGGGGAATCCTTTGGACAGGAGACGTTTAGCTGTGCACAAGCCATGGGTCTGTGCCACAAGCTCAAGTGTTGCAGCCTGCGCCCATTCCCCCACGCCTTGGGGCTCAACTCTCACTCGCTGAGGAACACCGAGGCATTCGAGCCAAGTATTTCACTGGCACTTGAGGGGCATTTTGAATAGGTATAGCTGGGGACATTTACCAACATCGACCTGTGTGTCTGTGTGGGTGCATGTGGGAGTATAATTTAAACACTTTACAGATAATTGAGTGACTGTTGCGGTTATAGCAAAGTCTGTCGAGTCACTTTGTAAATGCTAAACTAATCAAGGATTAAGTGCTGCTAAATCCTTGTAGACATAAACCTGTGACTAGGACCGGGACTGTGCGCCCTCGGGCTGCCCGGGCGCAGGCGCCGCTCCCTAATGAGCTCCCGTTAATGACCCCCGGGGTTAATGAGCCGCGGGTGCAGCGTGTCTCCGCGCCGCGCGGGGGCGCTGTGCGGCGGGGCGGGGTCACGTGTGCGCCTCCCGGCCGGGGTCACGTGGCCGCCGGTGGCGGCGGCGGGGCCATGAACGCGGAGCGGGACCTGTCCCCGCTGACGCCCGCCGTGGTGCGGGCGCTCACCGACAAACTCTACGAGAAGAGGAAGGTGGCGGCTCTGGAGATAGAGAAGTGAGCGGCGGGAGCCGCCGGGAACCGGGAGGGCAGTGGGAATGAGGCCGGTGCCGGTGGGGGCGGCCCCGGTGCTGGGGTCAGGGAGCCTGGCCCGGCGCCCCGGGAAGGGCGGGGAGAGGCGTTGCGGTGCTGGGGCTCCCTGCGGCCCCGGGGTGGCGGGAGCCGGCCCGTGATGCTTGTCCAGCCGTACACCGGGCGGCGGGAGGGAGCGGCCCGGGTGCCCGGTGGGAGCTGGGCTCTGCGGGGGTGGCGGTCACCCCGCTACGTCCGGGGTACCGGGGCTGCTGGCCTGGCACCTTGCGGGCCCCGCAGCCCCGGGAAGGGGCTAAGGTGACACGGGGACCCTGTCGGGGACAGCGCCGTGCGCGGTGCTCGGGCAGGAGGGCTCTCTCCCAGAGCTGCTCCCTGTGTCCCAGCCCCATCCCGCCGGGCACCGAATCTCATCCCCGAGCGTGTCAGCTCCTGGGTGCCCGCTGGCTCCGGGCGCATCCCCAGAGCCCCTGACAGAAGGCTCATTCTGACGGTGGGTGCCCGGTGCAGTTGCACAGCCCTGTGCGAGGTGAATACGTGAGTGGCATCACTGTAGGAATTCCTTGGAAATGTACTGCTTGTTCTGCTGCGACGCGTCCAGAGTCATGGTGCCATCCCGCCTCTCCCCCGAGGGCTCACTCAAACTTGTCCCGTGCTGGATCCTGGCTAGAGAGATGGGAAGTGTTATTGTCACCCCTGACCGTCTGGTGTTGCCCTTGGTTCTTCCTGCACAGCTGCTGTTCTAGCAGATCCTGGACCTTCCTTTTGGAGCATCCCCGGCAAAGGTCTGCAGGCACCTTCTGGTGTGGCCATGCCCCTCTGGTGTTGATTGTATGTGTTCCCTGCCTGTCTTTTCACCCTCACTGTGCTGGTCTGGGTGCTGTGCTTGGCCACAGTGTTCCCTGGGAAGGACTGTGTCCTGCCTGGGCATTGCCTGAGAGCTCAGCTCCTGCAGGAGATCTGAAACATCGCCTCAGGGTGCAGCCCAGCACAGAGCTGGGAGTGATGGTCCAAGCTGGTGGGTGAGTTTTGGCTGGGGGATGTGGCCACGGTGAGCCTGCAAGGGGAGCAGTCAGGCACTTGGGGCAGTCGGTGGTGTGGGGATGGAGTCGTTCTGCTGAGAGTTCAGTGCGGGATGTGGTGTGGGAGCTGCCTGCTTTGAACACAGAGGGTGCTGTGTGAGAGGTCAGCAGAGAAAAATGGCACCTGGGACAAGGGTGAGTGTGTGCTCGGGTACAAACCCAACCCAGCAAGCCCCTTCTGCTGTTTGGTGTGTTTAGTTTTCTCTCATTTTCTCTCTTCGTTATTGGAATAACTTATTACAGGTGGATTGCAGTGTTGCATGGTGGGATTCTTTCAGTGTCCTCATAACTCCAGCCTTGGGGATACTTCAGTAACTCCTTTGCTGCGTTGTGAGGGGTGATACTCTGTGCCTTATCCAAGCAGCTCTGCTCCAGCTTACTCTGCCCCAGGATTAAGGGTTTGTGCTGGCCTTACACCAACCAAAGTCTGCTTTGGGGTCAGGCAGTTCATCTGATCAAGCCAGAAGTACAACTTGGGAAGAGTGTGAGGAGGAAAAGGCAAGAGCCAACCTTTTCTACAGATTTCACAGGTTTAGTTCATCTAAAACCCATCACAGAATGGTCCCAGCAGCATTGCTTCCATGTCTGTGGCATCAAGCCAGGAGGGACTTGCTGCCTCTTTACTCAAGAACCTCCTTCTTCAGCTGATAATGCAGGAGCAGCTCCTGCTGCCTGCAGTCTCTGATGCTGCCCTTCTTGCCTCATTAATTAAATCTTGAGGCCTTGAAACTCCTGAAGGAAGTCTGAAAACTTATTCCTGTTTAAACAAAGCTACGTCTGTAAAATGTAGGCAGTAAAATGATCACCCCAATGGTCTGTCTTGCTCGAGCTCAATGCATTTCTCTTCTTGGAGCAGGACTGGAAATGGAGCCATTATCCCTAAAGCAGCAGACTGTGGATGAGGATTGGGCTGTAACTGTTGGAGAATTTGGCTTTGGACTAGGGAGAGTGAGGGAGGGGCTGCCTGGTGTCTCCAGGGCAAAAGGGAGCAGCTGCTTGGGGCAGAGCTGGTGTTTGTAATTTTGGGGAGGAAAAGTTCATAATCATCTTCTGTAATGGTTTTCCTGGATTATAAAGTGCATGATTGGCCAGTGGCACCTGTTTGGGAATGTGAGATTGATATTGTGCCAAAGAAACCCTCTGTGGAGTTAGGCAGTGGAAGCTTTTGCACCTTTTTTGACAGTTAAGGTAAAGATGATTATTTAGGCAGACTTTCAAGGTGCCTAATTCTGCATTATGGATAGAAATACAAGCAAAAAGGAGGAAAAGAGCACTGCATTGGCCGGGAATCGAACCCGGGCCTCCCGCGTGGCAGGCGAGAATTCTACCACTGAACCACCAATGCTACAGCTGCCTGCACAGCTGCCTGCACAGCTGCCTGCACAGCTGCCTGCACAGCTGCCTGCACAGCTGCCTGCACAGCTGCCTGCACAGCTGCCTGCACAGCTGCCTGCACAGCTGCCTGCACAGCTGCCTGCACAGCTGCCTGCGCCTCCCTGCCTGGCCAAGGGCTCTGCCAACAGGAAACTGAGGCTGAAGAGCTGGGTGGGCAAGGTGGGACCTGGAAGCCATTCTGTAGGCAGGAGCAGGGATACGGGTCTCTTCATCCACAGCTGATGTGTTAATTATCTCTGGATAATGAGCTGCAAGTTCCTGGGGAGAAGCAGGTATTGTATATGGGAACTGTGTTGGGTTTTTGTTAAATCTTGGGCTGATTAAGAATGTATTAAAACATACTGTTAGTAGTAAAGTTAAATACATGGAATATTAACTAAAGCACTATATGGGTGGCTGGAAGGGTTCAAAACCATGGCACTGTGTCTAGGCCTGGTGGGCAGCAATTCACTGCCAAGCCACCAGCACTCTGGGTGCGTGCTGAGCTCCCATCCTGTGCCGTGCTGGGGGTTAATGACCCCTATAACCTGCCCTGTTAGAGAGAGTGTTTGAAGACTGGTAACTTCTCTGCAAGCACACAGCTGCACTGGCCCTTGAGAGTACATCCTGGGCTGAGAGTTTGTGAACAGTGTAGGAGGCTGCAGGCTGGAGAAGCAGGAGGGCAGGGAGCTGCTGGTGGATGTGACTGGGGAGGAAGGGAGAGCTCTGATTTCACTTTTGAGTTCCTTCAGCATTCCCCATTTCAGTGCTTGCACTGCTTTCTGTGGTGCTTGTTGTGGCTGTCTCTGTCACCAAGCCCCTCAATGTTTGTATGAGGCAGAACTTAAAGTTCCCTGTGTGCCTCCTCCTCCTCTCCCCAGGCTGGTGCGAGAGTTTGTGGCTCAGAACAACACATCCCAGATCAAACACGTGATCCAGATCCTGTCACAGGAGTTTGCACTCTCCCAGCACCCCCACAGCCGGAAAGGGGGACTCATTGGCCTCGCTGCTTGCTCCATTGCCCTGGGCAAGGTAGGTATGGTGGGTTTTTTTGGGCTTCTGCAGGTTATGGTGAGAGAACAGCAGCTCCTCTTGGGTCAGTGCGATGGGAAGAGTTGGGCTGGTGGCCCTGCAGCTCCCCAGCTCCCTCCCTGCTTGCAGCCTGCAACTGCTTTGTGTTGGAGTTTTCCCAGCCACACCCTTTGGGCCCAGGAGCGCTTTCTGGCCTGGGTTACATCTTGGCAGCTGCTTAGGTGTAGTTAAAGGGCTTCTGTCCCTCTTCAGTTTCCAGCAGTGGGACTAGACTCAGCAGGTCGGGGCTAGTTTGTATTAAAAGAACTGACAAGAGTTTCAGCCCTTCCATCTCCTGCTGTGCACTGCTGACAGTGGCCCACGCAGAAATCCACCCCTGTCTCCCTCTGCCCTGCAGGCAGGATTTGAGGCAGATGCCCAGCAGACCTGATCACTTCTCACTGTACCTGAACAAGAAAATTCAGTAATAAAATTCAAAATTCATTAGGAAATCCTGCCCAGCATAGGTGTGCTAAAGCCAGCACAGGCCTGAGTACTTGCAGTATGTTCCAGGGCAGCGCCATCTCTTCCCCCTCTCTGTGGCATGGCCCTTAGCTAACCAGTCTGCTCGTGCCCCCCAGGACTCCGGGCTGTACCTGAAGGAGCTGATCGAGCCGGTGCTGACGTGTTTCAATGATGCTGACAGTCGGCTGCGGTACTACGCCTGTGAGGCCCTCTACAACATTGTCAAGGTGGCCAGGGGCTCTGTCCTCCCACACTTCAACGTGCTCTTTGATGGCCTCAGCAAGGTAAGAAGCTTCCTCTTAACCCCCTTGTGCTTTTCGAGGACTAGTCCTCATCATCTCCAAGTCAAACCAAGTTGTCCAAGGTTTTCTTTCCAAGCAAACTGGTTTACTTTGACCCAGACAGGTCTGAAGGACAGAATCACAGAATATTCTGAGTTGGAAGGGAACTACAAGGATCAGCAAAATGAGCAGTTTCTACACAGTAGCCACTGATACTGTGGGTATGAAGTTGACTGTAAGATACCTTGTTCTCTGTCCTCACCTCCAGGATGTATTCTCCTGCTCCTTGTTGAATGGTATTAAAAAATGAGGCTGAGAGAACTGCTGCAGGCAAGGTGGCTCTGCAGCACTTTGGCTCTGTTGGGTCTGTAGCGTCAAAACTTTGTCTGTGTGTGTCTGCCTTCGCAGATTTTCATGGTAACCTGCATTTCTCTGTTCTTTGAGAGTGTGACTGCTGGCCCATGAAAACCTGCATAGCTGGGGGAGGTGATGTGTGCTTGATCTCCCCGTTAGGAAGTCTCTTAGGAGAATTTTTTGGAGCCTAACGAGAATTTGGAGATAAGGGGACTTCAGTATGTTTGTCCCTGTATTGTCAAAGAGAGTAACAATCCTGTGAGCCTACTGGGAGCTGTGCTGCAGAGCAGGGAGCAGGCCTGGGACCCACTCTTCAATGTCTCTTTGTTTCTGTCTTTCACAGCTGGCTGCTGATCCTGACCCAAATGTCAAAAGTGGCTCTGAGCTCCTTGATAGGCTCCTCAAGGTATTTTTGCTTTCTGAGAGTCTTTGGTGCAAGCTGGAGCCGTGTCCTGGCTGAGGACATGTCAGTCCCCGAGGCTGCAGCTGCCAAAGCCATCCCACCTCAGTCCTGTGGCTGCTGTCAAAACATTTCTTTCTCTCACTGACTGCAGCCTCTTCGATCAAGGCTCTGGTGGCCTTCTCAGGCAGCTGGATGGAGGGGCTGGTGGGTTGGTGGGTTATCACAGTGCCGTGTGTGCATTCAGCTCGTGGGAGCTGGTGGAAACAAGGTTTGAGTCTGAGGGTTACAGTGCTGTGCCAGGCAGCATGAGGGCTGTTCCTCTGCTCTCCCTCCCTTGCCTAAGGGAGTCATGATGTGAGTGGAGCTGCTGCTGCTGCTTCAGGGTGTGGGCTTGGTTCCCATTCCTGTTCTGCCTGCTGACAGGCTTTTACTGCCACCTCCCAGTTCCTTTTCTGCTGCTGTTCAGAGGTGAGCAGCTTCCTACTAGGTCCTGCCCTTGCTCCTTGTTATCACAGCAGTTAACCCAGTCTGCTGCTGCAAACCTTCCTGTTGGCAGGTCTGCTCCACTGCACCGAGGCCAGGAACTCAGCTGTGCAGCAAAATCCACCAAGCGTGTGGAAAGAGCTGTAAAGGGAAGTCAGGGGACTTCCCAATCCACGTGGCTACATCAGAAGTGCTTGCTCATGTGTGCAGCACAGCACTGAGGCATGAATCAAAGAAGCTTCCTGTCTTCCTGTTCAGCCAGGCTGGCACACAGCAGGCAGGAGCATTGCTCTCTGGGTCCTGCTCAGCATTAGTCTTTGCCTGAGGGGGATTGCTAGCTCATTGTGTGGATAAACTGCATGATTCCTTCCCTCCAGGTCTCTTGACCTGCAGACTCATGCTTGTCATCTTTTTCCTGTCACGTGGCTTTAAAAGGCTGGGTTAGGGTTGCTGCATGGACGCATGCTGGCAGTCATTCTAACACCCTCTGCTTGGGCTCTGCAGGATATCGTGACAGAGAGCAACCAGTTTGACCTGGTAGGCTTCATCCCACTGCTACGTGAGAGGATTTACTCCAACAACCAGTACGCCCGCCAGTTCATCATATCCTGGGTAGGTACGTGGGGTGCCCTGTGTGCCTGCCAGTCTGAACTCCAGGACACTGTGTCCCATCAGCTTCCCATGTCCAGGCAAACTGCAGATACCCATGGCAATGTGTGAGCACCTGGATTTATTTGGGCAGGTTTTTTAAGTCAGCAGGCTTTTTCCCCTGCTTCTTTAAAAAGCCAACTCCCTTTCACCTTATTGTTACAATGGCAGGGACGTGGCACTGTGCTTCTGCCAACCAGTTCAGGACATTGCACACCAAGTTAGAAAGCACACTAAAGTGTTGCTTGTATAAATAGATGTACTGTGCTCTAGAGGTTACAGTCTCCCAAGGGACAGTGCTAGGCTGTTTTCCATAATGCAGAGGTGATGGAGAGATGTTGTTCTCCAGGAGGCAAGGGAACTGGTCACTTTGCTCCCTCCTTCCTGTGCAAGGCAGGAGCTCTTGGTGCCTGGCTGGAGTCTGGGGAGATATGTTCCTCTGTGCCCTCTCTCAGCCGTACTGTTGCCATCCCAGATCTGCCTGGATGTGTCTTGGCAGTCGTTCCTGATTCCTGCTTTGTTTTGCAGAGCTGTGATTGGAAATGTAGCACTGCTGCAGGCTGATTGCTTGCTTGCTGTTCAACTGCTTCCCGAGATGGTCAACTCCACAGTGTCCTCTTTTCCCTCCCCCTACCCCACACAGCTCAGCTCTGAATTCCTCAGTATCCTGCCAGATTTGGGCTGGTGATGTTAATTGGCAGCTCCGAAACTCACCTCTTCTTTCGTATTTCTCTCTGATCTAGATCCTGGTCTTAGAGTCTGTGCCTGATATCAACCTCTTGGATTACCTGCCAGAAATCTTAGATGGGCTCTTCCAGATCCTGGGAGACAACAGCAAGGAAATACGGAAAATGTGAGTGTGGAGGCTGGCTGTACCATGTTCACTGTCAACCCGTCACTTTTTCTATTGATTTGCAACTCTTGTGTGTAATTGCAGTGAAGCTCCATGTGTGTGGTGGGAGACAGATTGGCTTGGGCAGTGGATCAAAGAGTCCTTGGCACGGGCCTCCCCTGTCTTATGGCCATGGAGGGCACCATACTCTGTACTGGGGACAAACTGTTTTGGCTTGATTGAGTTGTTACCTTCCCAGCACCCGACATCAGGGCCACAGAGACTCGTGTGGTTGGTTCTGGGATGGGCAGGAGCTCTCTGAAGAAACTTGTAGCATGAGAGCCTTTCTTGGCAAGGCATCTCCTGGGTGGAGAGGAGAAGCAAGGATTGGGAGCTTGCTCCACAGATACACTTCTGGTCCCAAGATAGAGGCATTTTGAAGCACAGGAATGTCTGTGTATTCTCAGGGAGGTCAAAGAATCTTGGCATTTTGTGGCTGGACTGGTTTTGTAGGGCATAAGTAAGTGGTGAGACCGGCCTGGGTCTATCCTACTGCAAAACCTTTCTGGATCCTCTCTATATCTTCTTTTTCCCAGCATCCACATGTCAAGGAACAAGTGCTGAAAGCTTTGGGTATCACCTGCCCCACTGCTCCTCATCCCAGGCACCTCCATATCCACAGAACCTGGGTGGCTGTGGGGGAGTTGTGGAAGCTGTGGGGGGCTCTGGGCTGCCATCACCTCTGTCCTTGCACCTGTGTGCAGTCTCTGCTATGAGGAAGGGTGAGCTTGTCAGCCTCATCTTTCCTGCCCCTGCCTCTGTGCAGAGACACTTCTGCCATGTCAGCAGCATCCTTCCATGGGTACCTGGATAGTCTCCATAAGTTCTTCCTGAGAGGGCTGCTCTGTCTGAGGTGACCAAACGCTGACCAAGCTGCTCTGCCTCTCCACAGGTGCGAGGTGGCTCTTGGGGAATTCCTCAAGGAGATCAAGAAGAATCCCTCCAGTGTGAAGTTTGCAGAAATGGCCAATATCCTGGTGATCCACTGCCAGGCAGCAGGTGAGTGCACAGGACCAGGCAGTAGCACCAGCCTCCTGGTTTGTGCTGCCAACTGTAGATTCAGGCCACGAGTTTTCCAGCAGGCTGTTCACCAGCTCAGCTGCTCACCTTTTTTTTTTGTTTATGGAAATCCCACTGAAAGGAGGGAACAGACAGCTCTCCTGTAGTTGGCACAACTGCTTTTGTACTGCAGATCCCCCAGACACAGCCCAGGTCTGGCATCCTCCAAAATGGAGGGGCCTAAAAAATATTTGGCACCTATGGATATCCAGCATGTCTAGGAGGATCTCCTTAAGGTCTTATTGTAACCTCAGGTGGCACTTGGTGCATAGGTCAGAGAGCAGGAGGATGGGCTTTGTGCCAGTGCTGCCCTGTAGCTCCTGTGGGTGTGCTGTGTAGGCAGTGGCAGAGGGCTACAGCTGCAGCTGGATGTATTTCCTGAGAAGGATCTTGTTCCCAAGTTCTGCTCATTGCGCTCTTTAAATGTTGCTGGATGGGAGTGAGTTTCCTGGGAGACAGAAGGGTGTAGACTGAGATTGGTTGCTCTTGATTAAACTAACTCCCAATGAATTTACACTGTTCCGACTTAAAATCTGGCCTCGCATCAGCAGAGTACCGTGGCAGTGGTGCCTTTTCCAGAATTTAGGGAGGTTGTTAAAACCCCAGCTCCAGGAATGATGCTTGACCCAGACACACAATGGCGTCACTGAAGAAATATCCTTATGCATTGGGAAGCTTGACAGAATACTTGTAAATGATGAAACCTGCATTATGGGTTGAACTGGGTTAACTGAGACCTCATGATTGTGTTTAATCTCAAGCTTGCTGGAGGTTCAGGTGTTACTGATCTCCTTCGGGGCTAAACTGTCTTAGATGAGAATCTCTCAGGATGGAGCAGAGGCAGCTCCTTGCCTGTGAGTTGTCTTTAGCCTGTAGAGCCAGTGCTGCCCTTTCCCTCACCTTTTCTTGTCTCATGTGTTCCAGATGACCTGATCCAGCTGACAGCCATGTGCTGGATGCGGGAGTTCATCCAGCTGGCTGGCCGGGTGATGCTGCCTTACTCCTCAGGGATCCTGACCGCGGTCCTGCCGTGTCTCTCCTACGACGATCGCAAGAAGAGTATCCTTGTAACTCAGAGCTGCTCCCATTCCATTCCTGCTGCAGTAACCCACAGGAAAGCGCCTGTTCCAGTGCCTGTTTCCTGTCCTTGGGGATGCAGGTCCAGGAAAAGTTCTCCCGCCAAGTGCTAACACCCACACTGGCCCTTTGGATGTGAGGGGGCTTGCAGTAGCTGGGCTGGGGCAGCCCTGGTGGGGCTGCGGTGGCTTCTCCGTGGCCAGCACCTGCCCATGTGTGGGACTGCGTGTTCCTTACACCGCCTTCACTCAGACATCAAGGAGGTGGCAAACGTGTGCAACCAGAGCCTGATGAAGCTGGTCATCCCAGAGGACGATGAAATGGATGAGGCCAAGCCATCAATGACTATACCAGCAGAGCCCACCTCGGAGGAGTCCCTCTCCAAGCCAGAGGCAGTGACCACTGGTGAGTCCCAGTTGGTCTAGGCCAGTAGAGGTGTAAGGAAGGTCAAGGGAGTGTTCTCAAGAGAACTTCTTGAGTTGGTTTGGTGTCCTGAAGCAGCTCAGAGTAGATGGGACCACTATGCTTTAGTTGGAGACCTGTTGCACAGATGATCTTTTCTTGAGACAGACAGGTTTGTTGCAGGCTGCATTAGAGGGTCATTGCTCTGACCTGGAGCCCAAGTGGTGCTGCATGCTCTGGTGAGCATCCCCATCCTCTCATCATGCTCCCCTTCAACTTAGTCATCAAGTTGACCTGAAAAAGATAATTTCTCGTTTGGGAGCAGGCACCATGACCCAAAGAAGAGCTCAGAGAGCTGTTTTAGTCCTGGGAGAGCATCAACATGTGCATGGAGGATGTGTATGGTGGGGAAGGGTAGAAAACAGAAAGGAGAAGTATTTTGGATCCTTTCCAGATTCGTAGTGCTCTCCAGACCATCTGGCAGGTATTGTCCCAGTCCTAAAATTTCCAGAACATAAAAGGCGAAAGTTTTCAAGTGGGATGGGAGACCTGAAGGAGATGAAAAGTGAAAAGAAACTAAGTGGTCCCTGTGAATCAGTGTGTGGGAGCAGCAGTGGCGTTAGCCCTCCGACATCCCTTGGATACTGTTGTCCTGGCATAGTTAAACATTTCTTCTGGCACAACACATCTTTGTTGTCCAGGTGTGTGTGTTAATGTTTAAATCACAAGGGCTCGTCTGGGTTCTCCTGAAGTTGCACCCTCAGCCCAGTGCTCTCTGGTGACACACCCACCAGTGGCTTTTGGAAAATCCTGCCGTGAGAGGGAGCAGGAGGGTGGGATTAAGACTGTGGGATTTCCTTG
>VYXF01005960.1:6949-54001 GCA_013397295.1 Polioptila caerulea | reverse complement strand
AGCCTCCCCCAGTGAGCAAGTGATGGAGCATGGCCGAGCGCCAAGCATGCAGCTCTCACGCCCCCTTCCCCTGCCCTCCCCAGCTGGCTGCAGAGGGACAGTGCTGCAGCAGCAGGGAAAGGAGGACCTTGGTCAGTAGGGGCAGAGGAGATCATGGCATGGCGTCTGCAGAGGGCCATGTTCTGGGAAGATGCCATCCAAGAATATGACAAGGCCTGAATGCTCAGTACATGGATGCTGGGCGCATTCCTGTGGCCACAAACTGACACACGCAACCCCCTTGCACCTAAAACGTGCTCCGAAATGCTTCCCAAGTATTTGCCAGCTTTACTTGGAGGGAGTTTCCTGGTAGCATCCACTGGGAAATGGAGACTATGTCTGTGCCAAGACAGAATCTGGCTGCTGGGAGAGCCTGGCTACACAGCGCTGGAGGGGTTTTGGGGTTCCCCATCCAGATGGGGGGCCCCATTTCTAGCTTCTGCTAAAACTGTCACTGGAGGTGGACCAGAACCATGTTTCAAAGGCACTGAATCCCTCTTATGGCCTGGCTGAGCATGCTGCTGCTGTGTTAGTTGGTGTGAGCATGGATCAGGAAGGGGAGGTGGAAGCGTGGCTGCTGGAGCAGAGCCCGGGCTTCCTTCCGTCAGTCTGAGCTGCCACAGGAGAAGATCCAGATGTCTGTCCTGCGTCAGTGGACCAAAACAGCTGGAAAGTGCTTTTTAGGCTCTTGTAACTGCATTGGTGTTTCAAAACAAGACCTGGACAGTTTGAGACAACTTCCTGATGGTGCTACTGGGCAGAGGGTTGGGCACAGCTGGAAGCAGTCAGTGTTGGGCTGTCAGCGTGATGGGACAAGGTTGACGGGGTCACAGTCCCTCACCAAACTAGATAAGGGACATGAAATCTCCAAGAAGAGCCTTTGTGGTACTTCCTGATGCAAGCAAGGCTTCATGCTTTAGGTGGTGGTCAGCAACACATGGACGTGTAAAGTTGTGTGTTGCTCTGCAGAAAGGGCAAGTTACTGCCACGTGGCTGAACTGCCCAAGCCTGCATTTAAACCAGGCTTTTAAATCAAGTGGTAGTTAGTGCTTACTACAAAGCTAAAATAGCTGCTGCTTGTCTCCTGGTGGAAGTTGCTATACCCCCATGCCCAGAGCCTGATGCACCTTGAAGGTGCAGCTGAGGAGTTCATGGAGGTGGGAATACTTTGGTGGAGGATAGGAGCAGCGTGGGGTGCTCTGCAGCACCCAGGGGATGATTGGCTGAAGGCATCATGATGACTTGCTTTGAGCTAAGGCACCAAGCCTGCCTTGGAATCCCGTTCTCCAGCAGCTTGTCTTGCACAGCTTTTAGGTCTGGGGTGGCTCTTCCTGGCCCTTTTCTCCAGGCCGGAGTGAGGAGATGGCTTCCCTTTGCTGCTTCCACTTCATGTTTGGGTGGTGATTTGGAGGGGAACCTCAGGCACGCTGCCCCAGCCCTTGTAGATCACAGTGATCTACAGCTTGTTGGACTGGATGCCTCTGCCTAGACCTTGGCCTCGTCACTTCCCTGGGAGATCTCAGAAACTGCAGTGAGCAGAAGGAAGCCAAGAGCACTGAAATGAGAGCAATGAAGGACAAGAAAGTGACAGCTTGTGGGACCAATAGCAGAGAGGAGCTATTTACCTCCCAGCCGCTGGCTCGAGCCCGTTGAGCAGCGCAGCTGCCAGCCTGTATGGGAGCTGCCCTTGTGACTTGGACCACAATGAAAGAACCTGGATATTTCCACCCTTGGCAAGGCCATTTTGCTGAGCTTGCCTAAAGGCTAGAGCCTGGCCTGGACCTTAACCTTGTCTGAAAATGGGGTCAGGAAAGCAGCTGGGCCAGGCAGGAGGCCAGGAGAAAGATGACAGCTCAGGCATTGGC
Source organism: Polioptila caerulea (assembly GCA_013397295.1). Taxonomy (NCBI): domain Eukaryota; kingdom Metazoa; phylum Chordata; class Aves; order Passeriformes; family Certhiidae; genus Polioptila; species Polioptila caerulea. The sequence continues at coordinate 52,097 of VYXF01005960.1, read as the reverse complement.
AGAGAAAAGGCAACTGCTGAGGAGAGAGATGGCAGAAGCCCTTGAAGAAAGGGGAGAAGTGAGAAAATGGGTTGATAAAGGACATGGAGTGAAAAACATTGCTGTGAGTTGAATGTAGTGGGAAAGTAAGGTCAGTTCCCGTGCTGGAGGGTGCTTTCTGAGATGGGGGGATGTGCTGGGGGATGGGTTTTCTACCCCACCACTGAGCTGGAGCAAAGACTCCCAGTATCCAGAGGTGAGAGCCCAGCACAGCCCCCATCATTGCTCAATTTGCCCTGAAAACATGTTCTTACTGTCACAGGCGAACAGCGGGGGCGGTGCCAGGGCCACGCTCATCCTCCCGAGGAGAATCTGGGGTAGTGGGTTAGATGGAAGTGATTGCATCTGACATCTGCCCTGCCGCAGATGCCGGCGCTGGGAGCCGGCGTGGCAGGCCCAGAGGATCACATTAACGCAATGCCATTACTGCTGCTCCTGCTCCCTCCTGCCTGGGGATTAGGGAGAGCCAGGCTGAGCTGCGAGCCCGGCTCTGGAGCTGCAGCAGCACTCAGCTGCTGCCATAAGCCCTGGAAAGGGAGTAGCCCATGGTAGTCTGGTGCCACTCTATCCCAGAGGATTGGTGAGAGGATTTTAGCCCAATTTCCCATGTTCAGCAGACCTCTCACCTTTCATGATGTTACCCGGGTTTTGTGCTGAGTAAAGGAGCTGCTTCTCCACCAGCAACCCCCCTAAAAGGTTTATCTCAGCAGCTGTGGACAGAGGGTGGCTGGTGAGGAGCTTTTCCCAGCTGCAATCCCTCCTAGTGGGAGCTCTGCCCAGTGGAGCCACAGGGCAGTGGTACGTGATGTGGCTGGGGGCTGCCTGGCTCCAGGTCAGCCCGGTGCTCCCAGCCACCTCCTGGGGTCCACTCAGGTGGGTTTTGGCTTGAGCCAACCAGGCTCTACCCAGGTTCTGCATCATGAGCAGTGATGGAAAAGGGGTTCTCATGAGTGATTTTGACACAAAGATTGGAAATTGCTTGTTGAAGCAAGTTTCTACTGTGCTATTAGAAGTCCAGCATCAGCAGACTTAACAGTGCTGTGGCAGCCCATGGCACCCTGCATCCTGCCCACTTACCTCACAGCAGCATGGAGCTGGTGGGGAGAGACAGCATCAAAGCCACCTCCAAACTGCCCAGCTTCAGGCACCAGTTCTCTGTGCTGTCCTTTTGGCTGCTTCTTTGCCTCTGAAAACATGCATTACCCTGAGGTTTTTTTTTCCCCATCCTGTGCAGGCAATGTGTATATTTGGCGTGGAGGTGTTACCGGGTCAAGGTTTCATTCTCCTCTTCCATCTGAAGCCCTGCACTGGGAGCATGGCAGGCTATGCAGCTGCCACGGGAGATGGCTTTGTAGGAAAACCAAATACAGTGTTCATTCAGGCTGGCTTAGATGAACTGGGATGCTGCTCCCTTGGACGTCTCTCCCAAACTCCTTATGCTCTGGGTCCCTCCTTCCCCTCAGTTCTGTGTATCTGAGCATTTGGCTCTCGGCTGTTGTTTTCAACATCAAAGTGAAACGCAATTTGCAGCCCCCAGCATCTGTTACGTGAGGCAGATCAAGCAGTCAGATCCCCCTGCAGGGCTCGGAGGGGCTGCAGCCTCCTCGTCTTGCCCTTACAATGTGTGTCCTGGGGAAGATCAAATCCTATTAAGCCACAGCTCTACTTGCAAATTATACCGTGAGAAATCTGCCCCTTAGGATTTCTTATCAAACAAGATGCACGGCAGCTCTGTGCACGCTGGAAAAATCGGCAAGAGCCTGGTCCAGCCTTGAATAATTCAGTAGTTTGGGTATGAGAGGCATGACATGGCTCTTGAGTGCAGCCTCCCCTTGGTGGTCTTCTCCAACCATCCTGGTTCTAACCGTTATCTCTCCTTAAATGAGTCTCCTGTGACAGACACTTCCCATATTTTTCCTGTCAAGGAGGTGGGAAACCATCAGGTAGATTTCAGGATCACAATCAGGACATAAAAATGCTGCATCATAACAATTTCTATGTTGGAGTCACCTGTCCCAATGCAGGTCCCAGCTATCTGGGAGAAAAACTGGGAGACCAAGAGCTAAGAGTCTGCAGCAACTGTCAGTTTCCAACAGACACAATGTCCTGGCGAACTAAGGGATAGTTCATCTTTCATCTCTTGTTTATGATGAAGGGTTATCCTGATCTTTTGGGATGACTTTTGGGAAGCAAGGTGAAGGTCTCAAGACAGGGTTGTAGCAGAGAGCTGCATCCCAAACTCAGTGCCAGACAGGGCACCATCTGCAGTTCTCAGCACAAATCTACTGCAATCAGCGGAACCTGGATGCCTTCATCAGGCTGAAGTTTGAGTACACATGGGTTAATGTTCTCTGAAGCTGTTTGAGCTAATCAGCCTTGAGGTGGATTCTGAGTGCATTTAATGGATCTCTAATCTTTGAACCCCAAATCTGGCAACTGCAGTGTGGACCAGTTTCTCACACAACCATACTACTGTTTTCATTTAGAGTGGTGCCTTCACATGCATAGGTACCAGCTGCTTTAGGAAAAGTGGTAACCCTTAAAGCACTGAAGATTTCTGTTGCTTCCAAGGCACTATGAAAAAGGACAGTGGTTATTTACGTAGGTAGATAGTGGTAGACAAGGGGAACAGTTTTGAACTGGGAGAGATTTAGATTAGATGTTAGGAAGAGACTCTTTACTCACAGGATGGTGAGGCACTGGTATAGATTTTGCAGGGAAATTGTGGATGGCCCATTTCTGGAAATGTTCAAGGCCTGCCCAGACTAGCAACCTGATCCAGAGAGTTGCATCTAGGGAGGGTTTGAGCTGAGGTGTTTGATGCACACTCTGGAGTGTTGTAGGCTTCCCCACCACGGGAGAAATGAGTTGGATGTTACAGCACTGAACCAGGCTCTCTTCTTTCCATGCAGCTGTGAGAGGATACAGGTGACCCTGAACCTGGATGGAATAGTTCAGGTGCTGGACTACCACCTTAGTGATACATCCATTGGGATGATGACCAGAATTGCAGTCCTAAAATGGCTTTACCACTTGTACATCAAGACTCCTCGTAAGGTAAGTTGGGGACTCAACATTCAGCTTGAGCTTGTCAGCTCCCAGCCTGTTCCATTGCCTTGATAGCACTGCAAATTGTAACTGTCTTGGTAGTTTTGCAAATGTGTGTCCACCTGCCTTTTCTGAGAAGGCTTTGGCTGCCAGATACCCCATAGCTTGAGGAAGAAGAGCTCTCCAGCTCAGATGGAAAACGTTGGTGAAGCTCTTGCCAGCCTCCATCAGGGCAAGTGTCCTGTGGCTGGGCATGACCAGGCCTGTAGACTGATGCCACCCATTCTTCTACTTCCAGATGTTCCGACACACTGACAGCCTCTTCCCCATCTTGCTGCGGACCCTCTCAGATGAGTCAGATGAGGTAGGTGCTGCAGGTGCTGCAAAAATCCTAGAAGCTTACTGTTTCCACATCTAGCTGATCTTTGTTTTTTTTTTGGTGGAACTGAGGTATTTTGTGAGGCTTGGCCAGTGTTGCCACTGAGGAAGATCTGATGCAGAGCCTGCAGGTACTTGCCCAGCTGAAAATCCTGCTGTCTTGGGGGTTCTCTGATGTATAAACATTTTTCTCATCTCTGAGCATTGATCCTTCAAAGCTAGCTCATAAGAATCCTCTTTTGCCTTGGGAAGGCAGATGGGGCTTCACCTATGGGGCTGGGGTCGTGGTAAGATCCTTGCTGAGTGGGAATTCAGGTGCCTTGCAACAACCTCTGTAAAGATGCCAGTGGGATTGTGTCCAAGCTGGCACTGCCAAACCCATATTCATGAGATGTATAAGCAGCACCCACTACTTGGAGGGCAACAGCAGCATTGCCTGGCAGGGCTGCAGTAGATGCCCAGTGGCATCAGGTTGGATGGGAACCACTCAGCTTGGAAGTGCGCAGAGATAATCAGACAGCAAACTGCTGCCAGCTTGCTCTGCTGTTGCTCTTCATCTCCCTTCTCCCAGGGTGCTGAACTGTTTTCCTGTTTCCTTGTCTTGCTTCTTCACACCTCTTCTCTGGTTCCAGTCATCTCAATTTTGGTGTTGTTGTTGTCTTATCCTTCTCTAAGTTGTTCCCTGGATCATTTTAGTACTTGGATGGGAGGCCAGCAGCATGGCCCACAGCTGGCCCAGGCACTGGTAGAGTGTCTACCATCAGCCGGATCCTCTTGCCTGGAACTACAAATGATCCTGGCTGGTTTCTCATCCCAGACCTTCTTCATGGAATAAAAATCACACGCTATGCTGTGCCTTACACGCTCAGAGCACCAGACCCCAATCCTGCAATAAATCCCATGTGCAAGGGGGTTCTTACAAGAGGAGGGAAGGGAATGAGCAAGCGAGGGAATGACTTGCAAAGGCAAGCAACTGCCTGGCCATTTTCCATCCCCTGCTGCTTACAATGCAAACCTTTCCAAAAGAGTCCCCAAGCACACATCTGCCTTTGCAACGCTCTAGAAAGCCTGCATCTTGCAGATAGTCTCTCTAGCTTGGCAGGAGAGCACAGTGAGTCATGTTGCAATTACACTGCTTATTAATATTTGAAAAAAACAGTGAAGAAAGGACCCTGGTGATGCATTTCCTCCATGTGACATAACTGGGAATGGCTCAAAAGTAATTTTAAGCTGATTTATTTAATCCTGGCTTCTATTTATTTAAATGTTTGGAGGTAGCTTTTTTTTTTTTTTTTTAAAGGAAATCCATAGACGAGTCAATCCATTAAACACCACCACTCAGCTGGCTGTCAACCAGATTTGCTGCTTTCTGCAGAGGAAATAGAAGTGACTGAAATAGTAGGGGGGTTTTGAGCTGGACATTTCTGGGAATGATGAGGACACTCTGAGCTAATTAACCTGCTGTGTGAGGTTAGCCTATTAGGAAAGGTGATGTGGGGTGCTTGCTTAGCTAGTGCAGTATTTGTGTGCGCAGTCATATTGTCCCACATCACCTGCAGGCTGTGACCCCCCCAGAAGCTCCTGGATAACAGCCTAGGGATCACCTGATCAGCATGGGGGCCTATGTGAGCTAAACATGAGCTCTGATGAGGAAGCATCTCCCTCCTTTTTCCAGATAGGGCTGTCACATTGTGTGGTGTAGCAGGAGGTGTACACACATCTTCAGAGGGTTTTTGTGCTGTCTTTGTCCTGCAATGCTGCCTTCCCCAAGGGAACCTGCTGGGCAGCAGTGTCAGTATCACCTTAATTGCCAACAAGGTTAAACATCCTTCTGTAGTGCCTAGAGTTCCCCTGGCCCCTGTACATAGTTTGGAGACTACTTGTCACTCTGCTGATGTGCCCTGGAGTAGTTGTTTGTCACCAGCTCATCACCAAAAGACAATCTAGCTTTGGAGGGTCAGTGTTAGCCTGTGCATCAGACTAAAGACTGTACTCAGGCGCCTTCAAGGTCTTGTCTTGCTGAGCTGCTCTCAGTCTCTCTCTGCACTTGCCATAAGTAATCAAGCCCAAAGCAAAGAAGGACTCACGCTGGATGGAGCCAGATCCATGTCCCCCCTTAAGTTCTCACGCCTGTTTTTGTCATTCAAGTAGCACAGGGTGTTGCACCGCCTCCACTGTGCTGAGCAGGGGCCAGTGTCTCATGATGTATCTGCAGTGTCCTGAGTCATCTCTGCCATCTCTCCTATTCCCCTTCCTACCCAATTCTCCTGTACCAGTAAAGAAATGGTCAAGAGACCTAGTTAAGATTCACAAAGGCAGCACAGAGAAGTTGGAGCAAAGCTGAAGCAGGCAGTTCCCTTTGATATGTAGACAAGTCAGGATCCAGGATTCCTGGCTGTCAGATGCTGTGCTGCTGCACTGCGTCACCTCGTGCTGCTTCCTGTGCTTCCCTGACAGGGAGATGTTCCATCCTGCATTTGAGACCTGGTTTTGAAGGCAGTCTACAAAAACCCTGCTTAAAATTTGATGTGCTTGAAAACTTCCTTATGAGATGTAACCAGATCCTGCTGGGAGTGAGTTTTTCTACACTGTGCTTGGTTCATCCATAGGAGTCTTGCTGCCCTGGTTGAAAAACTGATGTTAGGAAAGATGAAAAGTTAAGAAATGCTGTTTGGGAGCAGTGAGGGAGACCTTTCCACCTGCAGGCTAAAGGCACCACTGCTGATAAGCACTGCTGGAAAGAAGACATGTTCTTAAAATTGCCTCCTTCTGCAAGTTGATGGTGCAAAGGCAGCTTTGGATGTAGTCTTTCAGTTCACTGGATTCTGAATGGATCCAGGCACTGAGCTGAAGTGAACACAACAGGAGCTGAGGCATTTCTGAGAAAACCATGAAGCAGGGATGCTGCTCAGTTTCTTTCTTTGCTTTGTTTTCCTTTTTCTGGCTCCAAAATGGAGTGGTTTCTTTATGGCTGAGCGTGTTTTCCTGTTTGCTTATCTGTTCCCCTCAATCTTGTTGGGGGTTGAAAGTTGCGCTGGGACTTTTGTCTGAGTCATTCAGGAATGACGCATGAGCTGGAGCTGGTGTCTGATGTGAAGCAGGATAGACTCTGGCTTCCTCAACTCTGCTAATGTGAAAACCTGCTCATTATGCAGTGTCTGGGCAAAGCTTTGAGTACAGAAGTCTCCTCAAGAGTTGGTGACCTTCTCTAGAGAGAGTGAACTGAGCCTGGGCTGCCACTGATTTTGGAGGGCAGGTTTAGATGAGTTATTAAGAAGAAATTCTTCCATGTAAGGATGGTGAGGCACTGGCGCAGCTTGCCCAGAGAAGCTGTGGCTGCCCCATCCATGGAAGTGTTCTGGTTGGATGGGGCTCTGAGCAACTTTATCTAGCAGGTGTCCCTGCCCATGGCAGGGGCATTGGAACCAGATGATCTTTAAAGGTCCCTTCCAACTCAGACCATTATGTGATTCTGTGATGTCCTTGAACCTCTACATGACCCTCAAGCCAACTTCCCACAAGAAGCTGAAACTTCTCTTGGGTTTCCAGTATTAAACTAGAAGAGAAGGAAACCCTGGATGGTGGTATACTGATAGTCCTCTCTTTCCTTTGCATTTCCTGCTGCAGTGTCCTGCTGCAGCACTGCAGGGTTTCAAAGCCAGGTCTCTGCCCTGCTCTAAGCTCTGCTGTTGCACTAAATCCTGGCAAACTTCTCCTATCACACCCTATCCCAGTACAATGAAGCTGAACAAAGGCTTATGGCAAAGCAAATAGCTATCTGAGTGTGGCTTGGTTTGGAGCTTTGCTCTGTTGGGTTTAGAGTCATTGTCCTCCAGCTCCTGGCCTTTCATCTGCCACAGCCGAAATATTGTGACCTGATGCAAAGCAGAGGGTGTAAGCTAAATGCTGCCAAGAGGAGAACTGTAATATGTGTATGCCTGGCTTTATTTAAACTTTTTTTGGTGGTAAAACTTCTCCAGAGGGAAACTCAAAGCTACGAGGTACTGAAGCAAGGGGGCAACTGGTCTTCAAGAGGGAAGTTACTCTGAGGGTGAGCTTGGGACTGAATTGGGATATAGAGAAATGTGTTTAATTCCAGTCGGATAGTGGAAAATGCACTTAGCCTGGTTTGCCATAAGTGGAAGCAGCCTGTAAGCAGAAGTGGGGTGATGCTTTCTCAGAGGACCCAAGACCACCTGGTTGAACAATAATCTGTGTGCTGCATCCTGCAGAAATAGGAAATTTCTTTGTGGAGAGTATAATCCATCGGGAGCTTCTGGGCTTAGCCCCAGTTTCAGGCCACAATTTCCTAACTTATGTATATATATGCATATGCAGTTTATGTGTACAATGAACAACAGGGGTAAACTGGCAATCTGGGCTTGAGGTGGTGCTTGTATCATTCCTGAGTGAAGTTATGGAGCAAACTAAAACCACAGAAAACCTGCCATGGAGGACAGGCAACCTCTGTCCTGAGGAGCTGACTTGGAGAGGGTCTAGGGTGGCATGGAGATGTAGGATGCAAGATTTGGTGAGTAGGGCTTTGGGTGCCTGGTTCCCTGTGTGCAGAGGGAGGTTGTGGGTGGGAGACAGCAAATAAAAGCAAACCTTTTGCCTGTCATGAGCTCTGGGACTGTGGGTGTTGAATTTCAAGGGTTTGCAGGCATCTAGCCTCCCACAGCATGGCCTGCAGGGATACTCCAGGCTGTTCCAGCCCCATCCCACCAGCTGGACCTGTGTTTCCTCCTTCCCTGCCCTTCAATGCATGAAGAAATAGCACTTGTGGCATTTGGGCATGGCTTGGTTGTGAGCATGGTGGTTGGACTCAGTGATCTTAGATTTATTTTTTTTTTTTCAACCTTAAGGGTTCCATGACTTGGTGATCCTTGTAGGTCTCTTCTAACTCAGCATATTCTGGGATTCTATAATTCTATGAAATACCTCCTTGGCATCCTGCCCTGAGTGGCATCAGGTGGCATGTTAAGCTCTCCATGTGCTAATTAAACACATTTAAAAGGTGCTCTGAGCTGTGACAGTGTTGGGCGATGCAGGCCTGGCCCTCACACCCCAAGCAGCAGGGGCTGTGAGGGATTTACAAAAGCAGAGGGGTGGGCAGGGAGTTTTCAGGTTCCAGCTTGTTTTGGGATGGCTGCAGCTAGATTACCAAGTGCTTTCCCCCACTGCCAGCTGTGGTGCTATGAGCATGTGTCAATGTGACCTGGCAGGATTTGCCCTGGGGAGGAGAGGAGAAGGCCCCAGGCCTCCTGCCTTCCCTCTGCTCCCCATCTTCTCGTGGGAAGGCAAAAAAAATAGATCTTGGCAAGGTTAGAGGATAAAAGTTGCTGTGTCAGGGACCTGAAAAGAGGTTTGGTTAAATTGGTGTGGGAAGATTAATGGTGGGTTTTCTTTTCTTTTTCTGTCTTTAAAGCTGGTGGAGGCAGGGGAGTCACAAGTTTGCTTTTCACACTGTGTGTGTCTGGGGCTCAGCCAGCCTCACTCCTGGCCACTCCTGGCTCCAGGACTGCCTTCCCATGCTCACCTCCTTCCCTGGTTACAGCTAAAAGCAGTGAAGGAGGAAAAATATAGAACAAATGGGGCTGTGTGTATGTTGTGGAGAAGGAGGAAGAACCCAGCAGCATCCTTGGTTTGTCCTTGTTCCCACTGGGTCTCTCCACCACCTGCGTTGCCCATCCTGGAAATGCCATGGGGTTTTCCACAGCCTCACAGGTTCTTGGGCCCCTTTTAAGTGCTTTGCAACCCTTAATGTTGTTTTCTGTCTTGGTAGTATCTTGCTTCAGCTGAATTCCTATCTTCTCCTTGGCAAGAATAACCTGATGTTGAGTGCCCCATTTCATTGCCCAGGGAATATTAGATGTCCACTAGGACATGCAAGGCCACCCAGGAGCATCTCCCTGCTGCACACAGACATTTTAATTTATTCCTTTTTTTCCCAGCTTATCTGTAAATACCAGCAAGGACAACACCTCGAGGAGCCAGTCCTTATCCTTGCCACTGCATATGTCCCAGGAGCTGCTGCTGAGCCTGCTCTGGTGTCCTGGTAGTCATCATGTGCTAGGAGATGCTAAGTCTCACTCCCAGGGATCTGCAGCACATTTGGGGTCACCTCCCCTTCCTCTGCCATGGGCCGGGGCCAGCCCAGTGTTGTGACCAGAGGCAAATCCCCGCCCTGCTCCAGGAGCACTAAGGCACCACTTTGCACGCACAGGGAGGTGCATCCCATCCAGCACACACCATCCAGGGGCTGCATTCCCCCCCTGCCGCCGCCAGCAGAGCTGGTCTCGGCTCCGTTCAACCAGAACAAGTGGCAAATTAACCTGACCTAGATCTGGAGGAGCTGACAGTTGTGTATGCCCTCAAAATCTGTGCTCTGGAGGCAATGCAGGGAGAAATCTTGCCTATTCTCAGGGAGGAGAAATAGCTGCTTATTTATAACTGTCTGAAAACCTGTTCCTCATTCCCCAGCCACCCAGAGCTCATCCTCTTCCATGCTGCTCTTCATCCCTGTGCTGGGAATGGCTTAAGACATTGGACAGGTCTCCCCATCCATCATAATGCTGCTTTTTCTGCTCCTTCCTATTTACACTAACCAGGCACACATTTGCCCAGAGCAGGGCACACTGTCCTGTGTGTCATCACTACTGGGAAACCTTCCCAGAAATCCCCTCGGGACTAGGAAAACGCCCTTGGAGGTTGATCCTCCAGGCTGGCTGTCAGGATCACACCTTTGCCTGGCAGCTGGGACAGGCTCTGGCCCTCGTGCTCCAGCCCTGTCGGGTCCGACGGCCGCTGGGTTCCTGACGGATGGGACCAGCTCGCTCCTGGCGCAGCCGGTCGTTGCCATGGCAATGGCAGGATATTGCTTCCTTACAGCCTCCTGGCTCGCACAAAGCCAGCCGCCAGCTCCAGCTTTGCTTAGCACAGGGATGTGCAGTGCATACCAAGCACTCCTGCCTTTCCTCTGTCCCCAGCTGGGAACCCTCTCCGGAGCATGCGGGGAAGAAGCAGCGGGAGCTGGAGCTTCCTGCCGCTTTCCCACGGCTGGAAAATCCCAGGTCTTTGCGGCTGCCTGCTCTTTCTCCCAGCTCATGTACTGATCTCTCCTGCTTGTTACTTCTTCCACGTTTTTCAGTTGCAAAATTCAGCCTGTGCTTCTTTTTCCACCTCCTGCCTGTAACCTACATAGGGAGGATACCCCTTAACCTCTCCAAAGCTTGAGAGGTCCATGCATACCCTCCAGTGGTGCTGGTCACTGCTGCCCTGGCTACCCTGGGCAGAGCATCCTGAGCCCAAGCAGGATCTCAGAGATGGGGCTCATGACAGCTCTGAGAGGCTGGATTAAGGATCTGACCTCAAGTCATGACTCTAAAAGCTTTGGGATGCAGCAGGGTTGCTTTTTGCCTATCCTGGGGGCTTGGTCGTGTTTCCTCAAGCTGTGGGAGCTGCTGGTGAAAACTAAGCTGGATGATGTGACTGGGTGTGGGCACCAGGGCAGCAGTGAGTGCAGCAGGAAGACGGTCACGAGTGGCTAGGTCATGCTGTATGTCAGCCACACATGGCCTCAGCTCCTGGTTGTGTTGGGTTGGCAAAATGCACCACATGAATGAGAGTCCTGGTTCTTGCCTGACTGCCAGCCCTCGTAGCCTCGCCCTGAGTCCCTTTGCCAGTTTCAGCCAACACGACTTGGAAACCTTTACGGGTGTTATTTCCCAGTTGTGAGAGCCTGAGACCCAAGTTGGTGCCTGTTCAAAGGCTGCAAGTTCAGCTGAGTCACATGATTGACCACTACACAGGCATTCAGGAGACCAGGCATCCTGCGCTCTGCTCAGGGACATCTTCCACTTGAACAAAACACAGCCAGCATCACTGTCTAAGCCACAGATGCTTGAAATCCAGGCAAGGGAAGAGGACCAAGGTCTTCCCTCTGCCAGGGACCACAGACTCCTCTCCCTGGAAGAGGATGAAGGCTGATGATGGCAGGGTCCTCCCACACTGGCAGTGAGCTCCTAGCCTTGACAGCATCACGGTGGTGTCATATTCTTCAGGGACAGCAGTACAAGTTGTTGGGGTTTTTTTTACCTGCCTTTTGGGAGCTATGGGTTGAGACTTAATCATGTTTATAGGCACAGGGTCTTCCCAAGCATGCTGGAGCCTTGTGGTGCCTGTGGCAGGCTGCTTCCTCACCACTGCCTCTACACCATATACAGCCTAGACACCACACTGCTTGCTCTGAGGCTGCTGGGGGCTTGAAAATCAGCCTTAATTACAAAAGAAGCCTCAAAAATGCACTCAGCTGAAGATATTTGTGCAAAAGAAAAACCAAGAAGCTCCTCTATTTTATTTTCAGGGGTTGTGTTTTCTAGCATGATAAAAAAATACATAATTGTTTTTTTGTTTTTCCAGGGGGAGAGGTTTTCTGTATTAGCTCAGAAACTAAAACTCCTATGTTACTGCAGCTCTTCAGAAAGATGTGTTGTGAGAACACAGGGAAAGCCTGGGGTACTGTGCTGGAGGGCAAAGGGTGGTTGGGATGTGCTCTGCCAGATGTTGAGGAGTAAAGACGTGGCAGTGGACCCTTTTTGGCAGCCTTTTTTCTCTGCACAGCCCTGCTGCACTTGGAGCATCAGGGATGGCTGATGAAACATCTCGACCCAAGGACATTTGAACGAAGGGGGACCCAAAATAGCCTGAGACTTGAGAAGGGTTGAGGACGGAAAAAAAAAAACCCACCCAGTAATAACTTCTCCAGAAATGCTATATATAGACCGATTTAGTGACTTCTGGAAAGAAAGAGCTATGAAATCCAAATGGCAGCTGCCTTGAGGTCCTGAGCTAAGCCTTCCCTGGGATGCTGCCTTGCAGAGGGGAGCTGGCTGGTGTGTGCCCCCAGCACATCCCTATGGTCTTGCTGTCCCAAATCTGTGGTTATGAAGGGAACACAGAACCCAGACTTCCACAAAGTGGGACAAGGGGAAAGCAAGCTCTCTTCCTGGTTGTGTAAATTTGGTTTAATTTTATATGCTTCCTTGAGACTCTCAGAGCAGAAACTGAGTTTTTTTCTCTTTTGTCTTTCCTGCCTCATCCCCTCTGCAAGCATTTGAAATTTCCTCTGGGAGTTTTGTAGGTAGCCCTCTTTTACTATACATTTCTCAGTGTGCTGAGATTTGGTATTTCCTTCCCACCTCATCCTCTCTGTATGTGGATTTGGAAAGAAAAACTCACTTTGCACCATCCCTCTCTCCACAGGTTATCCTGAAGGACCTGGAATTGCTGGCTGAGATCGCTTCTTCCCCAGCAGGGCAGACAGAGGAGGGTCATGGTCCCTCTGATGGCTCCGATGTGCGACCTGGCCCAGTGGAGCTTCATGTCCCAGCCAGGGCTGGCCAGCTGAGCTCCTCCAGTGAGTGCCCCTGTGCCACAGCTCCATGCCTCCCTGCTCCTGGGCTTTCTCCATGTTCCATGGCACCAGTCAGGTTTGCTCAGGCAAAAGGAGAAGCCTCTTTTACAGTAATAAATCAGTGTCTTCATCCCCACCCAGCATAGTTTGGGAATCAAGTGCAGACCAGAGTGCTGCTTTTGTTTTTACTGTTCTTTCCCCTAGTTCATGTTTTGGGGATTTAGGGCTCAGTTTAGCAGCAGATGCTCTAGAGGCCAGTGTGGAGAGATGTCATTGTTGTCCTGTTTTTTATGGGACCTTGGGTTCCAGCCTCTTTTCTCCTTGTAAAAGCCCTCAGAGCCCTAGAATCAGTGCAGGATGAGATGCTGGCTGCAATCCCAGATCTCCAAAACATCCATAGATCTGCAGAGGGATCCCTGTGCCAGGCTGCCCACATTGGCTACAAACTGTTAATGTTGCTCTGAGTGTCTGGCAAAACCTCAGGAGAGAGATGAAGAGGAACGATCCTATTTTCTGGGGACTTGAGAGATTAAAAAAAAAACAACCTCTCATTAATTATCCTGGCACATGGGGAAATTTTTTTCACCTTCCCTTGTCTGTGGTTCATGCTTTACAGTTGCTTGGCTGCTCCTTCTCCTCCTCTGCTGCTATTTAAGGGCCTCCCTGTTGTACTCCCCAGGCCAGGTCGTCCCAGCCAAAAGCACGTTTCATGTGAGCTTTGGATTGCAACCCGAGCACTGAGCCAAGGCTGCCTCTCTCTGCGCAGGATGCAGCCTCAGGGCCTTGCAAAATCACCACCAGAGAGAGAGGCTTTGCTTTCCCATCCCCAGGCTTTGTTTTCTCTGAAGGTCCTCAATCACTCGCCCCTCCCTGGTCTTATGTCTGCACCACCAACCAGCTCAGGTCTTGGGCTGTTCATGGTGGGATTTTTTTTTTGCATATCTACCTGTTTCCTGCTGGCAGCTTTATCTCTGCAATGGAGAGGTGAGGGCTGCAGAGCTGCTGACCTCCCCAAGCCCTCTGCAAGTCTCATCCATCCTCCCACTGTCAGAAGTGAGACTGCCTGGGTGGAGTGGCTCCTGCAGCGTGGCCAAGCAGCTGAGGAGCTGCAGTTCAGCTCACACTGATGGTTGTCTGAGGTTTCCTTCCTTCTGGATGATCTAAAAATAGCAGGCTGGATGGCGTGGATCCTAACAACTGCCGTGGCTCCTATTAGCTATCTGGAAGAGCAACTTGGCTTCACTTACTCAAGTGTAACCTTTAAAAAGAGTCTGGCTCTCCCCTCCTGGTTTAGATCTGCTGGAGGTGGAGCTCCCGTTGCCCCAGGGTGGGACAACTTGCCCCCCACACAGGTCCTAGTGGGCTCTGGCTTCCTCACCTATTTTCCTCTTCCTTATAATGCACCAGAAAACTGTTCCTTAAGAATTTATTTGGGGCTGAGATTTGCAGAGTCATTGGCTTTTAGCCAAAGGCAGATGTTTTTGGGGAGGGAAAATGGAGCTGGTTCATTGGCCTTGGACGTTTATCATGGCCCCAGTCCTGTCTGGCTTTGACCACCCAAGGCTGAGACTGGATGGGATGCTGGGGAGTTCCCCCAGGGAAATTGAGGATCACAACTGTGCCAGAACCTTCCTGGACCATCCCTGGAAAATCAGAGGCTCCTGAAAAATTCTCCTTTTGTCAGAGGATTGCTTGAAGGGAAGGCTTTTTGGAGCAAGACAGTGACCAGTGAAAATCCTCATGTCTGAGCGTGGTCCCAGGTGGTGAGAGCAAGTGAGCCAAAACTCTGCCCTTCCCAGGCAAAAATCATGAGGTGCTGGCACCAAAGAGAGACTATACCCCTTTCTGGAATCACTGGTTTTGTACTGGGATATATGGGATGGTTCCCTAGGGTGCTGTGGTTCAGACAGTGCTGTACTGGCAGTAGGATGGATGCTGTTGCCCCATCAGAGTGGAGGCTGCAGGGTTCCAGCACTTCTCCCCAGGGTTAAATCTCTCCATTCCCTTAATCCACTTCAGACTGAGTTGCCATTGAAGCCAGCAGTGGGAGGAGAGCTGCTGTACTATCCTGGCCCCAGTCCTCTCCTATCCCAGAGGCCTCTCCAAGCGTGCAGTTGGGGGCTTTAGCAGGTAAACAAGCATGCTCACCCTTTGAAATCCTTGAGCTCATGGCAGATTTCCTGCTGTGCTCTCTCTCTCGGTGCTCCAGGCATTGCTAGCCAGGCAGTAAGAGCAGGAGTGGAGGTGGAAGGGGCCAGTGCCCCCATGGCCTTCCCCACGCTTCCTCTCTCTCCCTTTCTTCCCTTGGGATGTGTTTATGCAGTTGTTTCCCTGCCATTGAGTTCGGTTTCCTTCAGATGCTGGTTGATTAGTCAGGAAAGCCGTGTCCCACTTCCGCAGCCCGTTCCCAGCTCCAGTTTTTATTTAGCCGCTTTGTTCTCTGGTTACGTAAGGTCAGCTGCCCTCGACGCCTTCTCCAAGCACAATGAACTGGGGCCAGCCCAGCTCAGCACTGCCGGGGAGACCCAACATCTCCTCCCGACCTGCTCTGACTGCCCTGGGAGAGGGTGGCTGCTGTTGGCCTCCAGGAGTGTCTCCTTGGTACCTTCTGCCCACTTTTCCAGGGACAAGGGCTGCAGGGCTGTGCCCGAGAGCTTCCCAGTCTTTGGAGTGATGGTGCAAATGCCGCTCTGGTCAGTACAGTGGGAATCCAGCTGCCTGCTTTGCTTTGGGAGTGCCTTTTCCAACCCTGTGGAAGTTGAGACAAGTAGCAGATGACCCAAGAGTGGTTGTCACCGAGGTCAGCAGGTCAAGGGAGGTGATTCTGTGCCTTTACTCCACTCTGGTGAGACCCCATCTGGAAGACTGCATCTAGATCTGGGGTCCTAGCACAGGAAGGACATGGACCTGTCAAAGCAAGCCCAGAGGAGGTCACAGATATGATCAGAGGCTGGAGCACCTCTCCTGAGGAGACAGACTGGGAGTTGAGGTTGTTTGGCCAGGGGAAGGTTCCAGGGAGACCTTAGAGCCTCTTCCAGTGCCTGAAAAGGCTCCAGATAAACTGGACAGGGACTTTGGACAAGGCATGGAGTAACAGGACAAGGGGAAATGGCTTGAAGCTGAAAGAGAATAATTTTAGATTAAGTATTAGGAAGAAATTCTTCATTGTGAGGATGGCAAGGCACCGGAAGAGCTTGCCCAGAGAAGATTTGGAGTGCCATCCCTGGAAGTGTTCAGGGCCAGGTTGGATGGGGCTCTGAGCAACCTGGTCTAGTGGGAGGTGTCCCTGCCCATGGCAAGGGGGTTGGACTAAATGGCCTTTAAATGTCCCTTCCAACCCAAACCATTCCAAGATACCATAGGTGGAAGCCCTCCAGCCTGGTCTACAGCTCTGCTCTGCATGAGAGACAAAAGCTCATTCCAAAAGGATGCCTGACCAGCTGCTGCCTTGCCCAGGGTAACTCTTGCACACATCTCTTCCTTCCTTTCTGCGCAGCTTTGTAAGGTGAAACAGTTACAGCCCTTTGTTTCCTTTCCAGCTTGGTCTGGTCTCTCCCGCCTGGCTTCCTGCCGGAGGTGGTGGGGACAGTGCTGTGCCCTCTGAGCTGTAGGATGTTTACCAGGAGTCTGACTCCGTGTATGGATTCACTGATATGCCTGAGGCCATTGGTTTCCACCAGCAGACTATGGATATCCCAGGAGTCAGTGGATTACTCTGGAGGAGACTGCTAGAAGTCCCTGAGAAATGTAGTCTGTTGAGTTCAGACTTGCTCTATCTCCCCTGGAGAACATGTAACGCTTCAGAGTGGAGATATTTATTCTGTGTTAGGGGTTTGCTTTCAACATGTCTTGGGGGGGATTTTCTTCTAAGTGAGCCAAAGCACTCCCTTTTCATTGTCTGTTGCTTCAATTGTGTAATCATAGATCTGCAGAGGTGGCAGTGTATGACAACGTCCCACCTTCAGACAGTCTGTAAAATGTTAGGGCAGCCTCTGCAAACATCAGGTGAGAGTCTGTAGTGTGCAGGCCATGAAAGGTAGAAGAGAGAAGGTGACCTCTTCTCAGATGGCTCAGATTTGCTAAACTGCTATTTCCAGTGTTAGAGAAGGATAAAAGTGAAACCCTTCCTTACTCATCCTCCCCACAAAAGGCAATGAGGCAGCTGACCTCACACCACCAACCACTTACTCTTGAAGGAGCCACTTTCCAACAGTTTTTGCAGGATCAGGAGCATGACAGCAGGGAGCAGAGTAGCCAAGCAGGCAAGAGAAAACAGGACTGTTCCTGAGTGCTCTGAGCTCAGGGGTCTGGTTCCTGATGGTTGGTGTCTGTGGCATCTCTTTTCCTACTGGTATGAAGCTGTTCAGGAGGGTTGGCTGTCAAAAACATTCTTCTGCCTCTTGGAGAGGAGAGGAATTTGAAGGAAAGGGTGATCTGTTTGTTTTGCTGGATGCAGTGTAATAGCAGAGCTGGGATGCTGTGGAAAACCCCAGGAGAGACCATCCAGATGTAGCGTTAACTCGCCTGGCGTGCCTCCAGGTATCCATCCCTCCTGAGATGGTCACAGCATACAGCCAGCCAGAAAGCCTGGGGATTCCCAAATAACAGCTGGGATTACTGATTTATAGTAGTGGACAAAGGAGAAGTTGATGGTGTAGATAAATCACTCCTAGCCAAGCCCTCCCTTGGAGTTACTTTGCTGGGCTGCCTCAGTTTCCTGAAGATGTTGTGAGGAATTTTTTGGCTGAGGGAAGGAATTAGGTGAAAAACAAACTAGCAGAATGAATATTGGTGTGAAATGGCCCAGAAAAGCCCATTGCTGCCCATTCCTGCAGGTTTCCTTCCATATGTTTCACCTTCCCTTGCAGGAGACTCAGCCCACTCTAAGCTCACCACAAAGCTTAACCATTCCTGGTTTGTGTCTCTGCTGGGTTCTTTGTGCTCCTGAGCAATGCCAGCAGAGCTATACCCCTGCTGCATTTTTGCTTATTGATTTACCTTAGCAAAGAAAAATGAGGCAGTAGTGGACTGCTAACCTTCCTAGGAAAACCATCAGGACTATCATTGCCTGCTGCCTTCCTCCAAGGCAGCCATGAGCACAGACCCTGCTTAAGGTGGGGAGAACCAGAAGCAGCAAAAGCCTCATTTGGTATCAAAATATGTATCCCAACCCAGCTGGGACCCCCTTTCTGTCGAGATGTTGAAGTCTCAGGAATTGCAAACCCGTGGCTCTTTAGCCAGGTAGGAAGGGGAGAAAAACCCATGTGTGCCCAGGCAAAAACCAGGCTGAGCACAGCCCCTGGCTGTGCAATCCAGAATTTTGATGAGTTTATTTCATCAGCAGCATCCTGTGCTCTGGAGAGGGGAGAGTGGAGGTTTTCCAGAGCCCAGCTGAGCTGCCGACATGTTCACATCTGTTTCCAGCTACGCCCTGCGCCGGCTTTCTGGGAGGAGGAGGGGAGGATTTGCCTTTTTTACGGCTCTATTTTTATCCTGCTCCGCGAGGCTTCACCACTCCATGTTTGCAAAAGCTAAAATTCAAAACATCCTGGGGAAGGCTGCTGGGGGGAGACGCTGCGCAGATTCCCACGTCGCTGCCCGGGGTTTCGCCGAGCCCCATCTGGCAGTGCCGACTCCCACGCCGCTGGCGCTCGGGAGGGTTGAAGGCTCACGGACCAGCTCCGGCTGCCGCCGGGTTTATCCCTGTTGCTCCCAGAGGAGCCGAGGGAGATCATTCTCTGGGCTGAGCTGGAAACATGATGCCTTGGGGAAAGCACTCGGGTGGGAAGGATGCTTGGCCTCGCCAACTCCTAGCTTACCCTCCCCATATCCGAGCTGAAATTGCTTCAATTAGAGATTGCGGTAAATCATTTTAGCTAAACCGCCGCAAATACCCTTGTGGATACTCCTTAACCAGCTTACCCAGCTTTAGCTCACTTCGGAAAGGAATCAATTCTGCTCCAATCTTATTTCAATTTGGTTTCAATGGAGTTAAGCAAGTCCACACCGGTTTTAATTAAGACTGGTTTGAAACCAATTATAGTAAATTAATAGAAGTTACGTTTTATGCCAGGGTGAAGTTCAGAACTTTGCGGCTGAGATAGGAAAATCCAAGTTCGTGTCGGAGTCTGCCAGGCACACCCAGAGCAATGTGGGGACACTTTGGATACTGTAGGTCTCAACACAGCTCAGCCCATCAAGCAGCCAGACAGCCTGAATGTTCCAGGGTGATGTACAATATATATTTATAAGGGCCTTAATATAGATCCCTAATTGCCTGTCTCAGTTGATTTATAGTGTGGCCACGCAAGCGATGGGAACAGCATGAGCCACTGGTGAGCGCCCAGGGATGCACTGGGGCTTTGCAGACATTCGCTGTGCTCCACTCGAGCTGGCACCCATGGCTGGGGGAACAGATGTTGGTATTGACTTAAATGATCCAAGAAGCCTGCTTGTGTCCCTGGCTCTACCCCAGTCTATGAAGGGAATCCAGGGAAAGGATTTGTTAGCCTGGTGTCCTGGGCTGCAGGAGGTTCCTGTAGCCATTGATAGGACAAGAGATAATGATGTAAAACTGACAGAGAATATGTTTAGTTTAGATATTAGGAAGAAATTCTTTACTGTGAGGGTGATGAGTTACTGGCACAGGTTGCCAAGAGAAGCTGTGGCTGCCCCATCCCTGTAAGTGTTCAAGGCCAGGTTGGATGAAGCTCTGAGCAACCTGGTCTAGTGGAAGATGTCTCTGCCCATGGCAGGGGGCTTGGAACTAGATGAGCTTTAAGGTCCCTTCTGTGACTGTTTTAAGCACCCATGCTGATGTGGACTCACTGCAGCCATAGAACTGCAATTCCCACATGCCTTTCGTCATGTTTCACTACTCTGATGTTGCTCTGAACCCAAAATTCCCATTTGTTCCTATTCTAGTGGATGTCTGGACTGAGTTTTATCATTCCTCTGAGCACCGATCTTTCTTCTTCCAGCTCCCTCCTCCACACCAGATTAAAAAAAAAAAAAAAGCAGCAGAGCCGTGACGTGCCACCAGCCCCAGCTACGTTAACAGCAGATCTGGCAGGTTACGGATCTGCAAAGTCTTGCTTCAGGGAAAGGGGGAGAGGTGCAAGCTTCCATTAATTATGCCACAGTTTTCTTAACACTTCTTCCTGCTTGTCTCTCGTGCTTCAGAGAAACACTTGACAAGCTGCTCCTACAGTTCTGTCGGGCTGGGAATGCCACTGTGCTGAGCTGTAACCCGCAGGGCAGTGAGCTGAGCTCTGGGCTATGCCAGGAAGGGTTACACCATGGCACATAAGGTGCCAGCCACTTCCTAGACATCCTGTAAACAGAGCAAACGGGAAGTTTGGAGGGTTGGGAGGCTTTGGAAAAGAACTGCTTTGCCTGCTTGGAAGAAGTATTGCCTGTTTAAACTCCATCTGAGATTTGGTTGAGCCTTTTACAGCCTGGCAGACTCCTCCACACTGGTTTCTCACTCCCAGCATTAGCCCTAGAGAGCATTGGCAAGGCTGCTCTGCCTTGATGTGCCACAGTGGAAACATTCTTTGGGGATATATGCAGGCATAGCTGCTGTGCACCGGGTGGGCAAAGGATGGAGAAATGATCCCTCTGGAGTTCAGTCTCAGTGCTCCCAGAGGCAAAGGATGGTGAAGAGGCTCCCTAGAGTGGGCAGACTCACATGTTTTCTTCTCCTAAGAAAAACAGGGCACAGACTTGTTTTCACTATCTCTGTATCCCAGTCCTTCCTTGCTCCCAGGCTGGGCAGAAGTGTCCAAGGTTCAGAGACCAGTTGATGGAAGAAAACAGCAGTACTGAAGGTCCTGCAGATTGTAGCTGGGATCTGATCTCCAAGGCAATTCTGACTTTTGGATACTCAGTCTCCAGATGCAGGAGATGCTGCACCACTTCAGAGCATATGTCTGAAGATGCTTGTGGCTGGTCTGTCTTGCAGCCATGCAGCTCCTGGCCTTTGTCCTGTGCACAGCAGAGGTGCTGGTCCTGTCAGGGAGGAGAAAAATTGCTGCCTCCTCCTGTTTTTTCTTTGGAATGTGTTTTAGGATATGTAATGTTTGGCTGGAAGGCATGCAAGGTGACAGTGAGGCACAAAGCTGGCTTTGCTTCGTGGAGGGAACACTGTGCCATTGATGCTGCTATGGGGCTCAGAGAGACTATTTTTGGAGTCTTGAGAAGGGAGAAACTCCAAGATCAGACCTTCCCATAGACAAGCTACAGCACTGGAGCATTTTTAGCTGGTGGGAATGAAGGTGGGATGTCCTTGCTGCTAGCTCATGTTGCAGTGCAACCAGGTTTGGATGCCTCGGAGTTGCTGAGAATGTGGGCAAAAATATCACTTTCACGGCTTTGAAAGACAATTTCTGCCTGGTGTTCACCTGCCTTCCCAGGCTCTGCTGCAGGCAGGCGCAGTGGGAAGGCAGAGCTGCCCCATGTCACCTCCAGCCTGTGTCTCTGTTCCCTTTTGAGCGGTGCTGAACAGCTGTGGTGACGACATGTGGGGCATGGCTGTATTTTCACACCGGGTACTCCCTGCCTCCAAACAAACACACCTTTGTTTTGGAGCACATTGGCTTGGCTGGATCCCTTTTTTTTTTTTCCTTTGCCCAGATCATCTTCCCTGCAGCTGAGGGGAAACATGATGCGTTGGTGAACACTTGTGCTCAGGGAGCTGCCTGCTTCAAAGCCTGGTTTGGGGTTACAGATATATCAAGGGGTGGGTGAACACACAGCTACAGTGCGAAGAGGACACCAGGTTCTGGTCAGGATGACCTCGTATTTAATTTTCCTTTTTCTTTGGCTGTCTATGTTCTCTTAGATGCTAAATCCAAACCTGGGGAAGCTGCCCTGCATGTATCTCCTGTGTATCACTGGGAGAGGCAGGATGGAAAACAGACCAGCAGCTTTTCCATCAGCTTTCCTGGGCTTTGGCAGCTTAATTGCATCTTTAATTGGCTGCTCCATGCTCCACTGATTGTCCGTAGAAGCAGACAACATCCATAAATCAAACTGCTCAGGTTTCCCTCAGTTATCTGATGGAAATAGTGGATGGGGGATAGCCTTGGGGTGCTTGTGTGTGCTGGCTTCCCTCCTGACCACAGTTAGACGTGGCCTTTCCAAAGGAGAAATTAAGGGAGAGAGCTCCCCTCGTTGCAAAGTCGCCTTTGAAATGCTCTCTCCAAACATTTGCTTTGAGTGCTGTCCTGCTAAATAAACCATCTCCCCTGGGGTTTCACTGTGGGAAAAGCAATCTTTACCTGCCAGCTCACTGCTCTTGTGTTTGGAAGGGATATTTCCCTGAGCTGGGAGCTGCCCTTTCCCCTGCCCTCCCTGCCAAGAGTCTTAGACCAGGACAATCCCTAAGCCTGGAGCTCTGCTGTGATTTGACCAGTACTTTGTGCCAGCCCTGGGGCACATTGTATATGACACTTGCACCAAGTGGCTCCTGCTCAGGGAGAATCACATCACCAAGTGTAAACTGGTGTCCGTGCTGTGACCTGGGGCTGAATGTGTGTGTGTGTCTGCCACTATGTGTACACTGGGCTCGGGCATCTGTGGCTTATGGGGTTGGATTACAGGCTCTTCAACTCACCACCAATCTGGTGGTTTTGGGATGAGTGTACATGCCATATCTGAGGAGGTGGGATTGGCTCAATTTAGAGCCTCAGGCACTAAATGCTCTGGATGCTCCCAAAAATCCCATTTTAACCCCCGGTGCTGCTTCCAGGGCTGCATCCACCATAAGATGCTTTCCCTTGGGCTGGAGAGAACTAAGACAGGGCTGGCGCTGCTTGAACCAACCAGATGTGGTTATATGAGGCTTGAAAATCTTTCCCTGCCCATGTCTTCTCAGTGCTGTGACCGTGTTTTAGGTGTCTGCTCTCTCATCAAGGCTTTAGCAGCAGGGCCCTGGGAGCTCTAATTTGCTCTTCTCTTGCCTCCCCAGGTACAAAAGGCCTGGAGTGCTCACCCTCCACCCCTACCATGAACTCCTACTTCTACAAGTTCATGATCAACCTGCTCAAGCGCTTCAGCAGTGAACGGAAACTCCTGGAAACCAGAGGAGCCTTCATCATCAGGTCAGAGCACCCCACCAACCTCACTGAAGCCCCTGAGCTCCCCTGGGATGGGTGGAACAGGAATGGCAGGGTCAAGCAGCCCAAGTACTACATTCACTCAGAGCCAAAACCATTTTCTCAAGCTTCCCTTGCTCTCCAACAAACGGTTTTAGAGCAAACGGGATTTGCCTTTCACATGTCATGGCACCATATTTCTCTCTCCCATCCCCGGAGGCAACGTGGCTCCTTATTAAACAGTGTTGTCAGAGCCTGTTTCGTTAGGAAACAACTAGACCAGCCAGAGCACGAAGACAGGCTTGCACTCAGAGTGCCAAGCTGAGTGAATCCCTGCAGCCGGCTTGGCGAGAGGCTTGCCCATCCAAAGCCATGTGTTTCAATGCGTAGAGTTGGTAGATTTTACTTCAGCTTTTTAAGGACCTGTGGCAGAGGCTAGAGAGCCAAATATTATGAAGGCTGGAATGCCAAGTGTCAGGGCAGCTGGCAGGGAGTCATCTTTATTGCAATAAAATCTGTGGCAAGGGGTATCCATTCCTCAGCTCGCTGGGAAATAATAGGGTTAATGGTCAAGGCAAGGTGGAGAAATCAGTGAGGAGGTTGGTGGAAGCAGCGGCAGGACCCTGGGTTTTCCTACCTTGCTTTCAGGAATGTGGCATCAAAATGAACAGGGAGGAGAGCATGAGATACAAGCCATGCCTCTGTGGGAGAAGAGAGCCACCTCTCCAAAGGCACAGGGATGTGCCAGGTATTGATGAAGGGGTCTCATCAGTGCAGTGGGGAAATACAACATGCAGAGGTCCCAAAATTTGCTAAGCTGAGCTGGGTGTGGAGTTGTATCTGCTTGGGCAGTAATTTTTGCCCAAGTCTGGATTCATCCCAGAGACGATATCCCACTCAGTGTGCACTCTCCTCTCCCCAGTCAGCCCCTAGAATAAGCCACCATTGACAGGGAAGTGGCCTTATGCTGTGTTAGGGAAGCAGGGTGACCAGAGTGACAGTGAGCCTGGGGAAGGTCCCATTTAAAAGCTCCCCTGTACCGTGGCCGCCTCCAACTTTTTCCCTCCGGCTCTGGCAGGAAGAGCTTTGGCTGGCAGGCCCAGCTTTCCCAGCAGCCAGCCAGAGGTGTGGTGGGACTGGCTCACAGCAGCTCAGCAAGCTAAGGCTTTTTACAGTGACTCATGCCCCAAAAAATCTGGTAAAGCAGAAAAAAATATTTTAAAATAGATGACTCTGTCCTTTGTCAAGTCACATTATTGCTCATATGGGGTAGATGTGGGACTGGAGCCAAAGTGGTGATTCTGGGAGGGTGAGCCATGCCCTCAGGTACCAGGGATTAACTGAAACCTACTGATGGCAGGTAGAAGACTGGTGTACACTACATCTCCGCTGCTTCCAGAAAAAGCAAGATGAGAATAGAGGAGAAAAACTTTTACAGGACTCTCTGGCAAAGATTGATCTCCTGCCCGAGAGACTCAGTGAATGTGGGAGCCTCATGGAGCTATTTTTAGCCACTTTTCAAATTGAAGCCGTATGCGCGTTCCCACGTTACATCCCTCCCCTGTCCACAAGCCAGCTCAGCTGTTTTGCACTGCAGGGTGAGAAGCCAGCCTCGTGTTTGACTTAAGAGATGCTGGTGTGTTTCATCCTGAGCAGGAGAGCACAAGGGGGATGCTTGAGAGACTGGAACAGCATCTGCTAAAGCATGGTCCAGGACCACTGCTGCCTCTTTCTCAGGCTGGCCTGGGAACACTGAAACAGGGAAGGAAAATAGACCTGTTACGTTTAGGCAATGATTTCCAGCTGAAGGATTAGTGTTCACAGGAAAGGGGAATGGGGGACAGGGGTTTTATTCAAGCACAGCACAGCAGTTTTCCCTGTCACGTTGCTGGTGGGCAAATTCAAAGGTCTGTGAGGTCACGTAGGGATCTGCAATTAAAGGTAGTTTATTTCTAATCCAACTCAAGTTTGTTCATGCTTGGTTGCTGACTTTGAAAGGACTTTAGTCACTCTCCTGATGTGTCCTCGGAGTCCCAGAGGCAGAGGTTATGGTACGTTGCATGCTTGAGGATGGAAGTAAGATTTGACCAGTTATCTCTGCAGGAGGTGGGACCCTCTCTTGCTCTGTAATGACCTGTGGTCCCCAAGACATGTAGAACTGCTCCAGAGTCTGCCTGATGCTGGGAGATAGGTGGGAGAAGTACCTGCAGCCCTTGCTGGCAGAATTCACCCTCCAAGCCTGGCTCAGGCAGAGATTGGGGCTGTGATGGGTGGTCTTGCCATCAGTAACCCAGTCCCAAGGTAGGTATGTTGAGATGCTTTGCCAGAGAAGACAGAGTGGAGCTGAATGGGAACACAGACTTCCTTCAAAATAACAGGGAAACAGCCCCAAAAACTTCTGTCATTCATAACGAAGTATCCAGAGAATTTATTCTCATTTGGCTGTGACCACCAAGCTGGGGGATAACCCAGCGCTGGCACATGGTCCCTCTGCCAGCACTGTTCATGCATCAAAGAGATGGATCAGCCTGCTGCCCTCCCAAGTGGGATCCAATGCCCACCAAACCATGGTGTGATGCCTGAGCTGTGCCAAGGGCTTTGGGATTAGGATCAACCCAAGTGGACCTCACAGAGAGAAAGCCTACGGCTGTGGTGGAGCTCACATGCCGAGCTGAGCCCCCAGCAGGAGGAGTTGGACTTGATGATCCTTGTGGGTCCCTTTCGACTCCCTGTCATCTATGATCTGTGAGAAAGGAAGAGCAACATCCAGGAGAAGGCTCTTCAAAGCTGTTTAGATGCCTTGTGAATGTCTGGGCAAAGGATTTGCTGAGGGGATTCCGGTGGTACGAATCTCACAGAGTCTTATGCTGTCCCACCCCTCTCCCCTGGAGAAAGGAGCGAAACCTGCTCCCATGATTTCTTCTAATTATTTTTTTTTTGGCTTGGCATCAGTTTTCTGCATCGCAGCTGACAGGGTTCCTTTGGGGGTCAGCTCTCTTGCTGTCACTTGTGACAGTAAAATCAGTCTGCCTTCGAAACTAAGAACACCAAGTGCTGCCTTCTCCTCTCAAGCCAGGCATGTTTGCATTCAAACGTTGCTCCAGAGTGTTGTCAGATGCAGAAGCATCAGTGTTACCTCCCACCTTGATAAGCAGATCTGAGACCTTCCACCCTCCTCACTAATTGCCCTGGCTGGCACGTGGCCGTCCTGGATTCACCAGAGCCCTTAAGCAAGAAGCAAATATTCCCATTCAGCTGCTGACCTCCCGACGACGGCTTGGAGCAGCAGAAAAATGCGGAGGAGCTTCCAAAGCATCACATGGCTCCTTGGAGCAGCACGGCTGTCCTCCAGGCAGGAGCCCTGTGGAGGGAAAGCTGCTTGGCTGGTCAGGAGGCAGGCAGCAGAGCGGCACCGAGCTTTTCAGCTCACACTGAGATTTACAGGCTGGATTTAATGCCTGTTGGTTGGTACCAGCGCTATGGGATGCGGGGATTAAGGGAGAGGTTAAGCCCTACTGCACGGACATCAGTGTTGCTGCTCAGAACACAGAGTGAGGATAGGGCTGGCTGTCCTTGCAAGGAGCTGTCTTTTCCCCTCTTGTACCTCCTCAGGGCTGGTTGTGCAGTTCCTGCACTGTCCCCAGGGTCAGTCTGAGATCCAGAAGCTGGTTCAACTGGCTAAGTCAATCCTAGCACCAGAGCAGCCAGCTTTTTGCTGCTCTCTGAGATGGAACAGCTCAGACATTCATGGCTGATGTACCTTGCCACAGCAAATTAACCCTACAGGGTATGGGATGTGCTTGAGTGGCTGGAGACATCCCTATGCATGTCGTGTGTGGATGCTTTGAAGCACAGGGCTTAACTTTGAAGCCAAGCAAGGCCATTTTCTCACAGAGCAGTGGCACCCTGGGGCAGAGAGGATGCCTGAGTCAGCACTTTGCTCCCCAGGCAGGGCCCACACGCAGAGGTTGTCTCAGCTTGTTTTATAGAGCTGTTAAACAAACCTCCCCACTCCCTGGCACCTTCTCACAGGGTGTTTTCTGAGGTTAAGTTGCTTGGAAGAGGCCCTGGCATGACTTTTCATCCACCTCACATGTGATGCATCTGGTGGGACTTGTCCATTTGACTGGGGATTGTCCTTGGCCTTTGGGGGTATGCTTGAACCCTGTGGGTGCTGACCAGGAGGGCTGACTGGTTCTCCATCCACTCTGGAAGACATAGGCTGGAGCATATAAGGTTGTTCAGCCAATTTATGGCATTAGCTGGAGAGCTGGAAAATCCCAAGTCTCGTGATGGGGCCACAGATTTATAGTTGCAGCAGACGGGAAAAGTTCACCTGGCTGGAAATTCTGACTGTTCTTGAGATCTCAAAGCCCTGCTGGTATGAGGCCAGTGGAGAGCTGGATAATGAGGGGGTCAGAGCTGAGGACAAACTGACTGGCAGGTCACACTGGGTGCATGAAGGGCTGTGCATGATGCCCTTAGGGCTGGGGTGGCCAGTCCCTCTTTTTGGGCATGACAGGGCTTTTCTGCTTCTGAGAGGCTGGGGCTGACTGTACAACACCAGCTTCTCCACAAAAAGTAGTGAAAAAGACACAAAGTGAGTTTGAACCTGCTAACCAGGAGGAGGACTCAGGGAGGAGGGGAGCAGAGGGCTGGAGGAGTGTGGAGCACAGACATCCATCCAATGCTCTTGGCAGGCCAGCAGTGAGGTGCATGTTAAATCACTTTTGACTGGCCCGCCTGGCATTCCCAGGGCCCTGCTCTCTGTCTGGGAGAGTGGGAAGGGAAGGGCTGCCTGCCAGCATCCCAGTGAGCAGGGCTGTTGGGAGGGAGTGGGATGGGGGTTTAGCCACAGGTTTGGACAGCAAGGGATGCACTGGGGATCCTGTACAGAGACAGTGGGTGTTTGTTTTGGTAATAAAGGGGTGCCGCATCCACAGGATGCCTCTGTACTGCAGCGAGCCAGTCCCATCCTGGCTCCCACCTCATCCCTAACCTTGTCCTTTCCTCCTGCTGTACTGTCCACACTTCCCAGCCTCTCACTGGAAGAGGCTCAGGAGCAGGGGATAACCAAAACCCTCATCCTCTCCCAGGCCAGGATGCTCTTGAGTTCCTCTGGACACACATTTTCCTTGGCCGAACACCCCAATACCTCCTGATGATCTGGAGGCACCCAGTGCTGGGATGCAGGACCCACTCCTGCTCCTTCCTTTGGATGTGCTGATGCCACTGTGCCATTGCCAAACCCATGCCCTGAAAATCCCTCTACAAGTGAATCAGGGCTGGAGGGGGGACACGTGTCACCTCTTCCTCTCTCCCACCCTCCGTGCCACTGCAATGCAGAACAAAACCTGCGTTTGTTTTTGCGGGAACCGTTTGGCTTGTACTCAGCAAAGTGCAAAAAAAAAAGAAGGGGAAAAAAAATGGAGCCTCTTTGATAAACTGTGATATGAACTCGGGTAAAATCCAAACAGCTGTGAGTGCTACAAGGGAAGCTTCTGTGTTGGGAGGCAGCGAGCCTGCGAAAATCCACTGCTCTGCCTGCCAGGATGCTCGCTGGCCGCCTGCCCTCCGGCTTTAATGAACTGTGCACTCGACATCCCCCTCCTCGTGCCTTGCCGAGAGGAGGAACCGGAGAAAGCTTTTTAGTTTGGTTTTTTTTCTGTCCATTTGCAAAACAGAAAGAGTGACTCCCTCCCACCCAAGATCCCAGGCAGGCACAGGGTGATGGAGCAGGGTAGTGAACATTTCCAGTTCTGCAGGGGTTAGTGGGCTTCTCCTCACTCGTCTCCAGCCCATTCCTCTTTGCTTCCCTTTAACTCTCCCTGCTCCCCAAAATCTCCTCTCCCCAGCTTGCCATGTAAAACCCAATACCTGGAGATCCAGACCAGTGTTACAGTGATTCATTCTCCCTCTGCCCCAGGCTTGCACTATGAATGCTCTCCGGGCTCTCCTCAGGCTCCTATAGGATTTTGGAAGGAAGCCGGCAACCCCACTGTACCTCCAAAAGCCCACAGCTCTCAAATTGCCTCTTTTACATCACACAGTGGGCTCCACAAGCCCACAGTAGCATGTGTGTATTGAAGTTTTAATTCACTGAGGCTCTGGGACATGATTCTGGACTCTCTGACACCCTCTCAGCCTCACAAAGTAGGAGCCAGAGGGGGAGAACCCAGTTTCCCCCAGGGCAGAGGTTGGCTCTGGAGTCAAAAGCACCAGCAGTCACCAACAGCGTGACCTTCACAAGGGAGGAGCCTGGTTGCCCTGTCAAAGGATTATCCCTGCTAGCAGAGCAGGAGCTGGGCCAGTCCTGGCCAGCTCCCTCCTGGGGCTGTACCCCCAGGGAAGGACAGGAGATGTTTCCACTGAGCTGCAGGGAATGGATGAGCTGGGGTGCACCACGTCCTGGAAATGAGTTTGCTGGGCTAACCCACCAAAGCTGCTCGAGGACCAGCCGTCCTTGGAGTTGCTTGGAAGGATTTGATGGGTTTTCCTGTAGAAAAATGGGAACCACATGTGAGCAGCAGTGTCGGCGTGGGCTGGGACTAATTTGGGTCAGTGAGAGGGCGGAGGGGAGGAAGGGGAAATGTGCGTAGGAGAGGAAAATCCTCACAAAATGGCCAAGTTCCTTCAAAGGGCAGGTCCCCAGGTAGGGATATCTGCTCCCTCCCAACACTTTCCCTAGGATCACAGCAGGAATGCTGTGGAAAGGCAGGCTGTGGAAGGAGGGAGCTGGGAGAAGGGAAACTGGACAGTGGGGAGAGGAGCCCACAGCTTCCCTGCTTGCTCACTGTTGTGTTCTGCAGAGCAGGGATTCAGCACAAGCAGCTTCCAAAGTGTCCCCAGAATTTTCTTTGCTAGCTGATGGGATGAGGGCTCTCATCATGGGTCTTGTCTGATCCTATTTGATGGGGCTAGGTGTTCTGATGGTGCTTCCTTTTCTGGCTCTGTAGCTGTGACAACTCAGTTTATTCATCTTTGTAGAGGAAAAAGCCAGGACAGGAAGTCAGGCTGGGTAACAGTGCTTTTCCCCCTGCTGTCTTCCAGGGGATCTTGTTCAGTTTTTCCCCAGGCACAGGGCACACAGTTAAAAACTGAGAAGAGCTCACCTCAGCCAGTGGGTCCAGCTGGGCACTCTGCTCCCAGGATGAGATGTCTTCAGATAAAATATCTCTGCATGGGACATCTTTATTTCCCCACTGAAAGCACAGAGCTGTGCAGAAGCCACCTTGGTTGGAGTTCCTGCCGTTCTGTGCTCCTTCCCTTCATGCATGAGCTGCTGCTTGTGTTCAGCTGCAGCTGGAGCTGGTCCCCTCATAGTACTAGATGCTCTCTTAGGGTCTTGGCAGGGCAGGGAGCATCCATCTGCTCTCCTCTCACGCACCTATGGGCCTTGGAGGGTTTGAGGGAGTAAGGCTCCTCAGGCTGCATCCCTCCTTGGGATCCCTCCAGGGATCCTGGCTCAGAAAGCAGGGCAGGCATTGTGATCCAATGTGATGCTGAGAGGCAGCAGGCATGGAGGCAAGCCTGGCACTAAAGCTGAAATAGCATCTGGGCTGTGTAAACCATGGCATAAATGGGGTATTTTTTCAGCTGACACTTGAGTAGGAAGTGCAGCAGGGCTCGCTGAGTTATGGACCCCTTCTTCCCCGAGCTCCAGGATGTGCTCAAGTTGTTGGCAGAAGAGACAAGACAGCTTCACCTTCCACTCCAGGGAACACTTATCCCTGAGGCATGGGACACTGCCACCTCTTCCCAGTCCCTGTTTTCCTTCCTTCTGGAAAGCTTCACCCTCAAACACAGAGTGTATTTCTGCCATAGTCTATCCCTCTGCTTTCAGAGGTCTAAAGATAGCCAGCAGGACCATTTTCCCCCAAATTTGCCTTCCCTACATTGGGATCCAAAGGCTTATCCACCTCTAGGACAACAACCTGCTCCTTGGCCATGCTTTTAGGAACAAAAGCACTTTTATTTCTTCATCTTAAAGCAAAGTGATGGGGAAAGGTGAGCAGGGACCGCAGCTCCCATCTCTGTACAGGCTGTACACGCCCTGAACAGGATCAGCCTCTCCCAGCTCCTGTTGCCACAGCTTTGCACCCGCTCCTTTAACCTATTTTATTTGCAGTGATGAGAAATTATAGGGGGAGAAATAAGGCGCTTGTCAGTTTTCTTGAAAATTAGGCCACAGCTGTCAGCCTGAAAGGGAAGCGGACGTCTCGGAGGAAGGATCTGCTGCTGCTCTGCAGTTCTCCCCCACTCCCAAGCCAGCCCCAACCCTTCCTCTTTTTCCAAACAGAGCTTGCCTGAAAACATCAGTGCCCGGTGTAAGTGGCCCTCTGGGAACAGGTTCTGGAGGGCTCAGTTGAACATGAGTTCCTCTCAGCTGGAGCCAGGCACATGCTCTAATGCTGCTGCTGGTGCCTCCTGCCTGGGGCTTGAAGCCCCAAGAGCCCAGGGCAAGATTTGTATTTGCCATCCATTTTGCCATCGAGTCACTGGCAAGTTTAGAAGTTGGAAAAGAAGTGCTTCAGGGAGGTAATTTTTTTCTTTCCTGGGGGGTTTGGAAGGGGAGGTTTTCCTGTTTTTCGAGTGAGCCTTTTGTAGATGCTCAGATGTTCCTACAGGATTTTGTAAGCTTTGCAGATCATCAGTGACTCATCAATGCAGGTGCTCAAGGCCCGGTTGGATGGGTTGGAACAAGATCGTTTTTAAGGTCCCTTCCAAGCCAAACCATTCCAGAATTCTATGGGCAGGATAGCTTTATCCATAAGTCACCACAAAGTTTCCTCAAGGAAACTCCTGGCACACACCAGCTTGAGCAGCTGGAGACTGGTGGTGGTTGTCTGTCAAGTGGGCTTCACCTGGGAGCAGCTGTCACATTTATCTATGTTATGCTAAAAGTTGGGCCATACCTTGGGCTGAGTGGACCATCAAGTTTCCAAATTTAGTTGTCTTTTAGTTTCTGGCCCATTCTCCTTGCTACAGCCCTGTTTCCCTCTCCTGTTTGGTACAGAGCTGCGGGTATCTCACTGATCATAAAAATGTCCAGAGGTGTTGGATTATCTGCTTGGAGAACTCAAGGTGATCTTGTTGAAGGGCACTGTTCTCCAGGTGTGCCCAAGGTGGGAACAAGGCTGGGTTCATCATGAGTCAAGGTGGATGTGCCTGGCTTCAGGCTGGACTATCAGCTTTAGTGGGCAGCAGGGCAGCCGTCCTGCCAGCCAGGACAGGGACCTCCCCATGGCCTGATGTCCAAGGGGAGCACCAGGAGGAGCAGAAGCCACAGGCTCTGCAGGATCAAGGTGCCATTTCACCAGTTGAAGCTGGCCTGAAATACTAATGCACATTTTTGCCTCTCTTGCTGTGGGGATCCCCGGGGATCCCAGGGGAGCGCCTCTCGCTGCGGCGGCCGCAGCCCAGCGCTGAGCTGGCACCGCGGCTCCTTCGGCACTTGTCACACCGACGGCTGCTGCCAAGCAGACGCTCCGTGGGAGGGTTTTCCTGTTTGCAGTGAAACACTCTGCACCTTTCCCTTTTCAAGCGAAGGCATCACATTCATCTCCTCTGGCTTTCCAGGATCTACACATCTCCTCCCAGAATCCACACATCTCCTTCCCAGATCCACACATCTCCTCCCAGGATATGCACATCTCTGGTCTGCAGCTTTCACTGAGTTTCCCTGGGGAGCCTGATAACCATTCCAAGAAACCAAAGCTAATGAGGGTCCTTCTCCTTCCCAAACCTCCCTCCTGCAGAAGGAGATCCCCTGCTCCTAAACCTCGCAAACCCTTCAAAATCCCTTACAGAAAATGCTATGAATTTTGTATAGTAGGAGCTGCTGGGGTTGCCATGGTTTCCCTTGCCCGGAGGAGCAGCTCTGGAGCCTGGATTCAGGAAAGGGGGGGATTAAAATGGAGGACTGGGATTTTCTTTGCTGATATGGAGGGAAAGGATGGGACAATTACGTCCTCCTGCCTTCCCCACTTGCTCTCTTCTTCTTCTCCCCTTCCCATCCTAATTTTATCTATGCTTCCTCTGCAAATTCCTAAAGGATCCCAGCTGCTGGGCCAGGCTGGGGATGCTGCTTTTCCTGTCAGGAGAGTTTCAGGGGGATAGGGATGGGCAGTGGGTTTCACAGAGGCTGTGGATTCTCTGGTTAAGTGGGTTAAGCCAGGGTGTCTGCTGGTGAGCCTGGGGTGTGGAGGAAGGGTGGAGGAAAGCCTTTGGGAGGAGAGAGGAAGGGAGCAGAGGAAGAGGAGGGTAGGGAGGAAGTATGGAGGAGCTCTGCCCTCCTCCCAGCTGTGGAAGTTGTTTTGCAACCCATGAGCAGAAAAGTGGAACAGAACCCCTCAGAGCATCCCTCCCAGGCCTCAGCCAGCTCCTTCCACAGCTCAGGCTCTGTCCCAGTTGCTGGAAGTGGGACGAGACATGATCCTCTCTCTGCTGGGGTCCTGTGTCTATTAGCCCAGAGCAAATAAAGCGAATCACTGATGCTTAATGAAGAAGCACCTGCTTAATTGAACACAGCGGGATGGTGCTCAGCATGGCCAGGCACCAGGATGGGACCAGTGTTTCCCCCCAGGCACCCCACAGATCCCAGAGGAAGAGATGGTTCTGCAGTGAGACTGGATCTCATATTTTTTTAGATTTTAGGGAAAAACAAACTTTCACCCTCTTTGAGCAAGCACTGGTCTGGCCTGAGCCTCCACCACCCTGTTCCTGCATGGTGGCTCAGGGCAGGGGACGGGGCTGAAGTGGTTAAAGGGACGAGCGGGCAGGATGGGAACTCTGACAGCTCCCTGAAATGATGATGTTTAGATTAGCCCGTTTCCAGGCATCGAGTTGTCAAAGCAAGAGGCCTGGGAGGGACGCCGGGGCTTGTCCTTAATTGGAGATGTGGCTCTAAAGCCACCCCATCTCGCCAACATCCTCTGGGCTCCAGCGCCCTGCCCTGCAGTAGCTCCCTGCCCCCGTACGATCCCTGTTCCGCTTGTTCCCGTATCTCATCCCACCCCACTGACCACTTGTGTGATGGGAATTCATTGTGATTGACATTGCTGGGCTGGCAGTTTGGGGCACCCCAGGGTGACATGGCCACGCAAAGCTTGTGGTGACATCTGTGGCTCTTGCCTTGGCCAGCCTTATGTTGTTGAGGAGTCCTTTAGGCAAGGGGGTGGGCAGGGTCCTGTGACTGCAGCAGGGGCTGGAGGTGACCTGCGGGGTCCCTTGGGAGCCCCACGGTGGCTCGAGGTGTCCCCCATCGTCACACTGCAGGTGGATGCTGCCTCCCATCTGCCTGCAGCCACATTCCTTGGCTCCATCAGAAAGGCTTGAATAACCCTTTTAATTTAAGGAGTTAAATTTTAATGGCCTGTGTACCACATTTCATTATCGCCATGTGCCTGTGCTGCCGGCTGCGAAACATAACCAATATGTACCATGATGCTCTGCAGCTCCTGCCTCCCTGGGGACACTTCTTGCCCTCTTCTTCCATGCTACAGGATCCTTGGGGACTCACTGGGTCCCCATGGGCAAGGGGATGCACATCACACACAGGGATGCAGGGAGAGCTCCAGGGAGAGGCATCTTGCTTGAATGATACTTCAGGGGAAATAATACTTTAGGGGGATGTGCTTCCATCAGCACATCATGTATATATGGGAAGATAAATATATTTAAGGGGTGTGTATATATATATATATATGCACACATATTTATGAGTTGTATATATCCAGGATATATTTATGGTGTGTACTTGAAAGGGCTGTGGCTCCCACTCTCTGTCTCCTCTGTCCTGTTCCCTTCCACAGCCACTCCACTGGCATCTCAGTTGAAGCCACCTGTCCTCTGTTCAGCCCCTTTTTCTGCCTCCTCCCAGCCAGCCTGGCGTTCCCCTCATGCCATCAAATCCTCCCAGGGAATGGGCTCCTGGGGACCCTCCCACCCCACCAGCAGTGGCCTGGTGCTGGCAGGTGGGGTCAGCTGCTGGCTGCTGTCACGGAGGCCAGCAGCTGCAGGACCAGGCAGTTGTCCCCTCCTTTGGGGACTGCTTTTGGGATATGCTGACCAAGGGGCTTCATGGAGGGGAGTTTGAGGTCTCTGCAGTGCAGGATGCTGTGTGCTGGCAAGCTCATTCTGCTGGTAGATCCCAGAGAACCTGGGGGCAGCTGGAGGGGTCAGTGCCCAAGCAGGACAGCATCCCCATGAGGTGACAGAGCTTTGAAGCAGAGGGACAGTCCCCACACCGCTACTTCTCTAACACCCTGACAGTTTCCAGTTCCCCAATGTCCCTGAAAGGAGGGGGGAGAATCCCCACCCTTCCCCACTAATCAAAACCAGGCCTGAAATTAGAAAGCAGCTCACATTCAGCCCCCTGCTCACTGCAAGCACAGCGTTCACCGGCCAAATGGCAGAACTCCTGTTTATGGAAAGCGAGAGCCTTCCTTTTACATGGAGGACCAGCAGAGAGGGAATCTGAAAGGCATCCTTTCTGTCCTGGGGGAGCTTTGGAGGTCACTGAATTGCTCTCAGTGCTCCCTGGCACTGTTTTTCTTCTTTAAGCTGTTGCTGTAGTCTTCTTGCCTGGAACGTGTAAAACACCGGCTCCCCACCAGCCACAAGCATTGCAGCCAGTCCCAGCTGTACTGGCGCACCAACCACTTCACTCTTGAGACTAAAACTATCCCAGTGTTTGTCCCTGGAGAACCCATCCCTTCTTTGGGCACATTAAACCATCCCACTTCATGGTTCAAATGCCCAGCATGGCTGCTGGAGGAAGCTTGGCAAGGATGGGGCATGCAGTTATACCCCCTTGCTGGAGAAGGGTAGCATGGAGCCACCTTACTCCTGGGCTGGGCTTGCTTTGCTGCAGCTGGCAGTGACTGGGTCCTGCCTGCAATGCTGAGCTATTGATTTGCTTTTGGCTCCATCAGGCTGGACTAAAAGCCTCTGCCTTCCCCTTTCCTCCCTCCGTGCCTCACTTTCCCACCGCTCTCCCTCCTCCAACCAGCCCGCGTCCAAGCGGCGAGAAATCAGGGAAGCGTTTTCATCCCCATGAATGCAGCCAGTTACGTAAGAATAATTGGGATAAATGAGCTTATTTATCACAGCCCGTTCCATTTTAGTGGGGTCCAGGGCGATCGCCGGGCTGGGTTACATAAAATCCCGCACAGAGCATCTCATTGTCCGGCGGCAGCCACGCGGGATGCGGGAGCTGCTGATGGAGAGCAGCCAGGGCTGGGCGAGGAGGGAAGGGATTATTTGGCAGGATGAAGAGGTGGGAGGAAGATGGGGGGTTTCTTCCTCCCTGTGTTGAGGAGGGAAGATTGTTTCTTCATTCTCCTCCTGCGACCCTAAACCACCAGGCTTTAGGGTATGGTCTTTGGAGTCTAACTATAGCCAAATAGTCTTTGGTCTATCCTCACAGGAACAGGGGCTGGAAACTCATATCTTTCCTCCTCCTCACCCCAGGAGGTGAAAACATGACTTTCAGGCAGGAGAGGTTCAGGTGTACCTCCTACCTTCCGGCCAAACCAGGCAGCTAGTGAACACCTCCCACCCAGCAGCCCAAGAAGTTGTTCCTTGTTTTGCCTCTTAATCCTCTTAGAGATGCCTTCAGGGGGAAATCTGAATCCAGCTAAGATTATCTAGTGGGGGACTGTGTTTGGTAGGAGCTGGGAGAAAGCAGAGTTGTTCTGGGGGATGCCTTGGTGCCAAGGTTCCCTATCAGCCCATGGGGAAATGTGGTGAGCCAGGGACATCCCAGTTTCAGGAGAAGCTGGGATGACTGGGGACCAGGTGGACTTCCCTGTGTCTCTTCAATCCCCACACTGGGGATCTGAGCTGGTACTGGGCAGCATTTCAGGTGTCCTCAGACAAACTGCCCAGGAAGGCAAGAGCCTGGAGAAAAACAGGAAATCCCCAAATCCAAACAAATGTGGCAGAAAACAAAATCTGATGAGGTTTTTTTTTTTTTTTTTTCTTCTGGACTAAAAAATGTTTAAAATCTTGGGAATGCCTCAAGGTTTGTTAAGCAGGACATTCCTGCTGTGACCCAGCCAGGCAGTTTAGCGTGGGCCGCAGTGCTGGTTACGCTGTTTGGGGAAAGCACTGCTGGCAGGATATCCAGTGGAGCAGAGACATCTTCCAGCTTCACCAGCTGGATCTCCGGAGCCACTCAGCACCGGATCTCATGGCAGCTGGAGCATGGAGGAGTTCAAAGAGCAGCCCCTGGCTCCAGGGCTGCGGGGTTGCACAATGCCAGGAGGAATTGCTTCGCCCCACTGGCCACACTCACTGGAATGTTCCCCAGTGTCTGTGGGATACTGGTCTGACTGGGCCATCACATGCCATCTGCAATGGTGCTGCTGTACACTCACTACACTGGTCAGGCTGGAAAGTGACACTGAAACCTCCTGAGGAAGGTCGTGGGAAGGCTTGAGGTGACATGAGCCACAGTAGTGGGTGCCAGCAAGGTCCCAAAGAAATACGACCAGGGGCATCCAAAGGAGTATGACCAGGGGCATGCCTTAGCCCAGCTATGTTTTTTGTTCTTGTCTTGGTGCGAATAATTGCATCCTCCAAATGCAGAGCCTGGTATTGCCCCACAGCATCTCCCTTCTGGTGTCACCACACTCACCCAACCTCTGATGCACCCAGATCTCCTCCCTGGTCCTCTCTGGAGAAGTAGGCCCACATCAGAGTCTTGACTGTTCATTAACCACCCTTCCCTCCTGGTTTCTCTCCTCTGTGATACACAGGCAGCTTTGTCTACTTCTGAATGCAGAGAACATCTTTCACTCCATGGCAGACATACTGCTTAGGGAGGAGGACCTCAAATTTGCCTCTACCATGGTCCACACCCTCAATACCATCCTGCTGACGTCCTCCGAGCTCTTCCAGCTGAGAAACCAACTGAAGGACCTGAAGACCCCGGTATGGGCAGCAGGAGCAGGCTTAGCAGCTGGAAGAGACATAATGGGGGTGGTGGGGACCTGGCAGCCACCTGGGAGTGTGTCTTGCTGCTCAGTCCCTGCCTGGTAGGTCCCAGGGTTGGAGCTCAGGCAACCTCTTTATTCATCCACCCTTCAGGGGCTGAGCATGGCTGTGGAGATTGTGCCTAACTCTGCCCAACTCTTGCTTTTCTCCCTGGAATGGGAATGGGCTTACTGAGCCCTCAAGCAGCTGCTGCCTCTCTCTGTCTACCCCCCATGGGCTGGGGGACAGGTGACAGCAGGAGGAGAGTCCCACAGTCCCTCAACTGTCCCCCTCAGGAACTTGCCCACAGGATTTGCTGAGCAGCTGCCACCAGCACCAGTGACACCCAAGAAAGGAGAGGAGAAAGATTTCTCCTCCTCCTTCTCCTGATGGAAACCAGTGATTCAGGGGTGTCCCCTTGGATGGGACAGCGTCATCTTCCAGCCCCTCATCCTGTGGTAGACGCAGCAGCCCTGAGGGTCATGTTGTCATGCTGTCACCCCAAAGCCCACCAGGTCTCCATCTCCTGAGGCTGAGGCTCATGCCGGGTGGACTTGGTGGGTCCAGAAACATCCCTTTGTGTTTTGGTGGCACTGGCCAGCCTGACAGGTTGTTGGGTGCCTGGGGCTCTCCATGCCATGTCCATGGTCCCATGAACCCTAAATGTTCCCTCTTTCCCCAGGAAAGCCGTAACCTCTTCTGCTGCCTGTACCGGTCGTGGTGTCACAACCCTGTGACAACCGTGTCCCTCTGCTTCCTTACCCAGAACTATAAGCATGCCTATGACCTCATCCAGAAATTGTATCCTTTGGGGATTTTCTGCCAGGGTAGGGCTTGAGCTGGCCCTTGGTCCCTCTGTGGCAACCAAGGTCACACTGCAGGCCAGCCCAGCCTCCTGCCTGCAGCCCATCATTACCGGGGCAGGGCAGCCTGTGCTGGGTGTGTGCCAGCTCCCTTCCCCTGGTGTCATCCCTTTTTTTGTGGTGAAAAGAGGAGGGTGTGCACTGACTAAGCCTTGACCTTCCCCTGCTCAGGAGGGGAGACTCCTCAACAGCCTCTTCCTCCCAGGAAGATGAAGTCTTTGGCCTCCTGGCCTGATGAGGAGCAGGCAGTGCCCAGCATGGCACAAGCCCCGGTGAGCTCACCATCTGCCTGCAGCAGAATTATTATTTTCATGTGCCAGCAAATCCCAAGCCTCCCTGAGTAGTTTTCCAAACGAAGAAGCTCAGTAACACACTCAGCTTCCCTTCCCAGTGCACACCGGCATTCCTTCTGGGAGAGGCACCATCCCCGTGGGCCAGAAGGGTAAAAGCAAGCGTCCTCCCTTGAACACTCATCCTGCCTGCTCTCAGCTTTTTGGGCAGCCTGCCTCTTCCCTATACCTGCCTGCTCATCTGTCTCCCTCCATCACCCTTGGCCACCCTACAGATCCTTCAGCCCTGCCTGCGTGCAAGCCCTGCCTGTTCCCTGCCCACCCGTGTCCCACAGGAGCTGTGGGTGCAGGGAGGCTTTGGCAAAGCCGTGGTGCGCCCCGGGCATCACCCGCGCGAGCCGTCTGCTGCTGCCCCGCCACCTTTTTCCCAAGGTAACATCCTTAACAGCCACATCCAGCGGGGATCTGGAGGTCACCGTGGATTTCCTCACCGAGGTGGACAAGCTGGTGCAGCTCATCGAGTGCCCCATATTCACATGTAAGGAGGAAGCCCAGGCTGGGGAAGGGGCGGCACGCGGGGCTCCCCCTCCCCGCGCCTCCATCGCAGGCGGCAGCCGCCGCACGAATAAATAGAGCAGAAGTTATGAGACTTCTTGCCGGGAGGTTTGCCCAGCTCTGGAGCTGCCCGCCGGGAAAAGGGCAGGCTGGCAGCACGGGGGGGGCAGCGTTGCCCCCCAGATATAGGTTAAGGGAACGAGCAGCACTGGCATCCAACAAAAGGGATGGGGGAAGGGATGAGGGCGGCCTGGATCACACTGAGCATCTCCAGGGGTGCACAAAGAAGGTGTCAGATGGGGGGACCCCTCTGTGCCACTCTTGGATGCACGGAGTGGCATTGTGGGTGCTGCTGGAGCCCTTAGCAAGAAATAAGGGGTTTTTTTTCTAGAAATGAAGAATTAAGCCCTAAAAAAACAGCTGATGTTTTCTCCAGCATCCAGCAATGTGGATGCCCTGCTGAGAATTAATGCAGCAGTGTCTGACTAGGGGCTCAGGAGTGTGACACTGGGAGCCAGGATGGTGGCAGGGGATGTGGCAGAGTGACCTGTGGCCATGGGAATATTTCTTATGATGTCAGTTTGCTGCCCCTGGGCTTCTCATTGAAGGTGTAGCAGGGCACTGAGGTTGTTGGGAAATGTCCTGGAAAGGGCTTTGTGGGGCACCTATATAGGTCCAAGGTGATATTGGGGAATATTTAAGGGAAGAGTTTAGACCAGCTGGGCAGTAGAGATCCTCAGTCATGCTCCCCCCTGTCCTGTATCCCCAGGATGACTGTCCCAATGTGTGAGGCACCCACGTGTCTGTGGTGGTTTTGCATGCCCCAGAATTATTCACTGAGGGTTCCCCAGCCCACTCACCTGAGTCCACACATCTCAGGGTAGAGGACAGACATGTCCCCCATAAAGTGGTATCCCTGGTGATGACTCCCTTCACTGAGAGACGCCAGAGGTACAAGTGACAACCAGGAGGGGAGATGCTGAGACACAGACCTTGCCCCATCTCCTGGGATGCCCCTTCAGTTGTATTTAGGGCTCCAGAAGACTCTTCTGCCATGAGCACAGTGAGGGATAGAGCCAGAGGGTGGTTTTGCCTCTACTGAGCAGAATTGAGGCCCAGCACATGTAACCCTCAGAACCAAGTGGAGGGGATTCCTTCTGCTCCTGGGAGTCCCCAGGAGGGTGTCACCCAGCCCTCTGGACATGATGCTCCAGGGTGGGTATTTCTGCTAAATCTGCAGAAGCTGAGGAGCAATCCTGTGTTGCATGTGTGTTCTCAGGCAGACAGCATGGACAGCCTCAGGGGTGAGTGGTATCAGGAGTGGCAGACTGGGGAGCGTTGCCCCCAGGGGGCTGTGTCAAGGAGAGGGACTTCTGGACAACGTGGGACACCAAGATGGATGGGTTAATGAAAGGGGAGAGAGGTGCCATCAAGTGCCACTTGAGTTGGCTGGCAGAGGCTTAGAGCCTCTCCAGGACTACTAGAGGGGTTGGGAAGAATCTGCTATTGCAGCTGGAGATGAAATGCATTTTCCCTTCCTTCCCATCCTCTCCCGTCCTCTTCCAGATCTCCGCCTGCAGCTGCTGGATGTGAAGAACAACCCCTACCTGATCAAGGCTCTCTATGGCCTGCTGATGCTGCTGCCCCAGAGCAGCGCCTTCCAGCTCCTCTCCCACCGCCTCCAGTGCGTGCCCAACCCAGAGCTCATGCAGACCACGTAAGTGCTGGGGGGACGGACCAGCATCAGCAGCAGGGCTGGATCAGCTGTTCCCCCACAGCTGAGCATCCCTGCCATTCCAGGCTCAGCCCCGATCCCGGGCTCAGCCCCATGCTCTGGCTTTCACCCCCCAGCTCCGTTGCAGCCGTGGCTGCTCCTTGTCCCCATGGCCGGGAGTGTTGGCTCGGGGGGTTTTTTGTGTCTATATTTGGTAACCCTGGGAGGGCTGTGCCTCATCCACAGGCATTTGGCATCCGGGATGGAAAATTTCACTTGTGGGGTCGCTATGGAAACGAGCAGAGCTGGGAAGGAGGTTTATGGAGAAAGACTCCAGCAGCTGGGGGGGGCTCCCAAAGCATCCCCCCTGCAGCCTGGACAGCCTTCACAGCACCCAAAAGGAGCCTGGCACCCTGCTAATGCCTCCGGATGGCTGCTCCATTCCCACTCCTGGCCTTTGGGGATCCATGAGATGTGCAAGGGCAGCATCTCTCTGGGGACCAGCTGAGATCATTGTGCTCCCTGCCCAGGGGTGCTGCCAGTGGGATTTGCTTTCCAACCCTTGGCTAATGAGTTAGTGGAGGGGATTGATGATAAAGCTGGCTCTGCCTTGGTGCAGCCCTGGGAACAAAAAGAGCTCCCAAGATGGGCAGGTTTCTGAATTAACCCCCTGCTGCTGTTGTCGCTCCTTGGCTTTTAACTGCTTCCCTGGGATGGCTTTTATCCCTCATGGCCTCCGGCGCCGAGCTCCTACCCACAACCCAGCACTGATATTTAATTGGGGGGGCGGAGAGGGGGCTGCATGTGCTTCCCCCTCCTTTTTTTTCCCCACTAACCCTGGCAGTGGGGGTTTTTCGAGCTGTCAGACGGCCTGAGCATCTGATTAACTCTGACCTACATTCCTTCAAACACCGAAGCCGGCTTTCATAACCGGCCAGTCCCAGCTGCCCCCTCCCCAGGGACATACCAGGGCCACCAGAGCTGCCTGCCATCTTCCTGTGGGCATCCTATGGCTGGTGTCTCTTCCATCCTTTCATGGGCACAGGGATGAGTATTCATGGCTGGAACCCTAGGGAGCCTGCATTTGGAGGCTCCAGCCGTGGGTGCTCATCCCTGGGGACTGCCCCTGCTGCCACTGGGTGTTTTTTGCTTGCTCAAAAAAACAGACATAGAAACTGAGGCACATGGCCCTGGCATCCTTATCTCACTGATTTTAACTGCAGTGGGTTGGGATAGAGGGCAGTATGTGTCAGAGGAATTAAACCTCCCATATGGGGCCAAGGTGCAGATGTCCCTTGTCCTCTCCTTGTCACAGGACCTCTTGGGCTCTATCGCACACCTTTGGAGGAAGAAAATATGTCTTTGGGGGTATTTTATGAGGCACCAGCATGACTAGACTTTACAGAGCTCAGCTTCTTCAGCTTCTTCAGCTTTTGGTGCCGCCGGTGCTGGATGCTCACAGTACCAAACATCCCCATCCCGTTCCCACCTCACTCTCTCTTCCCACCCTGCAGGGACAACACCAAGCCCAGCACCAGCTTCAAGAGAACAGCAGCCTCCAACATCGACTACACGGAGCTGCTGCAGCACTTTGAGAAGGTCCAAAACAAGCACCTGGAAGCAAGACACCAGCGAGCCGGGCGGGCAGAGCAGCTGGACCGGCGGGTGGTCCTCTGAGCACCCCTGTGGCTGCCACGGGTGTGCACAGTTGCTGGGGCAGGGACCAGGGGACACAGACCAGGGAACAGGCACACCGGTTGCTGGCCACCGGAGGATCTGGTGGGTTTAATGGAGATGGGCAGGTGCTCAACACAGGGCTGGTTTTCCCCTCTACTGTGCGTATGAATGAGGGGGGACCTTCAGGCTGTGCCCAGCTTTTCCTGCGGGTGCTGGGGGACATGGGGAAGGGTTGCCTGAGGAGAGGGCCAGGGCAAAGCACTTTGTCTTCTCTTGTAATGGGGTGAGGAAACTCCCCTTTGCTTTGCTAATGCCTTCCCCGTGACTGTCAGCTGAGAGCCCAGCTTGCTGCCAGCAGCACCGGAGGAGGGGAAGGGAAGACAGGAGCAACCCCTGGCCTTCGGCCCTGGAGAACAAGCACACGGGGCTGCCAGCCACCTTTCACCACCCTGACTTCCACCCTCTGGTTCCGAGGCCCTGCTGGAGGTGGCAAGTGGCATCTCACCTGGGGACACACTCCTGTGCCTGACACTCGGCCTCCTCCCTGCATTCACACATCCTCTCTGAGTCCCCGGCTCTTGGCAGGGACAACTGCACAGCTTCAACTCCCAGCCAGCACCAGGGGGCACGGGGAGCAGTGGACCTAACCCCAGAATCCATTCCTTGTTCCTGCATCAAGCTCCCCATGATAAAATAAACAAGCAATGCAGAACAGCCCA
This sequence comes from Polioptila caerulea, assembly GCA_013397295.1. NCBI lineage: Eukaryota > Metazoa > Chordata > Aves > Passeriformes > Certhiidae > Polioptila > Polioptila caerulea. The sequence continues at coordinate 8,323 of VYXF01005960.1, read as the reverse complement.
TTCCTTGTTGCTGGGCTTCCCATCACAGTTTTGTTCCCAAGTAGAGCCAAAAGCCCAGCAAGGGCAGGGGATGGCATGGAGCATCCTGCTTGACCCTGTGCCCCGGGCTGGCCCAGCCCTGCCACGTTGGCTTGCCAGCAAGCAGGACTCCTCCGCATGCTCTTCTTCCCAGCAGGAAAAAAACACCACTGAAATTCTTCCAGGCCACGGTCACGAAACCGCAGCACAGTGACAGGCATTTTCCTGGCCCTGAGCAGCCGCCAGCATCGCCTTCATCCTGTCCTGTGGCACTGAGGGGCCCCAGCACGTGCCAGGCTGCTGCACTTCGGGGGGACACCATAGCACCCCCTGCATGTTTCAGGCTCTCGCTTGATCCCAGGAAAAGGGGGATTGGAGGAATTCGTAGAGTTTTTATGGCTTCTGGCCTTTTTACAGGGAAGACTGTCTCTGGCAGTGGGTTCCCCAAACAGCCCAATACCAGTGCTCCTTTGGCCAGGATAAAGACATTCCTGTCATTCCCGGGAAAGGGTTTTCCAGACCCAGTCATGGCGGGCTAATTTTAACAGCCAGCCCTCCAGGATGTTCAAGCAGGGGCTTCTCAAGCTGGCTGGCTTCTCAGAGTGCTGGGGGGTACCTGTTGCTGGGCCCCTGAGTCATTGTCAGTATGGGCCGGGGCAGGCTCTGCCTCACTCCTGCCGAGCTCATTGCTGCTGAGCAGCCTCTTTCCACACTGAGGGACTGAGTTTATGGAGAGAAATTCCAGCCGGCTGCTGGAGTGCTGAGCCATAATTGTTTCCTTATGGGTGGCTCTTGACCAACACCATCCAGAGCAGTGTGGGTATCATCAGCATGGGATCAAGACTACTTTTCTGGCAGGAGGGGGAATAGGTGGCTTGGGACAAAACCCTTGCACCAGCTGAGCATCATTGCACTGCCAGGAGTAGGGAGGTTTATCGGGGCTCAGCCTGGCACCCCCAGATCCCAGGAGGCTGGAGCTGGGGCCTCGGGATGGCTGTGGGAAGGGTTTGTCTGCTGGCAGGGCATGCATTTCCTCTGGCTCCCTGATAATCGAGTGCAGGGACACATTTCAGAGCTGTCGTGTAACTACACGTGTGGAGGGACTTCACTCACCAGCACATCTTGGAGGGTCAGGAAGGCAATGGGGGTCAAACACACTCTAGGGAGAGGCAGCATCCCCCGGCGCCTCCAGAGGTCTGGGACTGCCCCCGGGCATCCCATGGCATCTCCAAGTGCAGTGCCCTCACTTACCCCGTGGGGTTTTCCTGCTCCTCACCCAGCGACCCAAGATAAACCCTGAGGGTTCCTACGCCGCCACGGGAGCAAACCCCGGTGCTGCCCCCACCAGTGCCACAT
>VYXF01005957.1:166729-182488 GCA_013397295.1 Polioptila caerulea | reverse complement strand
CTCAAGAACCCCAACAAGCGGCTGGAGCACCAGGGTATCAAAGTGGAGTTCATCGGGCAGATCGGTGAGCGGGGCGGCCTGCGGGCCCGGGTATCCCTTCGCGATGCCCCTCGTGGGTGCCCGGAGCATCGCTGCACCGCTCGGTACCGGGATCCCACTGGTGCCGGGGGTGCAGGGAGGATCAGTGCATCCCACAGTACCGGGGTGCCCACAGGTGCCAAGGCTCTGGGGAGCACTGCTGAACCCCTTGGTACTGAGATCCCTGCGGGTGCCAGGGTCCAGAGAGCATCACTGCACCCCATGCTTACCCCACTGGTCCTGGGGGTCTGGGGACATTGCTGTGCCCCACGGCCCTGGGATCCCACTGGTCCTGGGGGTCTGGGCGCATTGCTGTGCCCCACGGCACTGGGATCCCACTGGTCCTGGGGGTCTGGGGACATTGCTGTGCCCCACGGCCCTGGGATCCCACTGGTCCTGGGGGTCTGGGGACATTGCTGTGCCCCACGGCACTGGGATCCCACTGGAGTCGAGCAGGTTCCCCTCGCTCCCCAGTGATGCTCAGCTGCACGCAGCATTCCCATGGCTGCCTGACATTATTCTGCCCTCCGAGCTGGGCAGCCTGGCCTGTTCTCCAGGCTTGAGCCCTGGCAGAAGGAAGGGCATTCCAGTCCTTTTCCAGGTCATTGTTCTCCTGTCCTAATTTCTTGCTTCTACTCGGTCACCGATTTCAGCTCCGAGCCGGGCGCGCTTTGGGTCTGTCCTGCAGCTGCGGGTCAGCCCAGACCTGCTGCCAGGCCCTGCTGCCCAGGCTGCCTGCTCCAGGAGCTGCCTGCCTGCTTCTCTCGTGTGCCTGCTGATCCTCCTAGGGATGCTGAGGGTGCTGATGGGGTGGGTTTTGTCCGTATGTCCCTTTTACCTGGGTGGATCAGCTCTCCTGAGGCCTTCAGGCTCAGCTTGGCTGATCCCACCTTCTACTCCACGCATCCCTGCATGGTTGGTCGGGTGACTTCAAGTTGTTCAAAACTTGTGGTTATCTGTGCGTGTAACCAATTCAGGTTTAATATTTCCTGCTTTCGTAGAGGAGAGGCAGCTGCCACACCCACCCCTCCATCGGAGCGGAGCTGTCCGTGCTCCACGGGCATGCCTCGAGTCCCACAAGCCAAAATAAATCCAGGATGTTCCTTCCCAGTGATGTGGCTGCGTGCGAGGCCTCACATCTGTGGCTCTCTGTGCTTGGCTCTAAACCCCAAAATCCCTGCTGGAGCCAGGGGCCTGCAGGCTTTGCATTGTAAATTGTGTGGTGAGGGAACGTGAGCAGGAGATCTCCCACCCAACCCCAATGCTGCTGTTTGAGTTTTATTGCCTTTGCTTGTGCCTGACTCTGGTTTTTGGAAAGGAGAGTGTGTCAGTGATGGTGTGTAGGTGAGGCTGTTCATCAGGTGCCAGGTTATGAGTTCCTATTGACATGGTTGCCAGTGGAAATTAAGCATGAACTTTGTTTCCTGCTCCACTCTCTCTGCTGTGCTGCCTTGCCTGCACCTCATTCCCTGTTTTGGAAGACTTTTGAGCCATGCTTGTGTGGAATAACTGCTTTGTATGCACATTATTGCCCAAGCAGGGTGTGTTACAGCTGCTGTGGCTGCACATTAGTCCTTACTTCCCTCAGGCCTTTTTGATAAATCAGTGAAGTTTGTACCACTAATTGCACTCCTCAGTGCTTTCCATCTCTTGCCTTGTATTCTGATTTCTTGCTGCCATGAGTTTAACAGGAGTTAAACTCAGCAGTTTAACAGGCAGGAGGACTGGGATGTGGAGGAGGGATGTTTTACAGGGAAGATGCTCCAGAACAGGTACCAGAGACCAGACTCTGAGTGCTGGGTCCTGTCTGCTCTCAGGTGAGCACAGAACTCATTCCAGATGCTTTCACCTCTGGTAGCTGTGGCCTGAGCAAGCCACCAAAATGTTGGCAGATTATTTTCTCAGACTGGAAACCTTATACCTTTGAAAACCTGAAATTGCAGCTTATACCTGTTTGACAGGCTGGAGTGTGGGAAACATCACTCTGCTTAAGGCTGCAGGGTGCCAAACATGACCTTCTGAGGTCTCAGTGCACTGACATTTGCCTCCCCCTGCTTTAAATTTGATTTGTGCCTTCTGCATTGTGTGTCACGATGGTCTGGGCTCATTCCTTTTTTTCTGTGGCTGGTTCCTCTTTTTCTGCTGGCACGTGGCTTCTCCCTGTCACCTCAGCAAGCACTTTCCTCTCAGTGGACACACAAATTCAGTGCACAGAGAGAAGCTTGGTTATTTATGTCACCTGCCCAGCCTAAAGGGCTTGGTGACATTTGCTGTTGTGCGTAAGTGAGGAGAGCTCTAGTGCCAAAATTTCCATTAGAGAGATAAGGTGAGCAAAGGGCTGTGAGAAACAGGCATCACTTAAGAGCTGGAATCTCATTGTGCATCTCAAAGAGGGCAGAACTGCAGTTCCTGAGCACCTCTAATATCTCTCAGAAGCCTCCTCTGCACAGTTTAGTGCTGACACTGAGCTTGTGTGTGTGTGATTGTGTGATGACTTAGGTTTTTGTTTCCTCATCTAAGCAGAAAGGCTTTGCCTTGCAGAAGGACTGTGTGGGTGTCCTGTAGGCACAGGCTCACACGCAGGGCTGGGAAGGGCAGGTTTCATTGATGGGTTTGGGTAATCCCCAGCTGTTCATGCAAACTGCAGAGTTTTAAGGGTTTTGCTGCTTTGTCTTGAGGCAGAAGACTCGGTGGAGGAAGATTTCATTTCATTAAGTGAGGAAACCATTAGTTTCCTGCTGATGTGGGAAGGTTGTGGGGACAAATGAGGCAATGCTGGTCACTTGAGCTGGTTTGAGCTGTGCTTCCAGAGGTGAGAGCTCTTCCCTCACCGTGCTCACGTGGCCATTAATGTGTTATCCATGGGCTGGAGGATTCAGCTGCCTCCTCACACACAGGGTGGTTGTGCAGCAGGATCAACATTGTCATTTATTCCCTGCTGCAGCTCAAGGCCACTCGAGCTCTTTGCTGTCCAAGGATAAGCAGGAGCAGCTGGAATCATCCTTTCCCCTCGGTTTTGCTCTGTCACCGTCTGTTCCAGGCAAGCAGTGGTGGTTTTTCCTCACAGTGGCAATGCCTTTGGCCTGGAATACAGTGCAGGAGACTGTTGGAAGGGTTTGCATGAGCTGCAAACCCTATTTAGTATTGATAATAGGTGACTCCTGTCCCCCCAAGGCAAACTCTTGATTTGTTGTAGGAGAGGAGCCTGTGTGGACCTTTTCCTTCCTGTTTCAGGGAGGAAAGTTGTGGCCTGCACCTGGCTCTGGTGGAGAGCAGGGAACAAGTGCAGTTCCATGGTGTTCACGTGGTTTCTGTGAATGGACAAGAGAGTTGCTGAAAATCTCCTGTGTCACGTGGGGTTAAGCTTGACTGGATTTCCCTTTTCCTAGAACTCTACTATGACCGAGGGAACCACCACGAGTTCGTGTCCCTGGTGAAGGACCTGGCCCGGCCTGGGGAGTTCACTCAGTCACAGACATTTGACTTTGAGTTCACACATGTGGAGAAACCCTACGAGTCCTACACGGGGCAGAACGTGAAGCTACGGTGAGTCCCTGCCCTGGCTGACCCCAGTCCTGCCCTGTGTAAGTGCTGAGAGTCACTCTGATGATGCAGAACTCCACATTAATTTTGGGGGCTGAGTAGTAAAAGGCTGCTTTGAGGGCTTTATTTTATCAGCATGCATCAGGCTCTTTATGGAGCTTGTTTTTCTCATTTTGAGTGACAAGAGAAATCAGCCCCTTTTGAATCAAATAGTTGCTAATTTATTTGATAATTCAAAAAATCAAAATAAACTGTTTGGTTTCATCTCCAGTGGGGATATTTTTGCTGTAATCAGTCTTGTCAACTTTAATTGTGCTCTGTGTGCAAACAGATGCTTTGCTTGTGCCTTGTTCATATGTTAGAAATGATATTTCACATCAAGGCACTCAATCAACTCAAAATCCTTTCACTGGCTTCAAAGCTGGGCTTGGAAAAATCTGAGATCTGCACTGGGAGGTGTGGCTGTGCAGCCTGATGTAATCTTGCAAGAGGGCAGTGGTTTTAACATGTGCAGGCTGTTCCTTGAATCCCCAAAATGGGGCTTAGGTAATTTGGGCTCACAAATGCTTGGAAGCTGAGAAGAGCCTGCTTTTCCATCTGAAAATTCCCTTCTGTCTTTTCCAGTGTGGGGTGTTGGCTGCTCCAGGGGCGGATACATGTAAAGAGCTGGGGACTCTTTTGCTGTGGGTTTATTTTGTTCAGACCCAGACTAAAAGAGTAAATGACATGGGAAGAGGAGCTTCCTTGCTGTTCTGCTTCCTTGGGGCACTTCTTTGGTTTCCTGCTTATTTCATCCCATTAGACACTCCCCATTCCCTGTTCTGGAAATGCTGGCCCTTCTCTCAGCTGTGTATGAGCTGACCTGAGCACCTCACCTTGCCAAGGAGAAAGTTCCAAGCTTCACTGGGAAAAAGGAACTTCCTCAGTGGATCTGTTGAGTTGATCACATGTTTTATTTAGATTTGCCACCAAATGCATTTCAGCTTTTTACATGGATCTATGTAGTAAGGCTGCCTGGATAATCAAGCCCCAGCCACCCAGCCCCTGTCCCTGGTGGCCCCTGTGTGACCCTGATGGGAGGGGACTGTCCCTGCAGGTATTTCCTCCGTGCCACCGTGAGCCGCAGGCTGAACGACGTGGTCAAGGAGATGGACATTGTTGTGCACACCCTGAGCACCTACCCCGAGCTCAACTCCTCCATCAAGATGGAAGTGGGCATCGAGGACTGCCTGCACATCGAGTTCGAGTACAACAAGTCCAAGTGAGTGTCTCAGGAGCAGCTGGGGGCTGTGGGGACCCACCTGCTGGAGCTTTCCTCAAAGGAATGCCATGTCCACGTGCTCCAGAGGGGCTGGGAGACAGCTCAGATCCTCCCTGATCTGTGGGTTCCTCTCCTTTCCCCGTATCTCTGGATCAAGGAGTGGGAAGCAATGGCTGTGGCTCGCTGAGCCTGGAGCACAGCATGAAATTGTTGCCATAACTTCCCACTCCCTGTATCCTCAGGCAGATCAGTACTTCCAGGTGTCTCCAAAATGCACTGTTTGCTCCTTACCAGGCAATACAGCTGGAGTGGGAATTAACTCCAGGAAAGAAATTGGGAGGAGCTCTTTTAAACTACTCGTAGTGCATCTTTCCCAGCTGGTGCTGGCACATCTCCCTGCAAGTGGTGGTTGGTCAGAGTTTGGACTTGATGATCTCAGAGGTCTTTTCCATCCTAAATGATTCTGTGATTTGGGTTGGTTTTAATTGATCTAAAACACTGAGTTTGGAGCCTTTGCTCTTACAGGGGTTTCTTGCAGATATTCAGCCTGAAGTAATGTTTTTAATTTATCTGCTCATGCTAAATGTTCTTGTGGGTTTCCAAAAGAGCAGAGGATGGAAATGAAGGGCTGGTTGCTGCTGGGGGTGGTTGATTTGCCCTCTGCTGTGGATGAGAGCAAAGTGCCTGCCCAGCAAGTTCCTGTGCGTCAGCTCGAGCCCTGCTCTGCTGCACAGGGCTTGATCCTGGTGTTTTCTCCCCTCTCTCATGCCAGGTACCATTTAAAAGATGTGATTGTGGGGAAGATCTACTTCCTGCTGGTGCGGATCAAGATCAAGCACATGGAGATAGACATCATCAAGAGGGAGACGACGGGCACGGGGCCCAACGTGTACCACGAGAACGACACCATAGCCAAGTACGAGATCATGGATGGGGCACCTGTGAGAGGTGAGAGGGCACAGGAACCCCCAGCATTCCTCTCCTGGAGGCTTTTGGGCTGGGAATATGACTCTTGCAGTATCTTCTGTGTGCTCAGCATCCTGTTCCACTGGTGGGCTCCGAGCAGGGCATTGTTCTGATCCCCTTCCTCCTCCAGTGTGACGAGGGGGAACTGAGGCACAATGAGTTGCAATGACTTAATTCTTTTGATGAAGCAGTGGCAGAACCAGCTATAAATTCACAGTTGGCATGGGCCACCAGCTGGCATTGCTGCAGCTCAGAGCAGAGATGGTGTTCTTGCTCTGTGCCAGTCTCCTGTGCCACTGTTCCTTTGCCCAGCAGAGTCACCTGCCAGAGGAAATGTCACCTTACTCATTTTTTCCTGCAGTGCTGTCTTGATGCAGGTCCCAAAAGAGTCCTGTGCTGTTAGAGTGGAGCTGGAATAGCTGTCAGCAAGGGCAGGATCTGGCTGTGGAGCATGCATGCTGGTTTCTGAAGGGAGTTGAGGTCTTCTAGCTCATGTTAGTCCACTTGTGGAAACGGTGACAGAGGTTGTGCCCGTGTGAGTTTGTGTTTTGCTGCTGCTGCTCTCCTGGTTTCTCTCTGCATCCTTTCTGTGCTGACAGCTCTGTGCCCTTTCCAGGAGAGTCCATTCCCATCAGGCTCTTTCTGGCTGGCTATGAGCTGACTCCAACCATGAGGGACATCAACAAGAAGTTCTCTGTGCGTTATTACCTCAATCTGGTGCTGATCGATGAGGAGGAGAGGCGCTACTTCAAACAGCAGGTGAGAAGCAGAGCTGCTCTTCTCCTTGGACCTGGGGATGGTTGGTTGGGATGCTTTCACAAGGACCTACTGGGAATTTGGGATTCATCAAGTGGGAAGATGGTCTAGAAGAATGTCCATGCAGGCCAGATGTGTGTTGTGGTGGGGAGGAGTCTGGAAAGTGCCTGCCTGGGATTTCTTTTCTGCTCAGTGGTGGAGCTTCTGTGCTTCACCTTATCAGTGACACTGTGACACTAATGGATATCCTCTGTGTGCCCTATACATTGATTTGGGGGATTTTTCCTACTTCGTCCCCTCTCCTCTGTGTCTCTGTGGGTGTGTAACCAGAATTCAGAAATGATCCCGGTTTTTACTGGACCATTCAACCTGTTAGCCACTGGGCCCTCTGTCTGTCTGGGGTGGAGCAGATGTGCAGAGCATCCTTAGAGAGAAGCTGGGCTCACTGTGGGACAAGGTACTCTGGAACAGTGTTTTGTTGGCATGTGAAGGGGCAGGTGCTGCTCGAGCACTCGAGACCCCAGGGAGGAGCTCTCTGCCCAAATTTCGGGCAGGCTGCGCTGCCAGGTGTGTCCTGGCTGTGGGTGGAACACCCAGCCCGGTTCAGCCTGCGGGGCTGGGCGGGGCAGCAGAAGGTCTCAGCAGAAGGTCTCACGAGCCCTGACAAGCCTTGGCTGTGTCCCTGCAGGAGGTGGTGCTGTGGAGGAAAGGGGACATCGTGAGGAAGAGCATGTCCCACCAAGCTGCCATCGCGTCCCAGCGCTTCGAGGGGACGTCCTCGCACGGCGAGGCCAAGCCCCCCGGGCAGCCCGCGGACAACAACGGCCGGCAGTGAGGCCGGGGGGCCCCGGGAGCCCCCAGGACAGCGGCGCCGAGGAGGAGACGCTCAGAGACTTCACAGAAATAAATACCCGGTTTTGACTTCATTCCTTTCTTCAGAGGACTGGCGGGGTGGGATGGGGCGGGAGGGCCGTGGCACCTCCTGATCCTACATTCCTCTGGAGGCTGGGCCGGCGGCTTTGGGGCCGTGTCCGGAGGCTGCCGAGCTGCCTGGTCTCCCCTGTGCCCCGAGAGCCTCGGCCTGGCGGCGGCAAGGAGAGAGCAAGTGGAGTCTGCGCTTCTCCCCGGCCGTGTGCAGGTTGCTTTGGGGCTGTGTAGGATGGATGTTTTTCTTGCCTTTCCGAAATCTTCCCTTGGGAACGCGGCCCGGTGATTAGCTGGATGCTAGAGGAGGGCTCAGAGACTGCGGCGTGGCCTGCTGGAAATCTCGTGGTGTCATCCCCTCGCTGCTTCCCCTTCTTCCTCTTCGTGCTGGCGGCGGATTCCTTGCCACAAGCAGTTGGATGATGGAGGTGGCTCAGCCCTGGGACTGCCAGCCAGCCACGTGGAGCACGGCCTGGGCCATGCTGTGCCCCACCAGGAGCTGTGGCTGGTAGGAGGGAGTGAGATGTGTGGGTACAGGAGGAGGTGGCACGGGCTGGGCAGAGCAGTGATGGTCCCAGTGCTGCTGAGTGGGCAACAAGTGGGGGCAGGAGGGCTCCTGGCCACGGGCTGTGCCTTCCTAGTCTTGTCCTGGCAGCTGCCCGAGTGCTCCTGAGATCCACACTCCGGCTGCTGCTCTGTGCAGCTCCCAGGTGCTGCTGCAGGAAGGTGTGGAGAGCAGTTCTGGAGCTCTTGGGGGCTCTCCTGTGGGTGGGTTTATTCTGCACACGCTGCCCTGCCCGTGTCTGTGTCCCTGGGGCAGAGCAGCAGTGTGGGGACACGCGTGTGGGGTCTGGTTTGCTGTCTCGTGCCTGCGGGATGAGGATTAGTGTGGACAGAAGGTGGATGCAGTTGTGGGAGGCTCAAACAGGCCTGTGTGGGCTGCTGGAAGGAGCCAAGCAGCCCCTGGAAGGCTGGCAGAGCTCTGATTCCAGAGACACATTCCTGAGGCCTGAGCTGAAGTCACCAGCGAGGTCTGAGAGCATGCAATGAGCTGAGAACCTGAATGTGGGTTTTCTTTTTTTTTTTAAATAAGCTGCTTTTAGCCTTCAGCTAAGTAGACTCATGAGAACATTCCCAGAAGGAAGTCACTCCTCCATTAAAAATCAGATGTGACTTTGTAGACTTGATTGACTGAGTTTGGAGAGTGTCCATCCTGTTCAGCTGCCCTTCCACAAGCAGGTGGTGAGACCTCCTACCCGAGGGAGAGACAAGCCTGCACTGAGTGCTGGGATATGAGCTCTGTCAAGTGGGATTTGTCTGGATTTCCCTGAGTTTGTGGCTCGCTAGTTTGTCCAGCTTCTTTCTGGCTCTGGAATCAAGTTCCTGTGTCCTACAGCTGAATGTAGAGCAGGTGTCTTGCAGCTGGGAAATGGAAGTTTCTGCTTTGTTTAGTGGAGTGGTGCCAGTGGAGGGAGTGGGNCTGAGTGCTGGGATATGAGCTCTGTCAAGTGGGATTTGTCTGGATTTCCCTGAGTTTGTGGCTCGCTAGTTTGTCCAGCTTCTTTCTGGCTCTGGAATCAAGTTCCTCTACAGCTGAATGTAGAGCAGGTGTCTTGCAGCTGGGAAATGGAAGTTTCTGCTTTGTTTAGTGGAGTGGTGCCAGTGGAGGGAGTGGGGCCGGGGTGGGAAGGGGAGCTTTTTATGTAATGACAGCTACTGTATTTCAGTGATAAATGTGTGTTTCTGCTTGCCAAAAGTAAGTTATCTTTTCCTCACCACGTGTAGGGTTGTGGTTTTTAGTAGAGCTGGCCAGTCTCGCTCTGTAGAGGACACTAATGCTCTCGTCCCTGCTGGATGCTTGTGTCACCCCATGGCTCTGCTGGGCACCACTGCACACGTGGCTTGCTTGTCCCCCCACGGGGGTCTGTGCCATGGGCTGGGGCCGTTTCTTCCCAAGGCTGGAGCAAAAGCTCACTGCAGACAACAATCACCTTGCTGTGCTGGGGCGAGGGCTGGGGGCCTCTGCCATGGCAAAGGACCCTGGATGTCCCTTTGGACACTCCTCCCTCCCTCCCTCCCTCGGGGGGAGCTGGCTGTGCTGCAGCCAGGCACAATCCTTTAGGGACAAGTGAAGCTCCTTTGGGAGCCCTTGGGGATAGCAACCTATCCTTCTATGGCTGAGCTGAGCACAGCAGTGCCCTTACAATCTTCTTAAGCTTTCCTTCTGCTCCCTCCTTGCCTTCATCCCTTTATTCCCTTTATTCCCCTGGATTGTAGGCCATGTGGTGGGAAGGAAACCCCTGGATGGAGATGTCTCTGCATTCCAGGAGTGTTTTTTTTCCCTGCCTGACTGGATGTGAGATCATTGCCTGGCTATAAGGAGATGGCTGTTCAACATCTGTTCATCATTCCTGGAGGGTTCCTTTGGAAAAGGTGCATGAGCCTATACATTGATTGGGGGGATTTTTCCTACTTTGTCCCCTCTCCCCCATGTCCCTGTGTGTGTGTGTAACCAGAATTCAGAAATGATCCCGGTTTTTACTGGACCATTCAACCTGTTAGCCACTGGGCCCTCTGTCTGTCTGGGGTGGAGCAGATGTGCAGAGCATCCTTAGAGAGAAGCTGGGCTCACTGTGGGACAAGGTACTCTGGAACAGTGTTTTGTTGGCATGTGAAGGGGCAGGTGCTGCTCGAGCACTCGTGTCCCCCTGAGCTGGTGGCTCTGTGCTGTACTTGGGTCATTCCCTCTCTCCCAGGCAGAGGGGAGTGGGCAAGTACCAAACCAAGCAGTGCAACTTGTAATTAAGCCTCTGCTGTGTTTACATGTTTCTTAATTCGTCGTCTTTTCAATGGCTGTATTTTAAAACTTGGGTTTTTTTGTCTCTCCGATTAAAAAGAGCCAGCCCTGGCTGTCAAACGCTGTGCACGAGTTTGTCTGATGTTTTATATTGGGTTGGGTTGGGGTTTTTTTCTGTGGTGTGAAGAGATTTTTTTTTTAGAAGTGCCACACTGTGCAGCTCTCCAAACGTGCTGGAGGAGTTTGTCCTTTGTTATATTTATAAATCCTTGGTCTTTAAGCTGTGTCACTGTTTGGAAGCTGTGCTGGTGGAGGACCCATGTGGCTTAAAAATTAGCAGGCTGGCTTTATTTTCTCCCGTTTCCCTGATGTCAGAACTAAAATTATGTGGGAACTTTTGTACCTGCAGGAAGTTCACTGTGATCTGCTTTGTGTATCCATCTCCAGAGAGACTGTTTACAACAGCAAGCAGTGACAGGACGAGGGGGAACGGCTTCAAACTGACAGAGAATAGTTTAGATGGGATGTTGGGAAGAAATTCTTCCCTGAGGGTGGTGAGGCAGCTGTGGCTGCCACATCCCTGGAAGTGTCCAGAGCCAGGCTGGACAGAGCTTGAAGCACCCTGAGATAGTGGAAGGTGTCCCTGCTGTGGAATGAGATGATTTTAAGGTCTCTTCCAGGCTATTCAATGATTCTTAATTTTCTGGTTCAAGGCAGAGCTCAGGGATTCCTTCCTGCAGAAAAACGTCCCTCTGCAGTACATGGAGCTGCACTAGACCCCAAACTAAACAAAGAGGATGTACCTGGTTCTTCCTCAAGAGATAAATTGCAGATTTTCCTACTACTGAAACTGATTCCAAAAGGCTTTATTTATTGAAAAAATAAGCAAAAATAACATTGTGTCAGGGGAGGGGACGCGTGGCTGCGGATCCTGTGCGGGCACGTTCGTGGTGCTGTGAGGTGAGCAGGTGAACTGGAGAGTTGTGCTGGTGGAGGAGGAGGCATCAGGGGCTGGGTGGGAGCTGTGCTGCTTTAATGTGGCTTTTCCTCTTCCAGGCTCAAGACAAAATCAAATTCCTCTGTGGTAAGGAAGGAAAAACCATAAGTGAAACTTGCAGCTTGTCTGACAGGAGGGATCAAGAGTCCTGGGAGGCTCTCACCTTGTGTCAGGGGTTGGATGGACAGACGCTGCCTGGTGAAGAGCATCATGTCCTTGAGGGGCCCCCCATCAGCTTTGTGTGCCAGGTGGTGAGCCTTGATCTCCGAGAGGGGGATGAAGCGCTTGGTCATCCTCACAAACTGCACATCCACCTGGGAGGGGAGGGCAGCACAGGAGCAGCTTGGACAAGGACACAGCCCCCACACAGCCCACAAAATGTTGGAGGGATAAAGATTTAGAACTGAAGCAAGTGACTGATGTGCACTAACAGCCTGGAAGCTTTGCTCTGCTCAGGGCTAAGGGAACTCCCCAGGATTTCTGGCAGGTGATTTGTTGGCACTTTGCACCAGCAAGGCACATTCATGTCACAGACAATACAAAATTCAGATGTGGGATGCAGCCAGCCCATGAACACTCCCTTCCCTACAATTTAATTTGCCTCAAAACAACAGCTTTGTTTGCTGTGCACTGACAGTGGTTCTTAGTTCATTTTCCTAACTCTGTGTGGAGGCCAGCTCTGCAGCCAAGATTTGAAAATTTAGGGAGGTACATTTTGGCAGCCTTTTGGAAGGGATAGGGGAAAAAGCAGAGAAAACAGGACTGAATTTTCTCTTGAGAGAGAAAAAGGCAGCTAGGCCAGGACAGAAGCTTCAGATTTTCAATATGATGCAAAGAGCCTTCTCCCTTCTCTTGGCTTGCACACAGCTTGAAGAGCTGTATTTAATTCAGTACATTACCATGGACCATTTGGGGTTCTCTTTTCTGCTGGTGGAGTCGTAGTGAGGATCCTTCTGATCAAACTGTGTGTGATCAGGGTACGCCTCCTTTACGATCTGAAGCAGGAGGGGAGAAGAAAATTTCCATCAGTTCAAAACACCTGCCAGCAAAGGGCATGAGATGTGACAAGGAATAATCCTGGTGCAAAAATCAGCCTTGCTTTCCCTGAACTCCATTCTAAGTTTCCTTTATATTTCTTGGGTGGAGGAAGTGCAGAACAGTGAGCGCAGCATCACCTGCTGGAGATCAGTGTGGAAGGAAATGCAACAGAGGAAAACTGGGTAGCTGATGATGATCTCTGTGATGAGTTCTCTTAAAGAAAAAACTGTTCTGTGCCCTGGGTTTATTCTGCTGACTAGAATGGGGTGAGTCAGACTGGAATCAGAGTGTGGAACAACACTTGGCTTGGCAGCAGGAAAACAGCACAGTTTGGTTCCATCTCTCTGGGGACACACGGCTGAGTCAGCCCTGTAGTGTTGAGCTGAGGTGTCCTGGGCTCCTTCCCTGCTCTCACTGGACAATTCCTGCACTCTGGTGCTGAGACACAAGCAGTGAGCTGTTTGATAACCCACTCATCACTTCTCCCCAAAACCCAGACACTCACCTTGACGAGGGCCACAATGCCAGGCTCTTTGCAGTTACTGTGGTAGAAGAAGGCCTGCTGCCCAAGTTTCATGGATCTCAGGAAATTCCTTGCCTGTCAGGAGTAAACAAGAGACTTTCAGCTCTTTCCATCAAGCTCTCAGGGCTTCATTATAAGCAGCCAAGAACAGGAACCAACAAGAGGAGAGGTAGATGTGCTTCAGAATTACTCAGATAATGTTTCCTACAGTTGTCATAGAGATGTTTTTGTGTTGGAATGAAATTAAGTAAAAACAAGGCTAAAGAGCAAGATCCTGTTGGTCAGAAAGTGTGTGGGAATTCAACAGCTCAGCCACCCTTGCCCAGGAGAGTTGTCAGCAACCAACTCAGAGCAGATCATGTGTAGGGGGATAGGGAATCCTGTACAGTGCAGGGATCATCCACAGCAGGAGAACACACATGGAATTCCTTTGGAACAGAAAGCTGTACACTGACAGGGGATTTGGGGAAGTACAGACTTGCTGCAAGGTATCAAAGGTTGGTCTAAGAGAAAGAAAAACTGGATCATTTGACAGAATATTCCCCAACCTGAACCTCTGACCTAGAGGCCACTAAGGCAGCAGTTGACTTCAGATCCCTGCCAAAAAGCACCTGTATGAACAGGCAGGGTGCCCCAAAAGGAAATGCTTCAGGCACAGGAACAAGCTGTGGGCAGAGCCACCTTCTTCCCCCTGCTATTTCAGTGCCCCCACGTGCTTCCTACCTGGTAGTTCCTTACTCCATCCCAGCAGGTTGTCTGATTAGGCTGAGCTTTCAAGTCATCAACACTGAACTGCCAAATGAAATGAAAATAAAGATTCATTCAGGAGGTTTCTGATCTTTACAGTGTCATTGTCTGCACTGAGCCTAAGCATTTGTTGCTAGCAGCTCCTTCAATTATAGCACAAACTTGACACAATTTCTATCTCCCACAGGGCCTACAGAAAAACCTTCACAAAGCAGCAGTGTAAAGGCAGAGTCTGAAATAGATGCTGCTCCTGTGACCAACAGCCAAGCATCCTGAGGAGCTGATTTCCTCTTGTATTACACGTATGAAGCCCCAAGGTTGTCACCTTGGACAAGAACATTTTGTTTTTCTGTTTCCAGGAGGACAAACGGGGTTTGAGAAGAAAAAACCAATCTGAGTTGCCTGATGCTGTCCCTCAGCATCTGGGCACTAAAGCTGGGCAGGAGTGACCCTGCTGCTGTCCTTTGCTGAGGGAGGGGGTGTCAGTGCTCACCTTCACATCCACCCCCTTCTCCAGCCTGCTCTCAGGTTCTGATTTCAGCAGCCAGTGACAATATGTGATCTTGCTTTCCTCCCCACCAGACTCAGCCTCTTTTTTCTTCCAGTTCTTCCATCCCGACTTGGAGCTCCCAGCTGGAGGTTTTGCAGACTTCTCTTCTTCCTCCTTATCTGAAGTCTCCTCCTCAGTTTTGGCAATTTTAGCATCAGGCTCTTTTTTATCTTAAAAAGACATAAGATAAAACACATTTTGTTTCAAAAAATATTTTCAGTTGTCCAGGCTGGTTTCACACATTTGACTACCCAGGTGCTCAGGGTAAGGTAGCAGCATTATGCACCAATGATTCTGAGTATTTCTAATTTGCATCTGAAATAAGGATATTTTTGTGTGTGCAAAAATGTAGTTTAATACTCCCAGTCAGTAATAAAAAACCTCAGGTTAGATCATGTTTGCCCACATGAAGTGTAGTTGAATTTTTTTAATTAATTGCTGAGAAATCAGCTGCAGGCAACAAAGTAGATTTAGGTGAATCTGGTGAGAGGAACATTCACCAAGCAAACCAAATTATTTTAATTCCTGCAGGAGCTGAAAATCTTAGCTTAACCTCCACTGAGCTACCTGTTCAAAAGGGATCCATATCTTTTGTTTCTTCAGGACACAGACAAAACCCCCCCAATTATTAAGAAGTGATTTAAGGGTAAAAAGATGGTTATTTGCTAGAGCAGATCAAGCAGATGAGTGGCACAGATGAGCCAACTGTGCAATTTTTTCATCTTGTACTTAAAACACCACATCACGATGCCTCCAGTGCAACGTTCTTGCTTTTTGTTTTTGCAGCTGGTACCACATCAACTTCTTGGCACTGCACTGGGCGTACTTTGACTGACCGACTCTGCTGTGCAGGACCTGAAAGCTCTGCACAAATGGGCCAGAATTCCATTTCCTAACCCCCTGGTGCTGAGAATACATCACTGTCCTTATCACACACCTAGCAGGCTTGTCTCAGTCACGCTTGGGCGCTCAGCCCATTTGGCACAGGAAATGCTGTCTGGAAGACATTGCCCGTGAAAGACAGACGGTTAATACGGCTGGCTGTAGTTTCACTATAGCCTGGAACCTCAAATGAGAGATGCTAAATCAGTCAGGATGTCAGCACAGACCTGCTACTGCTCCTTTGTCTCTCTTTCTGCTCGGCCAAGGCATCTCCGGTCTCTCTGAATTATCTTCTCTTCCCTGAGAAGCACCTGATGGACGAGAGAAGGAGGAGGAATTACTGCTCCTCCAGGCAGCTGAGAAAAGTAGAGATGGCTGAGGCGGAGAGCAAATAAATCTTTCCTTGAGCTCAGCCACTTCCTCTATCAGTGTGAATGCTGGCAGGGCTTGGGGACCGCACCCTGGAGCCCTGACGGACACCAGCAGCAGGGCCGGATTCCTGCTGCACGCCGGGGCCCCGGCGGAGCGTGGGCTGAGCGCGGCCCCTCTCTNCGGGCTCTGCCTGCTGCTGGTCGTGCCCACCCAAGCCCCTTCGGGAACGGCTCCCCGTCCGCAGAGCGCCAGACCCACCTGGGCGCGCCCGCTGCAGGTGCCCGAGCCCGTGCCCGTGCCCGGCCAGGGGGGCTGCACTGGCTGA
>VYXF01005957.1:122571-154370 GCA_013397295.1 Polioptila caerulea | reverse complement strand
CAGCGCCATAAATCGCGTTCTGTGTTCGGCTCCTGCTCCCCTGCCGACCTTGGCTCGGGGCACGCTTGACATCACCGCAGCGCTGATGGATGATGCACTCGGCGGATCAATCGCTCCGGCACATCCGACCCAGCTCCGGGGCTCCCTGGCGTGCTCGCACCAGCCTCGTTTCCCTCTCCCCAGCCTCGTTTCCCTCTCCCCAGCCTCGTTTCCCTCTCCCCAGCCTCGTTTCCCTCTCCCCAGCCTCGTTTCCCTCTCCCCAGCCTTGTTTCCCTCTCCCCAGCCTTGTTGGGGGCTGGCTCTCCCCGTTCCATGTCCCCAGAGCGGTGTGGTACCCATGGCCCGTGCCCACCTCTCCAGTCTAACCCTCCTATCTTCCTTCTGCTCGTCCTGTTTCACACTCCAGACTGTTCCTCTGTAGCCCACCAGTAGTAGCAAGAAGTTGTTTAAGGTTCTAGCTTGAATCCCACGTGGTTTAGATCGTGTTCATTTGGGGGGTGATGCTCTTTCCCACAGGAACATGTCCCATGTTTGTGGCTTCCAGGTGACAGAAACTCTTCAGTCCCTCACAGTGACATTCTGGAGAATACATGGAAATACATATGGATGTGTATGGAGATGTAATATAATTTTTTATTGCCAGCTGGATGTTTTATAACGGGTTCTTAAAATCATAGTCGGAAGTAAACCTGATCCTCAGAGCTATGGAAAAGCTTTAATAAATCTTTGCATAATTAGAAGCAAAATTCTTGCACAGCTGGCCTTGGGTTTGTGCCACCTGGGTCTTAGGGAGGATTATTGCAAACTGATACCTGATGGAGGCACAGAATCTGTCTCCTGTAAGAGTGTATCCCCAAACCCCTGCATGCAGAATAAACCTCTGTATGCAGAATAAACTGTTCCACAGAATATTGTGGTTGTTACCTCAGCCACGGTCTGTGGGCACAGGGGCAGCTCAGAGCTTTCACTTTCCCCTGGCCACAGGAAGCCCAGAATAAACAGCAAAGCCCTCGGAGGTCTCAGTGGAGCTTAGGGATTAGCAGCAAAGTCCCTTGTCCTCTGAAACAGCCCTTTAGCATCAGCAAAGAACTTGCAGCTTTTTGCCCCTGGTTTGGCTGTTTTCTTTTCCACCAGTGTTTTCTCCCAGCTGGCCTATACAGGGTGGTTGTCACCAAAATTACTTGCAGCCTCTTCTGTCATTATAGAAGTGAGAAAAATAATCTACTGGGAGCTATAAATTGCTCTCAGGAGGAAGTAGAGAGCCCAGGTAGACTTCAAACTCTGGCAATCCAGCTCAGGGTAACAGGATGAAGCTCTGCTGAGTCACAGAAATGTTTCTTCCTGAGGTAACTTGAGCAGATCCTAATGAGAAATGTGGGTTTCAGGGTATCTAGGATAATGTGTTGAAAACATTGGGAACCTGGGAACTTCCTACCAGCCCTTCTTGGGGAGAAAAAACACTGGAGCTGGGGAGTTTTAAAGTAGGAAACTTGATGGGAATGTGCCAGGTTAGTTATGCCTGGGGTTAAGAAGATGAGCTTAAGTGATTAGTTTATTTTTATCTGGCTGTGTGTGCTTCCTGAGCTTCATTCTGGCACCAGTCAGCACCACTTGTGTTTGCAGGGGCAATTTAGGGCTCTACCTAGCTCAGAAACAGCCTGGAAACTCTTTTCCAACCTAATCTTTAAAAATTGGAGTTTTGCACCTCCAGACCCCTTTGAGCCTTCCACATCTGGCTCTCCACCTAAAATAGAAAAGGTGTAAATGCTGGTTTGGTTTGCCAAAGTTACAATCTGTAATTTAGCAGCATAGAGGGGCCATGGGGTATCCCCTGTGGGCCTTGAGAACCCTTTCCCCTGCTGCTGAAATTCCTAACAGTTCCTTGGGAGCAATGCTGCCATTTGCCAGCCTCCTGTCATCATTCTCTGGCTGTGTTTCTCGTGAAGGTGAGCGTGTTCAGTCCTGTTCTTACTCAGGCAGTCGTGCTTTAAATGTGGCAGGTTGGTGTTTTGTGCCCATTTCTCCCTCCTGGGCTGCACGATCTTCATGAGCTGTTGTTCCCCCCCCACCTTCTGAAGCCCCACTCAGCACTGTTTCTGTGACTGGCTGGGCAATCAGGGTGAGTCTTGTTGGCTGGAGGCTGGAATATCTAATCTGGCTTCCTTTTCCAGGTATTACCCCTGCCTGCTGCCGGTTGTTTCAGAGCCCTGTGAGAATGCTGTGCTACTCAGGTACCTCTGAGCTTGTCAGCCAGCCCCTGCAGTACCCTGCAAGCCTTAGATTTAGCTCCTTTTAGGCCCCCTGTCCTGTCAGAGGATGGGCAGGCTGCTGGCTAGCAATCCCTGTAAGCCACGAGCTCTGAGCATCCTCACCCTCTGCTAACAACTGCTTCACACATAGCCTAGGCAGCAGCTGGAGCCTTAGGTGTTCCTCTCTTCTCTCACTGTGGTGTTTCCTCCAAATGTGCAGCTCATTCCTGCTTTCTGGAGCTGGGAATTCATCCAGTCTGGCTCTGATGAGGGACAGGCTGCATTGTCTGACCGTGTGTGTGCTCAGAGCTGTGTCCCTGGGGAGGGCTGCTGGAGGCAGTGACACTGCTCTGTGTCTTGGGGATAAAATGGGGCTTTGGTTCAGCCAGAGCGAGCTGGCAGCTCACAAGGCCATGAGCTGACCCGAGAGGAGCTGTCCCAGCAGGAGTGCTCGCCCTGGTAAGTGCTGAGGAGCTGCTGGCCCTGTGGCTCTGGTTCTCTTGGCAAATCACGTTTTCAGGATTAATACAAGCAGTGATGTGGGCACAGGTGAGTTTGTGGTGACAGCTGATTTAGTCTCTCTTGGGTGATGAATATAATCCAGGGGGTTCATTAAATTGAGGAAAAGGTTCTCTGTCCACGGGGAGCAGGTGAGGGGGTTTTATTTTTCCATGCTTTGGGTTGGAAGATACCAGAGTCCCCAAAATATTTGGGATGGCAGTGATGAGATGAAGCTGCTGTTGGAGCATGGATCTGGAAATCAGCCACGTGCCGCCCTACTGCAAAGCAGGGAGATGTTGAATTCCATAAGTTAGGGAAGTGTTTGTGAGTATTGTGAGTGAAAACTTGCCCATCCATGATTTCAGCGAGTTTCATGCTCTGTGCCTGAGCAGTGTCAGTTGTAGAGCGTGGCACNTGTCTTGGGGATAAAATGGGGCTTTGGTTCAGCCAGAGCGAGCTGGCAGCTCACAAGGCCATGAGCTGACCCGAGAGGAGCTGTCCCAGCAGGAGTGCTCGCCCTGGTAAGTGCTGAGGAGCTGCTGGCCCTGTGGCTCTGGTTCTCTTGGCAAATCACGTTTTCAGGATTAATACAAGCAGTGATGTGGGCACAGGTGAGTTTGTGGTGACAGCTGATTTAGTCTCTCTTGGGTGATGAATATAATCCAGGGGGTTCATTAAATTGAGGAAAAGGTTCTCTGTCCACGGGGAGCAGGTGAGGGGGTTTTATTTTTCCGTGCTTTGGGTTGGAGGATACCAGATCCCCAAAATATTTGGGATGGCAGTGATGAGATGAAGCTGCTGTTGGAGCATGGATCTGGAAATCAGCCACGTGCCCTCCTACTGCAAAGCAGGGAGATGTTGAATTCCATAAGTTAGGGAAGTGTTTGTGAGTATTGTGAGTGAAAACTTGCCCATCCATGATTTCAGCAAGTGAGTTTTCATGCTCTGTGCCTGAGCAGTGTCAGTTGTAGAGCGTGGCACAGTGGCTTGGGGGTTCAGGGGGGGAAGCAGACAGTGAAATGGATTTAAATCTACATTTGGGAGGATCTCCCAACTGGCTCAGAGCCTTCTGAACAATCTCTGTGTGACCAAGGCTGCTCCCTTGAGAAGCAGCAGAGTCAGAGCTGGTCCTGCTGGCTGAGGTGGAATGAGGAGGACACATTCCCTCCCCAGGACTGGCTGCTCACGTGTCTCCTTTTCTCTTCCAGGTTTAACTGGAGTGAGCTGACCCCTCTGGGGCTGTGGGGGAGGACCCTGGGCTTGCAGACAGAGAACTCCCAGTTCCTGCTGGAAGGGATGCCCTTCCGCATTTTCGGGGGCTCCATGCACTACTTCCGAGTGCCCCGGGAGTACTGGGAGGATCGGATGCTGAAAATGAGAGCCTGTGGCCTCAACACCCTCACCACGTACGTGTCCTCCCTGCCCAGCCTCTCCTGCTCCTCCCCAGTGGGACTTTGTCATTAATTCCTGTGGCCATAAGTGTATTTCCACACTTGTTGTGGGAGAAGACACAGGAAGGAATAGTGGGGCTCATCCTTCACCTCCGCTGCCCTCCCTCTGCCTTTCAGGTACGTGCCGTGGAACCTGCACGAAAAGGAAAGGGGCAAGTTTGACTTCAGTAAAAACCTGGACCTGAGGTATGTGGCACAGACAGCTCTGTTAGGAAATGCTCCTGTTTGGAGGGGAGGGGTGTGTGGTGTTTGGGTGAAGGTGTTATTCCAGGTGTGCCTTGATCAGGCAGTGGGGACTCGTTCCTTCCCCTGCCTTCTGGAGCCCTGGGAACTTCATCAGTTTAGCACCAATCCAGTGTAGTGCTTCATCAAGGAATTCCCTTCTGCTTTTCACCTAAATTCAATGGTGATTGGAGTAGGAGGAGTGGGGGTTCAGCAGGCAGACAATAATTCCTCTGTCTGGATCCCCAGGGCCTTCCTTTCTCTGGCAGCTAAAAATGGACTGTGGGTGATTCTGCGCCCTGGACCCTACATCTGCTCAGAATGGGACCTCGGGGGTCTGCCCAGGTGAGTGTGGAAATTGTTCACTTCAGGGGAACACTGGGAACAAACAAATCCCAAGCTCCTGATCACACAGTCGAGGCTCCTTCAAAGGAATTGCTTTGGAATAGCTGGCTGCTTGATGGGGATATTTATTTTCTGTGTTCCTACAGCAGGTGAATGCTCATTGTCTTATGGAGCTCTTCTAATTTTATATTTTTTTGAGTGTTTAAAATAATTATTATTTTATGGTATAATGGTTACAGCAAGAAAATAGAATTGGGGATGCCCATCTTGCTGTTGCACCTTGACTCTGCATAACATGAACAGGATTTGAAGCTTGATGTAAGAATTTGCTTCATCTCAGCTCCATTTTCAAAGTCCTACTAGAAATCTGCATGATATGGCTGACACTTATCAAACCCCACAACTTTTCCAGGCTCCTGTTGTGTTTTCCCCTGGAGAGCACAGCTGGAGGAGGCTCTGGGAGCACTGGGACCTGCCTGGCTCCTGAGTGGAGCCAGTGCCAGGTTATTTTCTGTTTTCCTTACCTGCATAGAGCACAAACCTCAATGGAGATACTTGGGGTTTATTTTTTTTTTAACTTTTCACTTGCTTTTGGCATCAGGTGTCAGGGACTTACTCCTGAGAGCAGAGCTGTTCATGAGCAGAGCCAGAAGCCACCTCCACATTAGATTATGAGAAGTGCATCTGTTGTCAGTTGTCACATCACCCACATGTTTTTTTATCAGACAAATAAAAAATTCTAATAAAGAGCAACAGTACTATTCTCATTTTCCAGCTAAAGAGGAGATGATTTTTTTTTAAGTCCACAAGGCCACATTTAGCAAAGAGTTGAGTCTTTCAGATCTTTGGAAGGATATTAATTAAGGCCTCATTTTGCAGAGAAAAGGAAGATACAGGCTCATTCCATTTAAATTGTTACAGCATTATATTGTTCTGCTCTTCAACAAATTGCCCTTTTTTCTGTTAACTCCAAACAGAACCCAGCCTTATAAATCAGCAGTAGAAACAGTGGGAATGATTACAGAAATCTTTGCTTTGAGAAAGGATTGGGATTTTTTGAAGGAGCACTCGGTTGTAGAGTGCTCTTGGGAATGCAGGGAATTCACTTCAGAGTGCTAAGATTAATCCTTGAAATATTACTGGTAGAGGTGATGGAATGACTTTAGGCCTGAAATGCAGAACGAAAAGAGGAGGAAGAGACTGGGAATTGGAGCCTGGATTTATTTCCAAGTGTGTGATGGACCCGTGGTGTCATTCCCAACTCGGGGTGTCACAGCCGCGCTGTGCCGGGTGACACCAGCGATCCCTGCCCAGGTGGGGCTTGGTGCCAGTGGGTGAAATACCTCTGTGTGACTGGGCAGGAGTCTCTAACACATTTCCCTCTCCTGCTTTTCCCCAGCTGGCTGCTGCAGGACCCCGAGATGCAGCTGAGGACAACGTACAGGGGTTTCACAGAAGCTGTGGACGCCTATTTCGACCGCCTGATGCGCGTTGTTGTGCCCCTGCAGGCAAGCACGAGCCTTGTCCCTCTGCAGGGGTGGGAGTGGCTGCACAGGGCAGTGTGGGCTGTGTGTGACAGCAGCAGGGTCAGGCAGTAACAAATGTCCCAGTTCTGCTCCAGGAATCAGCACAGGCTGTAGTTTTCTCTGTCGGTTTGGGAGCCTGGGAGGGTGGAGCTGAGTCCATCTCACACTGGTGCATCTTTCCTGCCAGCTCGTGTGGTTTTGGTCCCCGTGTTTGGAAGTCATGGTGAACACTTTCTTTCTCTCTTTTTGTCCCTCACAGTACAAGAAGGGAGGTCCCATCATTGCAGTGCAGGTGGAGAATGAATATGGTTCCTATGCCAAAGACCCAAACTACATGACCTATGTCAAAATGGTAATGGTGGCACTTGGACTTGTTTCTTCACCTTCCTTACAGTGTTTTCTTTTTTCTGTGTTAACTTTTGGGCGTGGTTTGAGAGACTCTTAAAAGCACCAGCTGCATTTTCCTTGGATGTTTTCTCCAGGAGTGGAAGAGCTGGCACATGACCCTCTCAGTGCTGATAAATCTGTGTTCTTGTGTTTTCCAGAGAAGAGGGAGATAGGGAGCTGGGGAGTGTCTGTATTGTAGAGCTGGCCTTGAAAAAGCTCTCACCTGCAGCTCCTGTTTTGCCTCTCCTAGATGATATTTGATAAAGGTCTCCCTTTGTTGAATTTCCTGGGAGAAAGGTTGATGGGAGCAAGTCACCAGCACGCTCCTAAACTTGTGTAATCTGGGGTTCAGCATCAGGCAGGTTAATTTGTCTAATGCCTCCCTTACCCCTGTCAAAAGAAGATTAAACTGTGCCCTGGCTGCTCTGAGTCAGTGGGAAGGAGTTGGCCCGTGCCCAGGGAGGCTGGATTATCCTGGTGGATCCCTGACCTGTTTGTTTGCCCCCAGCAGCAGTGCAGGGCAGGCAGATAATGAGATCTGCAGTGTGTCTCACAGGGTTTGTTCTTTAATTTCTTCTCGCTGAGTGCTTAAAGGTATTGCTGCACGTCAGAGGGGGTCACCCATCCAGTGTTGCTCTTCTGCTACAGGATTATGGGATCCTTCTGAAATCTTTTATGTGCACTCTGAGCACCCTGAGGCTCAGGTTGTCCCATTGCTCAGGGTGTCCAGAGGCTCTTCAAACAAACAAATCCATGGCAGGGCTGAGCCAGCTCCGGCAGCGACTGCAGCTCGTGCTGTGATTTAACTCTGCTTACAAGGTTAAATGTGAAGTGTGTATGCAAACAAACCAGAGATAATGCCAGGCAAGTGGTTTTCAGAACCCTAAATGGAGGGGACACAGAGACTCTGGGGGTCTGAGCAGCCTGCAGGCTTGGCCTTGCTTTTCATGGCTCAGTGAGGGAAGAGCTTGTGCTGTTTCACACTTGTCAGGACAGATTCCCCTGCCAGGCCTGTGGGTGTGTTTTTGCAGTGCTGTTTCATCATATTCTGGGATTGTGTGCAATTTGCATCTGAGGCAGTATAGAACAGTGGTTAGAGATGAAAATGTGGGAAAGCAGGATTTCATTTTTGGTTGGAGTGGGATCTGATATGAGGTGGGGCTCCGAGTCTTTGTTCTGGTTTGTGACAAGGTGATTAAGCACTTCTAGCACCTATGACCAAGTTGCATCTTCCTGAAATTAATGAACTCATTAAAAAACACCCACAACTCACACAAAACCTCAAATCCCTATGCTTACCTCACTTTTTGGGTGCAATGCCTTTGCCTTCCTGAAAGTGAAAGGATGTATTGACAGGACCCTTCCCACACAGAGCTGAGCTTCTATTCCTGCTTCTCTGCTGCACTCTGGGAGATATTTAATGTGTGGCAGCTCTGCTGTTCCTCCTTTTGCATTTACACTCAAAAGGAGGGGAAGAAGCTTAGCATTAATGTATTAATAAAATCAGGAAAATTGGTTTGAAATTCCAGTTCACATAGCAGCTGAGTTTTGTCCAAATCCAGCATCTGCTCAGGTATAAATTTGGTGGTGATGGGTTGATAAAGTCACCAGGTTGTCCTAGCTCTGGGTTGGGTTTGTCTGTAGGCTCTGTGTTTCTCTAATGCAGCCACTGCCATGCTCTTTGTGCAGGCAGGGACAATAAACAAAGGGCTTTATCCCATTTCACAATTAGTGATTTAGACTGAAGCCTTGATCTCAGAGCTCCTGGGAGCTGGAGGAGTGACTTCCAGTGCAGGTACAGTGAAGTGAGGGGTTAATTATCAGCTGAGGTTTCCTGATCTCTGCTCCTCACTGTTCTGTTAAGAACCAGCTGCAAGAGAACAATCCTGATGGGAGGGATCTCGTGTGCAGGTGGATTTTAAAACCTTGGAGTGCTGTTTCCTCTAGTGCTGTAATATTGAGGAAGCACAAAATTCATTGATTATTGAAAAATTGTACCTGAGCTGTCCTGTGGTGCTGTTCCTTGGAAAATCAGCTCTTCCCTCTTTTCAGCTTTCACTGTCAGGCAGCCAGGGAGCCTGAGCTGCTTTTCCTTTCCTCCTTCCACCTGGATCCCTCTTGTGATGAAAGCAGTGAAGCTATTTGTTACATTGATCTCAGAAGCTAAAATCCGGAAGTTGGATGCATCAGTGAGAAACCAATCTAGCTTTCTAAAACAAAATAAGATTTTCCAGTTGTCTTTAAGCTGGGAAAAGTAGGCAGGGAAGCTTCAGGAGGAAAGGGAGATGTCACAGGGATAATATTTCATTACAGGGCATTGCCAGTTGCAGGCTACCCCCACAGAAGGTGATACTGCAGTGCTTTAATATCCTGGGAAATGCTGGGCTCTGTTAACACAATGGCTTTTGCTCTTTTAAACCCAGGCCCTGTTAAACAGAGGGATTGTGGAGCTGCTGATGACCTCAGACAACAAGAATGGGCTGTCCTTTGGCTTAGTGGAAGGAGGTGAGTGCTTGTAGAGGTGAGGGAAGGCTGTGATCTCTGGGGAACGTGGCTTTGGAAGGAAAACAGGACTTCAATTCACCCTCTGCACCCCCTGAGTGTGTTCTGTCTGTGGTAGGAGGGACCCCCTGGCTGGGTGGTCAAACCCAGACCCTTCCCAGGAAGGTTTGGAGTGGTTTCTTTTCCACAAAAAGTGTAACACTGTGTGAAGGGTTGGGCATCTGTGCTTCCCACTGAGTCAAGAGATGGCAGCACCCAGCATTTCTTAGTGTTTCACCAGACTGCAAGGCTGAAAATGCCACTTATTGCTTCATTTCAATATGTGTTAAACGAGGTCCTCAGCAATTGCTGACAGTAATAACTCATTCCTAAGGCAGAAGCTTTGCAATTAAAAAGAGAAGGAAGAAAGGTGCATTAAAACCTTGATTTTAAATTTGACATTTAAGCAGTAAATTTAGCAACAGTTTGTGGGGCAGCATTATGTTCTCAGCAAGCTTATTTTGGGGTGTAAAGCCTTAGGTGGATAAAGGAGGTGTAGAATACAGAAGGATGCCCAATTCCCTTTTATAAAGTATAATTCTAATAAGTTTTTAAATGCTGCTTAGCACCTTCCTCCTTTTTCCTGTGAAGAAAAGGAGGTGCAGCTGCTTGACTTTCACTGAGCCCTAAATGTGACTGTTTGGGGCACTGATTCTCAGAATTCCAGGTAATTTCAGCTGGGATTTACTCTGTCCTTGGTCTCTGCTCTCTCCTGTGTACCTGAGGTGTAGCTGCTCCCCCAAATTAAGGGTTTGCAGGGTACAAACTGAGTGCTCCTGTTATCACCCAGTCATGAATAATGTTAAATTGCCAATCTCAAGCATGGAGATGATTAAAGGGAAAGACTTCCCCTTCCTTTTTAACCTCCTTTTGCTTTTCCATGTCACTATGAGAGGGATCAATCCCTTAGCTGAAGTCACAGGCCTTCACCAGCCCGGTGTTGTTGTCTTTGGGTTTTTTTTGGCTGTGCAGCAATTTTCAGCTGTGACCACACAGAGTCACTCTCTGCCTGCCACAGAGCTGTCAGGAGAAGGAAATCCCTGCCTTGCCCTCAGCTCCTGAGGGAATGTTTGCAGCCTCAGAGCTCCTTCTCCTTTGGAGTGTGTTGTGCTGGGAGCTCTTTGATCCAGTTTTTCTCTTGGATGTCACAACAATCTCTTTATTAGAGCCAGCGTGTCAGGGAGCAGCAGGGTGGGGTAAGCAGGGCCCCAAGTGGAAGAGCAGCTGGGTGCTGAGGAAGGGGCTAAAGGAGAGGCAAGAATCACTCCCCATCCCTGGCAGTGTCCAAGGCCAGGCTGGACAGGGTTTGGATCAACCTGGGACAGTGGGAGGTGTCCCTGCCCTTCCAGGGGGTGGGATGGGATGAGCTTGAAGGTCCCTTCCATCCCAAACCAGTCTGATTCCAAGAACCCCAAACTGATCTGAACCATCTGGGAGCTCAGGGGTGACAAAGCCTCTGCTGTCCCGTGGCTGGAGGACCATGGTGGGGTGCCCTGTGTGGAAGAACATCTCGTGAGAAGGATAAATCAGGCTCTGGGGGCTGGTTCTCTTTCCCATGCTGTGCTGTTAATCTGCATGAAAAGCAGAGCTGGGCATGTTCTCCTTCAGGATTGCCAGCTATTGTATTCCATCAGTGCTAAATCCACGTTTTGTTTTGTTCTCCTTTCGTGTTTTCTGTGCTGAATTCTTCAGCTCAGCGCACTACACGGGTCAGCCTATTAAAATCAAGGTATAAATAGTGAGGAGTGAGCTTTTCCTTCTGTAAATATTCTGTTTGAAGTGCTTTGCCTGACACAACTGGGGCTGGGTTTGATAGCAGCTCTCTTGCTAGAAGTCAGTTTTTAATGCTAAATCACATCTTTGCTGCTGCCTTTGCAGAGTTTGTGTGGGAGAAATATCTGGGAGGGGTGTGGGATACAGAAATGGCTGAAATGGGTGCTGGGACCCTGATCCCAGACTGGTGTCTCCTGTCCTGCAGGCAGGTGTTCCCTCTGCAGAGCCTGGGGATGGGCAGAAGCACAGAGAACTCTTCAGTTCCAGCTCTCTGTGGTTCTCTTGTCCTGTGGTTGCCCCCACAGACATGACAAGCTGTAGAATATTGCCTGGGAAGGGATTCCTGCAGCTAAAGCCTGGGAGAGGAGTGTGGCATCCAGACAGGACTTTCTCATAAGTTTGCCTTTATGTGGTGCCTTTTAAGTGAGGATTTCCAAGTGCTTTACAGGCTCTAATTAGAGCTGGTGGCACCCCAGGAGCTGCTCTGATGCTCTCTCTCTCTAATATCTCTGCACATTAGAGCTGAGAGATGGCCTGGGAGGATTCCACTGTGTGCTGTGGTTCACTTGGATTCTGCATGCCAAGTGAAGGCTTTGATGGGGAATTTCTGAGGAGGTTATTTTGGGGGTTCAGGAGGTGTTGCAGCTCCCTCCTGCTGGGCTGAGGCCTAAGGATGGTCCCCTAGACATCTTGGATGAGTCTAAATTAATACATTCTTCCTCTCCTACTAGCACTGGCCACTGTTAACTTTCAGAAACTGGAGCCTGGGCTGCTGAAGTACCTGGACACAGTACAGGTAAGGTGCAGAAACACTTTGTTCATCCTTATTTTCCAGCACTGATAGCCTGTTTGGGATTTGTGTGTTGGTTTGGGCCTTCCTTCTCATTAGGCCAAATCCTCCTGGAATCAGGGAAGGAGGATTTAAGTCTCCTGTTATCCAGCACTTTCTAAAAAGGCTTTTTATCCAGTTGTGCCCTGTGTTTAGCTGCTAGGGGTTAGACTTCTTCGAGTGTTGGTACCCAGAGCATCCCAGTGCACAACTGTCTGACCTCTCTCTTGAAGCTCCATCATCTTTTTCCCAAACTCTGTCCCCTGATGCTGTGGGTGCTCTCTGCAGGCTGCTGCTGTGCTGCAGGTGTGCCTGTGCACTGTCACGGGTGTTCCTCTGCAGGGCCTCCTTCAGGCTGGATTGATGGAGTTTTGGTGTGTCACTCGAGTGTGTTTAACCCCTCTGTGCTGTCAGGGCTGTGCCTCAGGGAGGGAGTTAATTAGGGAGTTAATGAATGCCCAATGAGCACTCGGTGTGAGCAGGGTCCTGATTGTGATGAGGGAGTGCTGAGGACATGGCAAGTTTTGGGGTTAGTGACAGGGTCACCTCTCTCTTTACACCCTCTGTCCTCTTTTCCTGTGCTCTGCTTGCCCCAGATGAGCTCTGTGAGCAGCTGGGATCTGCCCCAGCCCTGAGCAATTCTCTCCTCCCCTCTTCCCTTGGCTTCTGCCTGGCTGTGGAGGGAAGCCCTGCTGGCATGCTGGATGTTCACTCCTACAGCTTTCATTTGTTTTCTTTTCCTCTACTGGCCAAAGAGGCTCTGCTGGAAGTGCTTCCACCTCCTTTAGGTCCTCCAAAATTGCCCAAACCCTGCAGATGAACAGAAGGTGGCACCTTCCCCACCAGATGAATGCAACGTGGCCCCAAAGGAGCAGCTCCTCCTTTGCCACACTAATTATGAGATGGGAAGTGTTTGTAGGGGTTATGAAGCTGGTTTTGCTTTTCCTTGTGATGGATTTTTGTTCCAGAAGGTGATGAAATCCCTTCTTTAACTGGTTCACTGGGAATGGATTGCTTAAATGTGTTTCCAAGAGCTGGAACGTTTAGATGATCACAGGCAGTTGTTTTCTCCTAATGAAACACGAGTTTCTTTAGTGCCACTTACCTCAGCCAGTTCCTGTGGCCTCAGACAAAACCCTTATCACAGGGAGGGCAAAACTGCCTGGAAATAAAGCCCAGGAGGCTGGAGGGGCAGCCAGGCTGGGCACACACTGCCCTGCCCATGCCACGGGGACAGGAGGGATCCTGCAGGAGCACAGGGAGCTGGCAGGCACTGACAAATGGGAAGCAATTGCTCTGTGTGCAGAGCCTTTAATGAAGACCTAATTCCTGCAAATTCTTCCCTGCCAGCACCATATGCAGCATTAAAAAGGCATTAAAGCAGCTCAGGTCTGCTGCTGTACCTTGGCAAGCACTGGCAGCCCTGCATCTGCAAGCTCTCAGCTGGCAGTGGCGTGGCAGATAAGCAGACATTTATAAATGTGTGTTTCTAGCAGGAACTAAACACTGACAGTTGGTTTGTCCCTTTGCTGCAGCTCTCCCAAACAGCAGCATCCAGAAGTGTTTGATGGCACCTGGCTGTGTGCTCTGTGCTCTGTGACTAGCAGAGGCACAAAGCTTTGCTTGCCTGTTCTGGGCATTGCTGGCCCACAGCTTCTTGTTCCTCACATGCCCAGAGCTCCTGAGGTGCCTTTTTGTCTGGGCCATTTGAGAAGAAAACACTCCTGTAAAACCACATCACCCTGCTGGATTTGAGCAATGCTTCTGTAGAAAAAACAGGGGGGACTGCAGGACTGTCCTGAGTCCATTTGATCTCTGTTTTTCTCTTGACAGAAAGACCAGCCAAAGATGGTGATGGAGTACTGGACTGGGTGGTTTGATAACTGGGGAGGCCCTCACTACGTCTTTGATGCAGATGGTGAGCACCAAACGCTGTTCTTGTGAACATTTGTGGGGAGTTTCAGCCCCTTGTGAGCTCAGCACCTTCTCCCTGGTTTAAAAGCTCATTTGGAAGGCTCCTACTAAAAAAACAGACTCCCAGGGCATCTAAAGAGCAGTGAAAACAGAGCTGTACAAGGCTGGTTTAAGGACTCTTATCCTCCTGCAATTGTCTTTGTAATTGGGTCATTAATGTGTTCCACTGAGGAGTCCTTGCAACTCTTCTTGAAAGCAAAACTCATGCTGGAGGCCTCGAGCTTTCCCCTTTTCCACCTGGAGGGGAGGATTATTTCAATGTATTCATGCATCAGTGGATGTGCTGCCCCTTACTGAGGGCAAGATGCAAATCACAACATCAATCAATCAATCAATCACTGTGATTGCACGGGAATGATGGGGACCAGAACGAGTCTGAGTTGAATTCCCAGCCCAGATTTGTGGTTTTTGGCTTCCCTGGCACTGCCCTTTTTTTGCAGAGATGGTGAATACTGTAGCAAGCATCCTCAAAACAGGAGCATCCATCAACCTCTACATGTTCCACGGAGGCACCAACTTTGGCTTCATGAACGGGGCCTTGGAAGCTGATGAGTACAAGTCAGATGTCACCAGTTATGGTGAGTTTATTTTCCTGCCTGTGCAGCTCTGGGTGCCCTGGGCTGGTGACAGTAACCAGCAACATGAGATGGGATCAGCACAACCACTTTGTGCTGGGGAGATGAGGTGGGACACAGCTCAGAAGCAAATTCCTGTCTAAAAGGAGCATTACAGGAGTGTTTCCAATTCCCAGCCCATTCCAGGAAGTGGGGGATTCCCTTATTCTGAGCTGTAAATAGAGATGTCAGAGGTGATGAATTGATGTCTCTTTTTTCTAGGGAGAGATGGTGATCCAAGACACCATTTTTTAATTTTACCAAGTCAAATTTTACCATAAATCTCTTTTCATCCCAACAGCCTGTGGTTAAAATGGTTAATTGTTGACTTTATCCTGTGTGAAATTCTGGATATGTGCAAATTAGATCTCTGAAAGTGTGAATGGCTTTTCTCTCAATTAAGGAATTTTGTGGCTGTTTAGTGATGTTCACTCAGATTAAAGTGCACAGATTTCCATACTATAGACAATGCCATGAAAATGGTGCCTGGGGCTTTTATTTCTTGCATGAAGCCATCCCAGAGCTGCTTTATGTTTTTAAAACACGTGCTGCTTTTTCTGCTCTTCCAGATTATGATGCTGTGCTGACAGAAGCTGGGGACTACACATCCAAATTCTTCAAGCTTCGACAACTCTTCAGCATGGTCATTGGTAATTACAGAGCCCACAGCACTGCTCCAGCCACGCTGCTAAATTGGGGAATTATTTAAACTGGCCCTTCTGCTGGAGCCCTGGGGCTCTGCTTGGTTGGGAATGAAGGATGGGAGGACCTAAGGAGGTCTGGAGGGATCTTGAATTGTCTGAAATCATTGTTCCATCTTTCTTTCTGCATCCCAGGCCAGCCCCTTCCTCTGCCTCCCATGATTGAAAGCAAGGCCTCCTATGGTGCCATCCTGTTGCACCAGTACATCTCTCTCTGGGATGTGTTGCCAGCACTGTTACAGGTACTCACACCTCTTTTAGTGCATCCCAGACCCAAAAGGCACCAGCTTTTAGGTGCAAAAGGCAATTTGTGCTCTGCCTTGTTGTCCCACAAGGATGAGGTTGGGGGGATTTTGCCAAGAATATGCAAAAGCAGCAAATCTTCTATCTCACCTTTTTCACTGCTGCTTCTCTTCTCTTGGAATTGCAGTTTTGCAAGCCCTTGGTTCCTTTTCCTGGGATTTTGCTGTGACTTTCTTAGGTTCTGGAGGGATTTGGGTTGGACCAGAGCTCGGGAGGCTCTCACCTGTGGCAGTGTGGAGCACCTGAGCTGCCTCTACAAGACTTCTCAATGCTGAGGCCACTCCTGATGTTGAGTTTGCTTCTCCCCTGCAGCCCATTAAGTCAGAGTTCCCTGTGAACATGGAGAACCTGCACCTGAACGACAGCATTGGGCAGCCCTATGGATATGTGCTCTATGAGACTGTCATTTTTGGGGGGGGCCACCTGCACACCAGGGACCACGTCCGGGACCGGGCACAGGTAGGGCCACAGGGCTCCCTCCTTAGGGACTCACCCAGCTTGGGTGGGGATGCTTTGGTCTGAGAGAGGCAGGAAATGGGGGGAAATAGGGGATTTTATGTTAGTTCTGTGGTTTGCTCTTTCCAGTTCTCAGCTAAGCCCCAAACCCTTATCGCTTCTATTTAAATTTCCAGTTCTGCTGAAATTTGTAACATGTTTAAACATGGGAATGTTGAATGTTCTGAGAATATTTTGGTTGTTTTATTGCCACCTGCGCTGACAGTGACACAGTTAGGGACCCCTGAGTTCTGGTTTCAAGCAGAGGCAGTTTCCTCCCCAAATCCAGCTGGGGTGATGTGGTTCTGACATAGTTGATGAGCAGGTGCTCTGGTCTCCTGTGCTCTGTTCTGCAGGTGTTTGTTAACACCATGTATGTGGGGGAGCTGGACTACAACTCAGTGGAGCTCTCCATTCCTGAGGGACAGGTAACTGCTGGGGCTTGCTCAGGGTCACTGACGAGGTCACTGAAGAGGGAGAAGTCTCAGAACTCCTCCTAATGCAGACTAGCTTGGTACCCTAATCAGACACAAATAATGAGATTTCAGTGCCAAGTTACCATTTGTGATTGAGAAGTGAGGCCTGAGTGCTTTTCCATGGGGAAAACGTTGAGTTATTGTAGCCCTTGCTGCACAGAATTTGCCAGCCCCTTTACCACAGCCACAACATCGAGTACCTGTACCCTGTTACTGCGGATTCAATCCGTGCAGGCTTCATCTTCCTTAGCACAAAGCAGGTTTTAAGGGGCTTTGGAGGCTTTTGGGTCTCAAATTAAACAAGGGGGGATGTCTCTCTTTAGCTCTGAGAGCAGTTTCACCCTGGCAGAAGCTGGCACTAAGAACACTCTATTGATTGAGCATATTTCAACAGAGCTGTGGTGGCTGTAGGAGCAGCTGAGGGGGTGGATGCACTGGGTGTTCTTAAGGCTTGTGGGAGAGTTTATGGCACCAGCCTGTCCTGTGTCAAACTCCATCTCTGGCTCTGTGGGTGCCATCAAAATGGGATTTAAAAATTCAAGAGGAGAACAACAACAACAAAAAACAACCCCGAAATCGTTTACGCAAAGTCTGCGAGTTCCTCACTGTTTGCAGTAGAGAACTTGAAGGTAAATTTAGAAATTGCAGCTGCCAAAGGTAGCAGTGCCACTTCAGCCCCTTAAACACCTCTGCTGAGGCTGGTGCAGGGCTGGTGCAGCTGATGCTTGTGCTGGTTTGTTTTTAGCAGGGCTTCAGGCAGCTGAGGCTCCTGGTGGAGAACCGCGGGCGCGTCAACTACGGGCTGGCACTGAACGAGCAGAGGAAAGGTGGGTTTGGTTCCGTGCTCCCAGACTCCCCCAGACTCCTGTCAGAGTGGAAATGCTGCAGAGCTGAAATCGTGCTTTGCACAGAGCCAGCTGAGGGCCCAGCACAGCCCTCGTGGTGCTGGGCAGGACTGGGAGTTGGTGGGAAGTGGGGTGAGGGAGGGAATGTGTTAATGGAACATCCTCACCCCTGTCTGGGTGAGCAGAGGGAAAGCAGTGGCTGCTCAGTGCCCTGCACCAAGGTTTATTTTATAAGGGTACAGCTAAACCCAGGGCTATCAGGGAATCTTGCTCTGCTCTAGGTTTCCTAGGTGATGCTCAGCTCCCTTTCTCTTGCTCTGTGAGCATATTACTTCACAGGGAGGGAAGGAAAATACCTTTTTTAATCTGTGTTTTCCCTTGAGGGGTTGGTATTGGAGGATCACACCATTTAAAAGCTCACACAATGTCAGGAGGAGGGAACTGCATCCCCTTGAGCAGAATTGACTGAAGTGCTCAAGCCTATCACACACAGTGGTGGAGCTGGAAGGGGTTGATTCTAATTTAGTGGGGAACTATGTGCAATATCTATAAAATAGATTAATGGAGTTAGGCACGTGACTGTATCGATTTCATTTAATGCAGAAAAGTTGCATAAACCTCAGTGCTGCCCAGGCAGCCTCAGTCCTGTGATGAGGAAGCTGCATTAACAGCCAGGCTTTCCCTGCTTCAGGGACAGCAACTTTAACAAAAAGGTGCTGAAGGTGAATGACTCCTTAAGGTGCCTTAAAATCCTGGGATCATAAGCCCTGGACCAGCCCTGGGCGTTGCTGTTGGCTCAGTTTGTTTTGCTGTGCCCATTGTAGAAGTGATTTTAAAAAGTCTGTGCATGGTCAGCTCACTGAACCCCAGCAATCCCAACAAGCCCCAGCTGCTGCCTGTGCCAGCACATCCCAGCTCTGCTGGGACAGGCTTGGAGGCCCTGGTGACTGGAGGGGAAGGAGAGAATGGAGAGGCCAAAGTTTAGTGATGCTCCCCACTCAGTGTGGATGAGCAGTGGGGCCATATGGACTCGAATTCCATTGCAGAACGTGGCTGCTTTCCATCTCCTGCTGTTGCTCAGATTCAAATAGCAAAATCCATCAGCTTTAGCTGTTCCTCATCTCTTCATTACCCCCATTGCTCTTGCAGGCTTAATTGGTGACGTCTTCTTGAACAAAACCCCCTTGAGGAACTTCAAGATTTACAGTTTGGAGATGAAACCTGCCTTCATGAAAAGGTTTGGGGGATTTTAACTTCTTTTTTTTTTTTTTTTTTCCTCATTTGAAGGCACCTGTTTTCCAGCAGTGCAGTGTCTAATGGGGAGCAGCTAAATGAGGCAACCTGAGGTAACAGTGGCAAGGTGGATTTTTGCACTGATAAGTTCCTTGCTGATACTTTTGCCTGAAATAGTGCAGGAACTGGTGCCACCTGATCCATACCATCATTTAGGGAGAAATCTAATCCCACTGTGCAAGATTTAAAGATTTCAATGCAGCAGGGTTAGATCAGGTAGGTAAAAGCCAAAGGGAAGGATCCCCTCACACTCACATGTTGGAAATTTTGGGTCTTTCTGGAAATTACCAATCTGGCTGATATATTTAGTAATTTAGCCTGGCAAGGGATGGATTAATTCTAGAAAGCTACTGATAGTGCATTAACAATCCAGATGGCTCCCTCTCTTTTATGTTGTTTTGCTTTAATTCAAGGAAGGAAATTTAGCAGGGGGATGTTGAAGAGCCTCTGTCAGCACATACAGAAAACCTCAGCAAATGTTTCAGGCAGCAGATGCCCTATGGACTCTGGCCACAATCCAGAGACACTCTTTGCAGTGGTGTTTTTAAAACCAGAAAGCAACTTATGTGCTTCCCCCAAGATATCACAGCTGCCCCATTTTGTGTAGGAGGGAGAGAGGGAGGCCAGGTTAAACCAGAATGGCTTTTAAAGGGAAAAAAGTCCACATTCTGAAATGCCTGAGGACAGTTTGACCAGGTGCTGAGGGGCTACCTGAAGGATCCTTATTGATGGGGTAGCTCACAGCCTCTGGGACTGCAGGGTGTTAGAGGAACATTTCCAGTGAGGAGCATTAAAGCAAGTGAGCTGCCATGGCCAAACAAAAGCAAGATTAGTCACCACTACCCTCAGCTGCTGGCTGCTGACCAGCAGCACTGAAACACAATCAGCTCACAGTCCCCTCGGGGAGGAGGGAGAGGAGTGTTGTGAAAGGAGCTGTCACAGGCTTTCAGTTGAATAATTCAGTAGCAGCCAGGCTGCACTGGATCAATAACTTCCCCGAGTCCAAGAGATGCAGTTTGTAAGGGTTGGAGGGAACATGTTCTGATAGAAGCTCAAGGCTTCTGTGGGATTTTGCTCTCCTTATTTCCTCTTCTGCTTCTGCCTTGCTCCCAAATTGTTGCCACAGGTAAGAAATAATGTCAGATTTCCCCTAATTACTGCACACTTGCAGGGAAGTGTTTGTGTTCCTTGACAGGAGCCATGGCAGGAATGTCTGGTTTGAATCCTGTCACTTCTGCAGTCTCCTTTAGCAAGCCACAGACATTTAAAGCACCCTGGCAGATCTGAAGGATCCTCAGCAACCAACATGGAGCAGAGTTTTTATCCCAGAATGGTTTGGGTGGAAGGGACCTTAAAGATCCTCTCATCCCACCCCTGCCATGGGCAGGGACACCTTCCACTAGCCCAGGTCACTCCAACCTGGCCTTGGACACTTCCAGGGATCCAGGGGTAGCCACAGCTGCTCTGGGCACCCTGTGCCAAGGCCTACCCAACCCCACAGGGAAGAATTTTTTCCTAATTCCCAATCTAAACCTGCTCTCTTCATCTGAATCCTTTTCCCCTTGCCCTGTCACCACGCACCCTTGTAAGCAGCATCTCCCGTTGCTGTGAAGCACCAGAGGTGGTGGTGACAGCCCCAGGGATGCTCCTGCTGGAGCCCAGCTTGGCTGTGGGGCGTGGGGACAGTGCCCTGGGTGAGCTGTCCCTCTCTTGCAGCTTGCAGCACGTGTCTGGCTGGAGCACGGTCCCGGATTATTTCGTGGGGCCGGCGTTCTTCCGCGGGAGGCTGTGGATAGAGCAGCAGCCACAGGACACCTTCCTGAAGCTGCAGGCAAGTCCTGGTTGTTCTTAGTCAAGGTTTTGAAAAAGCTGGTCAGAGAGATGCTTGTGCCACAGCTCTGGCTGCTCTCTGTGTCTGTAGCCTCCCCCTCTCCCTTAGAGAATTATTCTGAAGGGGCTGACAGTCTCCTCCAGGTAATTCTGTGCAGTCTGGACAGGTCCTGTGAAAAAACATGTGCAGTACTGACCCTGCAGAGCTGCCAGTGACCACTTGGGTCTTTTTTTTATTGGCATGTGAATGCTATTTTCTAGTTGCAGAGGAGTAATGGGCACAGAAAATAAAGAAGGGCTTTGTTTTATTCCTGTGTCCTCAGTGTGACAAGGAAAGAGTCACTTCTTTGTGGCCATGGCATGGGAGTTAGCATTCCTGTCATTCTTCTGTGGGAGACTGCACAGAACTTCAGATGAGATTTTAAATATTATTTAACTTCCTCCTCTGATTTCTCTCCCTTAGAGCCAACCTTGTGCCCAGCCTTACTGTCCTGCTCACTTTCCCATTTATTGGGAAAATGATATTTGTTGTAAATCAGGCCAGCCAGGAGCAATTCAGTTTTTTTATCACCTGGGAAAGAGGTGAGGGCAGATATTCCATGCTTGGGAAGAAATAAAGGCCTGTCTGTTCAAAGGCAAGGAATTTTTTGTACAAGCATGAATCACAAATTGCTCATTTTTGAAAGCTTTATCCTTTTAATGAGTACATTAAGGGTAACTCCTGTTCAACAGGGCTTGTTTAAATGTTCCTGGCTGCAGGGATTTGCACAGGGAAAGCAAGCAGAAAACCTGCACAAAGTGGCTGGAAAGAATGCAAGTGTGAAAGCAGATTTGGTTTCCTGTGGGGATGCAAACGAGGCAGCAGAGCTGCATCAGTAATTCCGTGTTCTGCCTTGATTCAGGGCTGGGAGAAAGGAGTGGTGTTTGTCAATGGTCAGAACCTGGGAAGATACTGGAAGATTGGACCTCAGGAAACACTTTACCTTCCTGGGCCCTGGCTACGGAGAGGGGGCAATGAGGTGAGAGCTCTGCTGGGATGGTTCTCTGCTTGTTGGGGTTGTTACAGATCCTTGTCCCAAAGAGCCAGACACACACAGGACCTCAATAACTGAGCTGAAATTCCTTTAGCTGAAGGACAGTGCAACAGAGGGGAAGGACAGTGCTGCCTCCCAAGATCTCTGAAAATTAGGGAAGGTGCTGCTCTAAGGCACAAGGATGGCAGCTGAACCTCAGCTCTGCCTCAGGTTGGAAATCAAGACAAAGCTGGCGTGATGCTGCTTGATCCCTGCACCACGTGCTGAGGCAGAGCCTCAGTCGCTGTTCAGCCCCACATTTTAAATGGTGCTTCCTTCCCCTCCTGCCAAGGATGTTTGGAGCCCCCCAGGCTCAGTAAGGAGGGGTTTCTCTCCCTGTGCAGATTGTCATCTTCGAGGAGCGCACGGCGGGCAGGATCATCCAGTCCGTGGACATCCCTTACCTGGGACGGACCCAGTACGTGGACTGAGAGCTGCTCTCCCACGTTTGGCTCATCCTGAGTATTCCTGGTTGCATGTGTGGGGACGTGATGGCTCAGCACTTGGGCATGCTCATCTCCACTAGAGCCAGGGGAAGGCTTTGCCCTCTGGCAGGGAGCTCAGAGGAGAGGACAGCCAGAGGAAGCCTGGCCGTTGTTCCATGGATGGATGGATGGATGCAGCAGCTCATCTCCCTGGACTACTGAGGCCCCCAGCCCGGATGGCTGCGCATGTTCTGGACCATCTGGTGGATGTGGGGGAGTAAAAAGGTGCTGGAGGCAGGTGAGAGAGAGAGAGAGAGAGAGAAGGAAGTGAAGCCATCTGAGTGGAAAGCTGAGCTCAGCTTTCCAGGGACTTTCACAATGTGCTATCGCTGGCCTCCTCATTTTTATAATTAGGTAGGGAGAAAATAGTTGGTGAACATGTGAGTAATCAGGTGTGGGAAACCATTTTGGTGTGCTTTGAGGCAGATTTTAGCAAATCTCTGCAAAAAAGCCATTATGTGTTCCCTTGTTGGAAGGCAAGGTGGTTGTCAAATGACTTTTAATTTCAGCTTTTTTTTTTTCCACTAAGTTTTACTGTGGAGGTCGTCTCTCTCTCAAAAGGAGAAAAAAAAATTAAAAAGCGAAATGTGTTTTGTCTTCTATCAAATGTATCATTATGTTTCAGGCCAGGCAGGATTGAGAATTTCCATGGAGGAGAAAAGAACAAGCAGGTCCTGCAGTCCCCTCTCCACCAGTGCTCACCTAAAGATGAAACTCTCCCTTGGAAAGTGAGCAGGGATCAGATTCTGGCTGGGGTAGAAGCAAAGGGACTGCGAGTGGGAAAACTCATCCCTGCTTTCCCCTTAAAGCTGCTGTGGGATCTTGGGTCCTGGTTTCTCTTTTTTTTTTTTGTCCCTCTAAGCAGAAACTCAGGATTTAGGTAAACATGACATTCTTTTCACTCAGCAGCTCCAGGCACAGAGGAGCTGCAGCCTCCTTTGGGACAGGGAGAGATGAAACTCGAGCTGTGAATCCTTCAGAACCTCCAAGGAGTCTCTGCTTTCTGTGCCAATCCCAGGATTGAGGCTCTGAGAGAAACACCAGACTGTGTCTGTAACGGAGGTGCAGGGTATTCTGGCTCTTAGAAACCATCATTTTATTTAACAAATTTAAGTACAGTTTGTTTCAAACTGAGAACAGACAGTGCAGCTGGAACCCACTCCATCCTGGCCAGGTCTGGTCACACCTATCTCTGCTCCCCAGGGCCACAGCAGCTCTGGGACAGCTGGAAGGGCCCAGGCTCCTGTGGCCAGAGCACATGTGCAGGGCTGTGTTCAGGACTCCATCCTTTGCATTTTTCTGAAAGTTATTCCCTTCCAAGGAGGGAAGGTTGGAACCCAGCAGGGACTGGAATTCAGATTAGTGAACCAAAACATGCAGCTCAGAGAGAGGACAGCAGTTGGAAACTATTTCAATGCTATGAAAACTTGGTAGTCCTTGAAAAATGTCTTTCCACTGTAGGGTTTGCAGACTGAAGGGAACTTGGAAGGCCAGTACAACAGCAGAATAAATCTACTTGAGTGCAGAGTTTAATCCAAGGTAACAATACCTGTTCCCAGAGAGCAGCCAGCAGCATCCAACACTTTCTTTCCAAGTAGTGCTTCAGCCATTGCATCTAAAAGGAACATTTTTGTAAAGGCTTCTGTGGCTGGGAACTAAAGAATGCGACTTTTCCCCAACGGTTCTGATATTCAGTGAGAGAAAATAACTTACAAAAAATATTTTCCTTTGAAATATCAGGAAATACACAATGTCATTAGTCCAAGGGGAGACTTCTGCACCGTGAAGCCAACAATCAAACCCAGAGCATTTTAATACTTCTATGTGTTAGGGCTAAAAATAACCAGGTCTATTGCA
This sequence comes from Polioptila caerulea, assembly GCA_013397295.1. Taxonomy (NCBI): domain Eukaryota; kingdom Metazoa; phylum Chordata; class Aves; order Passeriformes; family Certhiidae; genus Polioptila; species Polioptila caerulea. Next base: position 130,600 of record VYXF01005957.1, on the reverse strand, counting down.
GGATTACATTTTTTCCCTCAGTTCAAAGGTAAAATTGTGCTTCAAAATTTTTGAAGGAATTAGGACAGCGGCAGGGGGGTGACTAAGGTTTGACAAGAGTTAGGAAGGGGGAGGGAATTGAGGGGTTTTGGCTGGGGAGAAGGGGCCTGTTGTACCTCAGTTTTTATCTCAGCAAGTCTGGCAGTCTCAAACAGAGTCAGCCACGGTGGCAGCACCACCAGATGCTGAATAAACAGAGCCCTGAGCCTGGGATCCCCTTCCCAAGGGTGCTGCTCTCTCCATCAGAGGGGCCTGGGAACTGCTCCAGGGTGGTTTTCACACCAGCTCTGCAGTAGCAGAAAAAGGGGCTGAAGGATTCACTCCAGTCAAATGGGAAATGCACTAAAATCACCTCTTAGCATCCAATCCCTCGTCTGAAGCAGCTTCATTTTTTTTAAGAGTGGAAATTTGCCTTTATATACGAGCACTCTTCAGAGCATCCCACACCTAATGCTCACAGGAACCAAATTAGGGCTAAAGAGGACCAAGATCTGGATGAATATTACGGTGTGTGGCCCCAACAATCTCATTAAACTCCACTTCAGAGTTTTTTAGCATCTTTAGAGACCCACATGCTGCAGACATGACTCCATCCAGGATCAGTGGTGAGCTGGTGGTGATGAGAGCTCCCTGATCCTGCCCCTCCATCCCACTCTGGGGTCTTCCAAGAAAGATGGGGACAAAGCTTTTAGCAGGGATAGGACAAGGGTTGGTGGTTTTAAACTCAAAGAGGATAAATTAGATGTAAGGACGTTTTTTTACAATGAGGGTGGTGTCACACTGGCACAGGTTGCCCAGAGAGGTGGGGGATGCCCCATCCCTGGGAATATTCAAGGCCAGGAGCAACCTGGTCCTGCTGAAGGTGTCCCTGCCCATGGCAGGGGGTTGCACCAGAGGACCTTTAAAGTCCCTTCCACCCTCAACCATTCCATGATTCCATGACCACAGAGGAATGTCAGGGTGCCCCCCAAACTGTGAAACTGAGGAAGGAAAAGGAGAGGGAAATCAGAGAAAAGTGATGCTTGAAGGGTTTGTTCTAACCTGCCTTGCTTTTCCCCCTCCCCCAAACCCTTCCTGTCTTGTGCAGCATCAGGAACACTGATTAAAGTCGGTTTGAAATTAAGGGCTAAGGTGCCATCTCGGAAGGCAGCTGTCCCCTCCACGGCCAGAGAGCTGCTCGGGCTGTCTCACACATGGCCACAAGGTCCGTGTTTCTCTGCAAAACCAGTCCCCAGGGGCCACTGCCGTGGCTCTCACCCTCACCCCCGGCGCTGGCAAAGAGCCCCTGCTCGGCGCAGCCACATCCCAGACGGAGCCTCCGCGCCGGGAGCCGGCAGTCCTGGCTCGCTGTGCTTTATCCTCCCCCTCCAGAGCGTGTGCCCCGAGTGCAGGAGGAGGGCGGGGATCCGGGCAGTTCGTGGGTGCTGTGCTGCTTTTTCCGAAGGCGAGAACTCGCGGCAGCCGGCCCAGGGGCTGGCTGGGTGGATGCTGTGGACAGGAACCTTGCAGGCTGTGCGTGAAGAAATCTGCAACAGAGACACGAGCAGCGTTGGGAATCAGCCCAGTGCCAAAGGCCTGGCCCTCTGCAGCTCCCAGCTGGGCTGGGGGAGCAGCACTCGAGGGCTGCAGCCCCTCTGCAAAGCCTCTCCTGGCACAGAGCAGCAGGCAGGGCTGCATCCTGCTTCCCCAGGGAATGGGACATAAGGGAGATCATGGCAGGTCAAAGTTCATCACTGCTGAGTGAAGCTACCCCTTCCTGCTCTTGCTTCTCAGGAGCAGCAGCCTCCTCTCCATCCAGGCCTGGTTCTACACTCCTGTGAAAGGGAGTTGTGCATTTGGTTTTTTGCCTTTAATAATGAAGGACAGCTCCACAGGCTGGGTGCAGATACAAGTGAGTAGCTCATCCTTCACACCTGCAAACCCACTGCAGAAACACCCAGGGCATGAACAAATAGAGCCAGCCAGCAGTGTGTGTGTTCTCTCCTCCCTTCCACTGGAAAAGACACCCCATGCTCTCCTCAGGTGAACAAACACCTCAGGTGGGGTTTAATCCCCACCTTCCCACACTCGTCACTGCCTCTCTGTGGCTTCAGTGTGGGTCTAAATTAAATATTTCCCCTCAGTGAAAGCTTCTACCTGACCAAAAATAATTTTGCTGGTACTGCTTTGGCTTTCCTCAAGTGTCTGCAGGTGGATGAATCCACACCCTTCACCCCTGTGCTTTAGCTATATTAAAGTTAAGAAGGCAACCTTGTTTACACAAGGATTTTTCTTAATGGTACAACTTCTCCCTAAACTCCCACTCCCTGCATTTTTCTTCCCCTCAGCAGGTATGTTGTCTTTAAAGCAGATTAACTTTAAAAAGGAGAGATTAACAAACGGTCTGGAGAAGTTTAGCAGTAAGGGAAGGTCAAGGTTGTGAAAAATGGAATTGAAAAGCACATTTAAAAGAGTGTTTATCTTTCTCCTGCCCTTGTGTAGCTTCTCACTGCTGTTTGAAACACGTGCTCTTACCTGGTGTTGGTCTCCGTTCAGCCGTGCAGTCAGATTTCCACATTGGGATCTGTGAATCCTTTCTTGCCCTCGTTCACCAGCACAGGCTTCTCTGTCCTTGTGTGCCAGACTAAAATCTGAAGAAGCCAGCAGAAGTCATTAGCTGCACCTCTCCAGTGCACTAACAAATATTCCTGCACATTAAATCAATAGTGCAATTTAACCAGCCACCCTGGAGCCTAATGGTGCATCCACCGCTGAGAGGGGCTTTGCATAAACCTTCATTTAGGCAGAGCCTGCTCTGCAAAATGCACAGTGCACAGAAATTACCCATTTTACAGTGTGCTGTCGTGGGACATTAACCTGCTCCTTCCATGTAGTTATCGAGCAGCTCCCTCCAAAGGCTCATCAGCCCTCCAATGGGGTAAGGCAGCTCCCTCCCAGCCAGGAATCACATCCCTGCTTCCCCACAGCTCCTCACGCTGCTTCCTGGTGAGCACCTTCCACCCTCTGCCTGTGCGGTCACTCGGAGGGGAAATGCAAATTCCTGACATTTAGGTCACGTTGTGAGGGAGGAGGCACCACCAGCTCTTCCATCACCACCCCTGCCTTTGGCTGGGGGAAATGCAACCTGAATTCTCCAGCACATCCCTGAAAATCCATTACTGGGGAGCAGGCACCAGTCTGCCCCCTAACCTCAGCATCACTTCTCTTTTCACTTTTCAATCTTTTCCAGACCCTAAAAAGCCACGAGAGTGGCACTGAGCTGGGAAGGACTCCCTGCTGGTGCAGCCCCTGCTGCCTCAGAGCTGCTGACGTGGGAGCTGGCTCCAGCATCCTCCCTTCTACCCACATCCTCTCACAGCCCAGCATTGCCCTGTGCAGCCCCTTCCCAATCCCTTTGGAATGCTGGCCCATACAGCCACCCCCCATTCTGTCCCAGCTATTAAAACCCCTCCCCAGCTTGCTTAAAACAGAACTGAAGCTTCTCCTAGAAGCTTCCCTCAGCCTTGGCAGCGAAGTTGCACAGAGACCAACATCTGTGGGGGAGAACTGGCAGAACCTGAGGTGGCTGAGTATTTCAAGGGGGCTGTTGTAGGAAATGGTTTCTGCTTGCTGTGCTCAGACGGTTCTGAAAGCTGATTAAAATACTCAGTTATATTCATGGCTTCCCCCTAGAACTGGGATTGCTGGGAGCAGCTTTATCCTCTCCAAACAGGTTTCCTCCTTCCCCTCACCTGTGCCTGGCTCTTTCCCACCTCGTGGGGTTTCCCTCTGGTTGCCATGACAATCCCCTGCACACCGAATCCTGCAAACCCCTTCCACCCAGCCTGCCTTCCTGAAAAACCAGGCCACGTTCTGCTTCTAAAGGATGAACAAAGCACCTTTCAAGCCCTCCTGGTTCAAGCAGAGCACCTTCCCCCACCTTCCCAAGGAGCTTGTTTGACCAAATTTGTCTCTGATGTGAGCAGTCACCTCCTGCGTGGAGCTTAAATCTCTGCTAATACTGAAGCAGTAGAGACCAACTGCTGGCTGGAGTGGGTCCAAAAATCCATTTCATCATCCCCCACAAGCACTTCAGAGCCCACTCATCAAAGTCACCCTTGATTCCAGCCCTGCTCTCCCCACGGCAGCGGCGCTGCTGCAATTACTGCGCTGCTTGCCCGGGAAAAGGCAAAACCCAACAGGGCTCACGAGTGGCTCTCAGGGCTCTGTAATGAAGGTGAAAAGATAAACCAGGTGCTGGAGAAATCCTGTAGCCAATTCTCCTCTTCAGAGAGAGCTGGGGAGAGCCCTTTGCACTCCTGGCACTCCACACTCAGCCCTGCTCGTGGCCCAGGGACTCGCTCACACTTCAGCACCTCCGGCCACACACTCCACGAGCAGAGGGCCACAACCACACATCATCAGTGCTCTCCTTCAACTGGGTCCCACTTCTGCACTGCTGAAGCCAAATGCCAAAAAAGGCAGATTAAATGAGCCAAAACGGACCCATTTTCAGAGTTTGCAGCTTGATACAGCAGCTTTTACCATTTTTCATGCTGTGCTCTTTAACGTGGGAGGTAGATCACCATTTAGTACAGAAACATTTGCTTTTCCTTTCAGCCAGTGCTTGTTATTTTCAACAAGCAGCATGTTTTATGCTTCAGAGAAGCTTTGGCTCTCTCACAAGAGACCAAACAGTGAGGGGGACCAAGTATCTAACTTTTCCTGAGCAGTGGTTTAGTACAGATCACCAGAGGGACTCCCTTTTAAAAATATTACTGCAAAACCCTTCCACTCATTTACAGCCCTGCCATTCGGAGTCACAGGACTCAAAACAGATCCAGGAGACCACAAGGCTTCATCTCCACAGCAGAACAATCCATTGTCTCCCAACAGGAGATTAAAAAGCAAACAGAAGAGTTCGACCTGCAGTGGGAGGGGATCACAGGGTCTGCAGCACACAGACCTTCCCAGGAGGGATTCAGGAATTGTTTGAAATGGAAACTACAGAATGGGGGAGAAAAGAGACACCAGGCTGAAAGGGCAGCTCTGCTCCTTGTTCTCCAGCCTGACAATAAAATGTTCCCCCAGCTGTGGCATTAATGGTGCCCATGGGCCCTGTCTCTGCTTTAGTCCTCCCTGGCTGAGCTCACTGCACATTGTTCCCCTGGGTGTACATTGAAAATGGGGAGCAGAATGCCCCCCCCTTCCATCAGCCTTGCAGGAACCCCAAATCTCAGACCTGCCTCCTGTGCCAAGGGGTTGAAGAGAGGATGGTTTAATTTGGGAGCATGGGTGGGGAAACACACAAAGAGCAGAACTCCAAATACAGAGAACCCTTGCAAAGCCCTGATTCCTTATAGCTCCAGGATAAACCAATCCTTCCTTCCTCATAAGGAGAAATAACTTCCTCCTCAGCAATTAATAGCAACTTTCTTTACTTTCTCCTTTGTTTTGGGCAGTTCCCAAATCCAAGAAAATAAGCAGGATATGTGATATTTGGCCTAAACTTCAGCTTTTTGCAGGAGTGTGTGTTTGTGGGCTGAATTCTGATCAATATTACCAGTGCACACAGGGAAGGCAGCATTTTTGGAGAACAGATGTCTGTGCTTATCTTACACATTCCTCTGATCCCTCCTTAATGACTCTGTCTAAGCACATCATAATTTTTAATGTAAATCTCCCTGCAAAGCAGGTGTGTGGTTTTGTTTAACAGAAGCAAAGCATGACAAGTGCTGGGAGCACAGGGCAGAGACAGGAGCCTGTGCTTTGATCTCGGGGTCAGAGGACCCCAGAGCACAGCTGGCTTTGGTCCTCCTCTGCTGCTGCCCTGACTCTTCTCTTGGTAAAACGGGTGGGTAAGAGTAGAAATGGAGATTTCCAGGGAAATGGAGGCTGCTGGCACCGGCTGAAGCCGAAAGGCAGAGCCCAACCTGCAAAGCTGCACTCGGAGCCTGGCAGGAGCAGGCAGCATTCAGCTCACAACAAGGACCCTTGTGAGCTCTCCCCAGCCCAGCCAAGAGAAGAAACTCAGTCTGCTTGTGATGCTGGGCAGCAATCCCGGCTGCTCCCTCCCCATCCCTGGCCTGTGTCACTGCCCTGCCTGGCTCCAGCACCATTTGGTTCCTCCTGCCTGCAAACAACATTTTCCTTCCTCTCCTTCCTCCACATGTACCTGCAGGGCCGTCCTTTCCCACCCCCAGCCTTCCAGCACAGCTTCTTTCACATGGGATTTATTTACAGCAGGGACAATGGACCAAAGACTGAATAACTGGCCACGGGCTGAACACCCCTCATCTTCTGTACACAGCCTGGCCATCTCTCCTGCCTGCTGGAAACACATTTATTTCCACACAGTGCCCAGAAACAGCGATCTAATGTTGATCCAATCTCTTCCCCCATTCTTGGGAGGCTGGTTGGGTTATTTGTCCCGGCGTTGGGCAGCCATAACCATCGAAATGTGGATTCAGAGAGGCATAGCACGTATCAGATAAAGCCCAGACTTGCTCCTTCCCCTTGGCTCCTCCTCCTTATCCCTGGATTCCTTGTGAGAGCACTGCTGAACATTCAGATTCCTGGGTTTTTTCCATGGCTTTGGAGCAGTGCACATGGAAATCAGACAAAGGGTAGTAGTCACATTTTCTTTCCTATCTCAAAAAGGATGGAAACCCGGATCCAACGCTCTGGCTGTTGGCAATAACAACTTATCTCCAATAAAAGAACATTTCTGTTCGGGTAATTAAGCAATAAAGACTCTCTAAATCAGACTGGCTGACGTTTATAACAGACAACACAGGGGTCTGTGATCTCAGAGGGGCCCCAACCACACCTCCAGTATTTAGGGAACCCACTCAGAAAGCCTCAAAGCCCTTTCCAGCACCTCTGTGGCTGATGGGCTGTGATTGATGCCTGTCACTCTAACCAGCTTTGTCTCATGGTGTCTCCCACGCTCCCTGTCAGCCCAGACAGATTTATCTCTCATCTCAGACTGGGAAGTCTTCAGGAGAAGAACCATCAGTGGTTTCTGTGTTATTTAGCACACAGGGTCCTGCTCCCTGACCCAGCACTGATCAGTCAGCTGACAGCAGTAAAATCCTCCCTAAATGGAGCTTCCTGGAAGCCTCCTGGAGCTCAGAGCAATATCCCAGGCACTAAAACATTTCTGTATTATCTCTGACACAGAAATATCCAGGTTTTTGTGGGCACCTACAGCACAGATACTGCACAGAAGTCAGGAGGGAGAAGACAACTTGGCAGCAAGGCAGAGGCTGTGTGAGCAGCCCTTCCCTGCAGCCAGGAAAGGCTGTGGCTGCTGCTCCTGGGTTACAGCTCACACAGAGCCAAACCTCAGCGTGTCACAGAACTCAAACCCCCCACCTGGGAATTCACATTAAATAATTGACATTTCACCCATGGAATTCCCTGCTCCAGGGGATCAGCAAGGCCGCAGGAAAGCTCACCTTGAAAATAATATTTTTTAGGGGTGATATGAGAAAGAAAAACAGTTACAGGGGAGAGAAGACTGTTTCAAGGCTTATGCAACCACTAGCAGCCTGCAACCAAAAGAGATTAAGTGCCCTCCACACATTTTAGTGCATAATCCCCCATTCCCAGCTTCCATGAAATAGGGGTGTGCTCCCTCCAAACACAGAGGAGCAGCCTGGAGAAGGAGACTGAGGGGAGGCTCACAGCCATCTGCAATTTCTTCACGAGGGGCAGTGGATGGACAGGCACTGATCCCTCTTCTGTTACAGACCCAGGGAATGGCTGGAGCTGTGCCAGGGCTGGTTTGGCTTGGAGATCAGGGAAAGGCTCTTCCCCAGAGGGTGCTGGGCACTGCCCAGGCCCCCCAGGGAATGGGCACTGTCCTGAGGCTGCCAGATCTCCAGGAGGGGATGGACACTGCTCCAGGGATAACCAGGGTGGGATCTGGGGGCAGGAGCAGAATTGATGATCCCTGTAGGTCCCAGAGCTCCAGGAGGGGTTGGACACTGCTCCAGGGATAACCAGG
>VYXF01005957.1:65710-104069 GCA_013397295.1 Polioptila caerulea | reverse complement strand
CCACAGCTTGCTTGGAAAGACAAATCCCTCACTCCTCTCAGTTTGGAATCTGAAGCCAAGGGGTGAGGAGGCAAATCCTCGCTGCCCCTGCAGAAGGACAAAAAACAGGTAAAATTCTCCAGCTGCTGCTAAAGAAGCCCCTGTGCATCATCCAGCCCAGCTGAGCCTTGGTTTTTATCTGCACAATTCCATCCTGCCCTGTTAAATTGGAGTTTGGATCCCCCAGTCCATCCAAACTTACTGGCTGGCTGGAAACAGCTTTTCCTGAAGGAGTTAATGGGAATTTCCTGCTTGAATCTCATGGATGGACACCTCCAGTGCATCCCAGGGAGCAGCAGGATCAGTCCCAGACCTGATTTCAGGAGTGTTGGGTGGGAATTTCTGTGGAATGAGCTGAGAGAACCCCTGGGCCTTCTCCCCCTGGCAGCTGGTGAGTGCAGCTGTCCCCCAAGAGGGCTGCTGTCCCAAATTCCATATGCAAACAATAATTAAAGCAATAAATGCTCTGAATGCAAATTCCTGTTTTGAGCTGGCTTTGAAATTATCTCTCTTTTCTGCTGCAATGGGGACGGGAGAACAATGGAAGTGAAAACCATTGTTTTCACAGAAAATTCTTTGTGAATATCTTTGTGGCTTTAAAGGAAAACAGAGTACAAAAAACACAAATGCAAAATGCTTTGATTTTGAAGTGGAATTGACATTCATTTTTTTTCAGATGTAAACAAAAAGGATAATATCAAGAGAAAACAATTTTTCAATTCTTCTTCTCCCTACCAAATGCTTTTCACTTGGTGACATTTCACCAAGCAATCTTTTTTTTCTCCCTCAAATTTCCAGTAAGAGAATCTAACGTGTGATTGGTATTCTTGGAAATTGGTCAAACAGTCTTTCCAGGCAAGTTGGATGATTTGAAGTGAGCTCAGCTATTAGAGAGTGACATTTCTTCCTCTAAGAGCTTGGCTGTGTGCAGAATTGTAACACTTGTAAGTCTTCCAGGGCTCAGATTTCCAGAGGAGTTAAGGTCAAGGTGAGGGAGAAGTCACACCTGTAACTTTTGGGGTTCTTTTGATGAAAAATATCTTAATGTAGAGGACTTCTAAGTGCTCAATCCTGCCATTCTTGCTCATGATGAAGAATATGTAAAATTGGATGTCTGGCCCAGAATAGGGTTGCCAAGTGTTAGAGAAAATTTCCATGGGTAAGAACAGCTCCAAGTGACCCTGAAGTGTTGGAAATAAATTCATTGCTGCCTTTGTCCAGCAGAAATTACCATCAACAAATTAAAAATCAGCTCAAAAAAGTCACCCTCCTGTGATCTCCTAGGAGGGAGATGGGATCCCTGTAAAATCTTTCTCCAGTCAGAAAAAAATCTCCTTAAATTTTTCCAGAAAATTGGCAGCTTGGTAGGAAAATAAGAGCAAAGTGATGGTGGCTGGAAGGAGCAAGGATCAGGGGAAAAGGGAAAATTCAGGGATGGCAGTGCTGTAAAGAAGAAGGAGCTGAATGAAGATAAATGAGGAGTGGAGACAAAGAAAAACAAGTGTGGGGGAAATTTATAAACTAGAACTGCAGTAGAACAAGGGAAGTGATCTCAGCTGGGGGTTAAACACTGCCCCAGCACCGAGGGGTACAAAATTAAACACAGATCCTTCACTTTGTACAAATCCCCACGTTTAGTTCACCTGGTAAAAGAGCTGAATTGTTCTAAAAGGTGCCTGGTTTTGTTTTTCTAAGGAAAAACGCAGTTTAAAATGGAAAGTGAGAAGCAGCTCCTCAGTCTGCATCTCCAGCAAACCTGCAATGATGAACAGCAAAATCCAAAAGGCTTTTTGCAGCAAAACCTTTTGTCTCGGGCACTGAGGGAGCTGCTGCCCATCCCTCGGGGTGAGGAGCTGTGTGTTTGCTCCAGGAGGAGGGAGAGCACTGCTGGAAGCCTTGGAGCAGTGACAGGAGGTGCCACAGGGCTCGTGTGACAGAGCTGTCGTGACACTGCTGATAAGGGGACGCCCTGGTTCAGCACGGGCCTCTCCAGCTCAGCAAATTACCCAACAAGGGGAGAAGCTGCTGCAGAATTAATCTCTACCTGGAAAACAATTTCATGCTAGGCTAAACAGGGATTTTAAAAAAAACAAACCCCAAACCTCCCTGGGCTGCCTCACAAGGCAAGGCTTGGGTTTGGAAAGGAATGAAACTGTTTTATCTCCAGGTGTGACTGCAAATCTGTCCTGTAAACAAGACCTGGGCTGGGGGGGCCTGGCTCGAGGGAAGATCTACAGCACACTTGGCCACTGATTGTAAATTTATCAAGCAGTGTTTTTTGGGGGGATATCTGCACTTGAGTGCATGGGGAAGGATAATGGGAGAGCATCCAGAGGGGGTGAGAGGGAGGATTTCTCAGTCCCTTGCAGATCAGGGTGTAATCCAGAGCCCAGATGTTTAAAACCAAGTTCCCTTATCCTGCAGAGTGTTTGAACCTGGGGCTGGCTGGTTTTCTTTCTAATTTGCACTGACCTGAAGGAGCACAAGCACAAGGATCTGAAATGCAGCATTTGTGTGGATTCAATATTCACTGGGAGTGGCCACTTGGGGGCTATTCCCAGGTTTGCTGGATGGGGATGACCAAAAACCCATCCAAATTTCCTGGCTGAATGGGAATAACCAACAATCCATCCAAATTTACTGGCTGAATGGGGAATAACCAACACCCCATCCAAATTTACTGGTTGAATGGGAATAACCAACACCCCATCCGAATTTACTGGCTGAATGGGGATAACCAACACCCCATCCAAATTTACTGGCTGAATGGCAATAACCAACATCCCATCCAAATTTACTGGCTGGCTGGAAATAGTTTTTCCTGAAGGAGTTAATGGGGAAATTTCTGCTGGAATCTCAGGTGCTGTGGTGAAGCAGCAGCTTGAACTGGGTGCTTGCAGAAAATGTTTTGTTCAGGTGGAGCAGGAGGCTTTTAAATTTGGGAATTCTGGGGCTCTGGTCCCTGCTGTGCTTTAAATTCTTTTGGGCCTTAGGCAAGGCACTAAAAGGAGGGTCTGGAAAAGCTTTTAGCTGCATCCTAAGGCACTGCCACTTCTGGAAGGTAACTGGGCAGTCAGTGGAGCAGAAACCACTCAGTTCCAGGTTGCTTCCACTCAATTCCAGGTTGCTTTTCTCTGTTCAAGCCAAACCCAGTCAAACCAGTAGGAAAGTTGTCTAATGACACAGGATACTGCAGGCACCCACAGGGTTGGGGGTGTACCTTGGTTAGCACAGAACAGAACCTCCCCAAAAGCTTTTCCTTCATGTGTTGGCACCAAATGTGCCTCAGTACCCCAAGTGTAAAACACATTTGGTGCCCTGACTCACCAGGATTTTCCTGTGGGGAATGTACTGGGTGACAGGAGAGAGTTTGTAATGAAATGTAACAGCTCTGAGGATCTGCTGAAATGCTGTGTCCTGCCCTCTGAGCTTGACTTTTCATTCTGTTAAAAAAAAACAAGTAGGAAATGTTCAGTGAGAAGCACCAGAGTTTAGAAACTGAGATTTTTTTTTTGTTGTGTCTCACTTAGCAGAATTTTCCAGAGCCACTTTCTCCATTAGAACTCAGAGATGAATCCCCTCTTTAAATTTCTTCCCTTTTTTAAGCCTGTAAAGTGGATCTTTGAGGGGAAAAAAACTTAAATGAACTTTCAGGCAAAGCTTAAATGAACTTTTTAGTGCTGCTTGCTGAGTGACAGTGACTCACCAGCACAGAAAAAACCCATTATATGGAGCATGGCCTTTGTTCCAAGGAATAGGGGATTTTAACAATAGCTTTAGAGATTTCTCTACAGTGAGGGAAGAAGTTTCATCTCTTCAGTTCCCTGGATGCAGCCCTGGTGCTAAAATTCTCCCTGGAAATAGGGGTGACTTCCAGAAACTCAGCTGACAGGAGATATTGCAGTGGAAAAAGGGATCTGAAAGATGTTTGGAAGAATGGAGTCAGCACGACTGGGCCAATCCTGAGGTTTTCAAGTGCTTTTTTCATAATTGCTAAAGCTTCCTGACACTCTGGGAACAGGTAAAAGTGAGATAAAGAGGCTGCTCAAGTGTTTAAGCTTGGAAATGAGAAATAATGATTTTTGGGCATGCTGTGGAGAATAAATCAGGAATGTGGATTTTACAGTTTTTTTTTTTTCCCTCCTGCTCTTATCAATTCTAGTGCATGCAAGGCACCTCTAATTCAAACTGTATTTGTACAATGCTGGCTCTGTAAAACTTCCAGGGATAAATAAACCTCCAAGCAGCTTTGTTCAGGGCTGCAAAATGAGTCCAAGCCACAAAACTGGGATCATATTTTGATATGATTATATAGATAATGATATAAAAACACACATTAGAAAGACAGTGCTTCCTGACAGGAATTCAGTTTTAATAAATGCCCTTTCGCTGCAGTTAGACACTGTGAGAATATTGAATATTTTCAGCTTTCAGATGAATTCCTGATGGGATCCAGCTGGCCTGAAGTTTTCCCTCCTGGATGGACACGTTGGTTTCATGTCTGCTGTCCTGTCAGAGCCACTCCCTGCTTTCATCTGGATCTGAGCATTCCCCTGGAAACATTTCTCTTGTCAGGACTTTGGGATGAAGAGAGGGAGCGATCATTAAGTGCCTCTGATGGGTTATGTGAGCTCCCTCAATATAACACTTGCAGCCTTTGATAAATTACCAGCCTGATGTTTTGAAAGCCTTTATTTCCTCTTGTCCAGAGCTCCTTTCAATCATTTCATATTCTTTTGCTGGCACTCACTTCAGGCTTTTTCCTCTTTCTACACTCTGGCTCTTAAGCTGCCAGCTTGGCCTTGGAGACTTCTGCCACAGACCAATTTCCCTGCTAAAATCTTCTGCAAGGTCTTGGCACGGCTTAAAAAGAGTTACTTCAGCTGCTGCTGGCTGACAGGATTGATCCTGGTTTTGAAGGGATGTACAAGGCTTTAAACTTTTCTGTCCCCTGCAAGAAGAGGCTTTTTTTGAAGAGGCAGTTGCCACACTCAAAGCAATATTTAAATCTGTGGTGGTTATGCTGATGCCTTTGTTTTGCTACCTACTCCTGTGATTTTATTAATTAAAAAAAGAGGCAAATAAATAATGGCAGTGGCGGGGGGCACTTTGAAATTAAAGTGCAATTTTGTTGGAGTCAGCAGCTACCTCTGCTTTTCTGCTGTGGCAGCAGTTTGGTTTGCCAATAAAATGCAGAGCAGGGTCTCTCAAAAGCTGATCTGGTGCTGGTTGGAGCCTTCAAACCTGGGATATTTCTGCACTGTGTGCTAATTTATCAGTGTCTGGGAAGGGTTGGGTTATTTGGGCTCCAGTCCTTGGGTGTTGTGAGATTTTTTTGTTTTCTGAGGTTGGACTCGATGCTCTGTGAGGTCTTTTCTAACCTGAAGGATTCTGAGATTAAATCAAAGGTACAGCATCAAAGCTGCACATTCCTGTTGGTATTTACAGACTTCAGAGCCCCCTGGGGTTGTGGCCAACCCTGTGCTGGCAGGACAAGCAGCACCCTGGCTGTTGGTTTTACCCTGCTGTTCCTGCTCCACCCCTACTCCATTCCTGGCTATTCCCACAAAATGGCCACATTTCCCTGGATTCTCTTCTCCTGTACCTGTTTCTAGTTCTGTGCAGAATTTACAGACATAATCCATATCTATTTCCCAGGGTGGTGTTTCCAGATTTGCTTCCATTTATTTCCATTATTTCTGTTTAAAATGCAGCCCACTGGAGCCAGGCTACGAGAATCCACACCCAGGTAAAATTCCACACCTACAACTGAAATATTCCTTCACCAGTGCATAAAACCTCTGTATTTACAGATGCCCGAGGGACTTGGGAAAAATGGATCCATGCATTTTTACACCTCTGCTGTTTCTTTTGCCCATTTTTCCCTCCCCCTGGGTTGAATCCCTGGGCTCTGGAATGCAAATATCTCCTGTGATGGAAGCAGAGTAACTGTGTAGGTCTAATTCCTTTCATTTTTTATTTTTTTCTGTAATTCAGGCTGAAGCACCTCTCAAGGGTCAGTTTTGGGGGTGTTTCACTTATTCTTCTGCTCCAGTTTTCCATATGAACAATGTGTTATTGCTTAAAAATAAAAGCCAAGCCAAGCCTCCAGTCCATGCTAAAGTTCTGCAACAAATTTTAAGGGGTTTTTTTCTGTTTTCACAGGGTTGGGGAATGTTCCTTTATTTGAAGATGGGGATGGGGGTTCCCATTTGGTTTATTGCTGACAGCAATAACGGAATGCTCTGGGATGTAAATATGAAATGGGGAAGGTCAGCTGGAATAAATAAGCAGGAAACCCTTCAGTGACATGAGTGGGTAATTACCCCAGCCTGACAGGAGCTGAGATGGGATTAATCCTCGTGTCCAGGACTCACAGCTGATATTTAGGCTGGTTTGGTCAGTTCAGCCTTTCCTTGATCCTGAGCTGTGCCAGGTTTGGAGGTGCCCCCAGCACTGCTGTGCTCTGTGTCAAACCTGGGCTCTGCTGTGTCTTGGTTTGAACACCCAGTGCCTGCTGAGGAGGGCAGGAGCCTCCCTTGGGATGGAGAATGGAAACCCCTTCCCTCTGAATTATGATAATTTTGAAATAAAGGGGCTCTCAGGCAAAGATATGGGGATAGGAATAACAATTCTGCATTAGGAGAACTCAAATAAAATAATAATAAAATAAAAAAGCAGTAATACAAAAAACCAACCCCACTGCCAGAGTGAGAATCCAGCCTGAGCCCCTGTGGGTCAGGGGTTGGTGGCAGGGCCATCCCATGGGGGCTGCAGCCCTCCTGCAGTGGCAGAGGTGGCTCTGCTGGAGCAGGGATCCTGCAGGAAGGGGCAGCCCTGGGCTGAAGGCGCAGNGGAGGGAGGATGGGTCCTGGAAGGGATAAAGAAACTGCCCCAGCTGGTTTCTTATCAGCTGGGCCATGGACAGAGGGTGACCCCAGCCCAGCTCCAACAGCTGGAACACAACTGGGGCCAGCCTGCACTGCAGCCCAGGCCAGGCTGCCCACCAGGATCCCAGTGCTCATCCCAGGGAATTCCCAGGCCTGTCTGCCTTGGCCTGCACAGGAGAGCAGAGGATTGGGGCCTTTGGAGCTTGCTCAGGGAGAAGCCAAACAGCTCCACCTGGACACAAGGTCTGAGCAGGGATTGAGAGGTTTTATCCTGAAGTTGCAGGAATTTCTGGGTTGTATCTCCAAAATGTTGGCTGTGCTGCTGCTCTCATTCCAGCCTGGACTGTCCTGGCAGCCAACAGAGCTGGAGCCAGCCCTGTTCATCACTCTCCATGCCCAAAAAATGCCTCCCTTGCTCCCTTTGGCAAACCCTCTGCACATTTCTCTTGCTTCCTCCAGCTATTTCAGCACCAGCTTAGTTTGGGAGCGAAGCATTGGCCCTATTCCTATTTTTTGAAGATTTTATGATCCAATTCTCTTGCTGTAGTGGAGGATCCAACATCAATGATCCCATTTTTTGCCTATTTACTTTCCAGTGATACACAAACCATATTTATGAAGCCACTTCCCCCTGAGCCATCCAGCAGTGGGAGCTGAGGGCAGCATCAGCTGCTGGGGGGATTTCAGATGTGCTTTTGGTGCTTTTTGGCAGCAAATAGGGGATGTCAATCAGACTCAGGAGCTGGAAGACACCAAGAATTATAATTACAGCTGGGCACAACTGGATGTGAAGGGTTATGGGCAGAAGGGATCAAAAGGGACTGAATTTTCCTGCCCTCCTCATGAAGGACAAGATGAAGAATTATGAGATTTTCAGCAGTGTCTCAGTGTAGTTTTCATTAATTGCAGTATAATTACGTGATCAGTTAATTAAATATTGCTTGAATCTTTTCAGGGTGCAGGTGGCACCAACAGAAATAAATCCTGTGTTGAAGTGGGATTTATAAAATTGATTTTATAAATTCACAGGGAAGTGTTGCCTGCCCTGTGACAACATCCAGGAACAGCCCTGGGCTGTGTTTCAGCTTTAGCAGAGGAAAATCCAAAATTTCGAGAAGCTGCGCCAAGGAAGGGTCAGTCTGGTCCTGCCCATCTCATAAAAGAAGAATTTTCTGCTCCCCCTGCTCAGAGACAAGTGGGATAAATGCTCTGATATCATGAAGAGCACTTGGAGTGTTTGCCAAAGTTCGATTTGCAGCGGAGCAGGAGACAGAACTGATCCATCAAGAGGTGTGTCAGGAAAATGAATCTNTTCCCCTCTAATGTACAACCCTCCCTTTTAACTTCTCATTCTTATGGAATTGATGGTTTCTCCCCATTGTTTCTTTCACCTTTCAATATCCAATTGCATTTCTCAGCAACCCTACAGTTTGTTTGTAAAGGCAAATATATTTTTTCCCCATTCATCAATCAGTGGGATCCTTTCCTTTCCTTTTGTTTTGAAACCTCTGTGAGCTGCTGGTGCTACTGAAATTTCTATCTGTACAAATAAGTAACAAAATAATTCCCAATGTGATTCCCAGCTCCTGCTTTTCCCCCAGCTTTGAGCTGTCTCTGTCCTTTCCCCACTTCCCCTTTTCACCTCACTGTGGGTGAAATGAGATGTGCAATTTGGGGCATTTGCATATTTTTCATTTAGGAAAGGGATATTTTATCAGGTTTGATGGCTGAGGAGAATTGCCTGTGTGGAAATGGAAACCAATTTCAGGATGAGTGATTGGAGCTCCCCACGACGTTCCAGGTCATTCCTGTCCCTCCTGGTGTGTTCACACCCAAAATTCTTGCTCTGAGCAATTCCTGCCCTGCTGATTCCACACCTGGGAGGTGCCACTGAGCTGAACAAAATGAGTTTTTGGGGGGGTCAAAGCAATTAAAATGGTGAAGGACTCCAGATATTTCAGAGCTGACCGGTTTCTTTAGGATTAACCAAAGAGTTCAGGAAAAGTCTGAGCTCTCCAGACACAGCCAGGGCAGCAGGAGCAGTATCAAGAGGAGAGATGAGTGTGTCAGTGCTGGAAGCTGAGCTATTTGTATCCCAGAGGGATGAATATGCTGATTCTTGGTCATCCTCCAACACCTGCACGGAGAAGAAGACATTCCTATTTATTTTCCTTGCTGGAGCCACACTCCCATCCCTGTGGATTGATTTATAATTCAATCCGTGTCCATTTGTTTGCTGACAGAAGAGGGTGAAATCAGAGCAGCTTTTCTTTACAGCCAGGAACAGAGAGCTCAGTGTGAAGTGGACGGGTTTGGGGATGTTTGGGATGAATGATGCTGCTGCTGCTGCTGTGTGGAAGCAAATCCCAAAATCCTGGAGTGAGTGCCAGGTCGCTGCTGCCTCACAGGCCTTGGATTTGTGCTTGAGGAGAAGAATCAGGGCAGATTTTCCTTGTTGCTGACTGCAGTGGAAGAGGGAAGGTTCAAAATGGATGTGGGTGAAGCAGATCAGGACCTGCTTTGAGAGGTTTTGTGCTGGGAATTGGGAATTCTCCGGGGTGCTATCCCAGATAAGGCTGTGACATCCAGCAAGTCAGGGCCCCTCAGAGCTCCAGTGGCTGGTCAGAGGAAGGACAAGTCAGCATTTCATCCCTCAAATGAGACCACAATCAAACAGCTGAGCCTTCCCCGTGCTCCAGTACGTGCCACAGGAGGGAATTTGACCTGTGAATTATCTCTGCATAGATCTGAGAATTCTGCAGAGCAACAGGAGGGAATTTGACCCCGGAGCTATCTCTGCATAAATCTGAGTATTCCGTAGTTAATTGGGGAACTGGAAACCCGACAGAGTGAATCAAACCCTTCCTCTTATCTCTTCCGCCTCCTGTTGCATCTTCCACCTTGTCTGAACTTTCTGAAGTGCAAGGGACAAGCAGGTCGAAAATGAGAAGAAAATCAGAAGCACTTGGCCTGGTGCCTGCCTTTACTCTGTGTTGATTAGATTTTAATTGGCAATTCTAGCCTGTAATAGAAGATAATTGCAGAGGTTTTCAGGAGTAGTTGTGCAGTAGGAGGAAAAGACACATCTGAGTTCTGCTGGAGGAGTTTAACTGGAGACTTTGAAAAGTGCAACAGACAGGGCTTAGCTGGGTGGGATGATGGGGGTGAGGGCTCTCTGTGGACAAAATGTGATGGTCAGAGCTTCTCCTCCCTCCTGCCTGGAAATGTTCTCCATCACCTGCATGAGGGAATTTGGACAATTCAAGAATAATGCACAATTTGTGTTTTGGTCCAGATTTTAAAGGTCTTTGTTCGGGAAGTGAAGTCAGGCAACCCTGGAGTGAAATTCCTTCTGTGTGTGTGGCAGGGCTGCCCTTCCCAGCTTTTTGCTGTCACTGAAGTTGTCCCCAGCTCCCTTCCAGAAGTCACCAGACAAGGGGCAATGGCTTCAGACTGGAAGGGAGAAGGTTTAGGTGGGATATTGGGAAGAAATTCCTCCCTGTGAGTGCAGTGAGGGACTGGGATGGAATTCCCAGAGAAGCTGCTCCTGGATCCTGGCAGTGCTCAAGGCCAGGTTGGACAGGGCTTGGAGCAACCTGGGACAGAGGGAGGTGTCTCTGCCCATGGCAGGGGTGGAACTGATCTTTAATTTCCCTTCCAACCAAACCATTCTGGAATTCTATGAAATTCCTTCCTCCCCAGTGCCCAGCATCATCGAAGAGGCCCCTTGGAAAGGGAAAAATGAGTGGACAGTGAACATTCCTAGGCAGAATCCTGCTTTAGTAAGAGTTTATCCAGGCCTTCAGCTTCCAGCAAAAATCTCCAACTGCAGAACAAACAGCTGGCAAACAGGGCAGGCTTCACCTGGAATGTTCCACCTGGAATGTTTCTGGAATATTCCACCTGAAATATTCCATTGGAAAGTTTCACCTGCAGTGTTCCACCTGTGTTTTGGAGGAAAAGCAGACATTTGTGACCCTGCAGGGCCCTTTCCTGGCGCGATTTTGGGCAGCCAGGCAGATCTGTGAGATGGTGAGGAGTGAACTTTCAGAGCTCCTGGTGGGTGCTCCTTATCTCCCGTTTATGTCATTACTGAGGGCATTCATTATCTCTCTTTTTAAGGAATTTCCTCCCGTTTTAGCCTCAGCAGGGCTGCAGGGAGCTCCCCTGGGATGAACTCTGTGTCCAGCTCCTCTTTCTGCAGCTGGGTTTCCATTTCTTTTGGGCTGGGTTGCAAAGTGATTACCTGGGAGGGCTTGGGTTACCCTGAGCCTCAACAAAGGCAGCGCCAGGTGCTCAAGGATCATTTTAATCAGGAGCTCAGGAACTCTGAGCTTTGCTTTTTATTTTTTAGGAGCTGCTCACCAGCTCCCATGGCTCTGGCGTTGAGTTGGCTGATTTTGTTCTGGAGCCTGAGGACCTTCCTCAGAGGTGAGTGAGTGACTTTTCTACAAGCAAACTTCATTTTTTATTTGTTTTGAGGTTTTTTTCTGTGTGTGTGTGGTTTTTTGTTTGTGGCTTTTTTTGTTGGTTTGGTTTTGTTGTTTTTGTTTCGGGTTTTTTATTTGTTTGGTTTGGTTTTTGTTTTGTTTTGTCTTTGTTTTTAATTGTTGTTGATGCTGTTTCCTTCTCAAAACTAGGCAGCATTAAAGATGGCAATTTTCAGCTAATTTTGGTCATAAAGTGTGGCTGCACAATATTTTTAGGAATTCATTCTGGAGAGAAGACAGAGCAGGTGGGGGATGAATTCACCAAGACGCTTTCATTTTCTAAACAGAGAAAAAAACCATAGAAATGTCAATGTGCTGTGATAACAACAACCCCAAGGTGCTTTTTGGAGTATGAAACAAAGGGGGAAAATTCCTGGAGGTTTCCTCCCCACCCTGCACACTCAGGTTTGGTTCCTTGTGAGGAACTTCCTCTGAAATCCTCATGGTGAAATTCACTTTTAAAAACCAAAGCAATTCATTGGGACAGAGGCATGACAGAATCTAAACCTGACAGTGAGGAAAGTAAAAAGGGAGATAATTGTTTGTTCAAATTTTTAAGTTCAGCTTTCAGGTGTCCTCTTCTTTGTGAAGAATTTATCACCTTCCTCTCATAGGATGTGATGTCAGGAGATTTCTTGAAGAGAAATGGGTAAATTTGCCTTTACTGTGTGAGCTGAACAGCTGAAATTGAGAAGAAAAAGGAGTATTTAGTTGAAATTCTGAAATTAAAAAACACACAGCGCCTCCTTCATCCCTTGGCTCTTTCCATCTGTGGTGTTTGAACTCTCCTGAAAACTCAGGGTTTCAACTTCCTGGCAAACAAAACAAAACTTTTTTTGTCAAAGTTGAGAAAGGAATGGGAAAGGCTCCCTGCTGCCTTTTCCAGAGCTGACCAGTTTAGTTCCATAAAACATCTGAAATTGGGGGTTCCCCCAGGGTTTTGTGCTTAGAAAGTTTACCTAGAAATCTTAAGGTGGCAAGTTTGAAACCTTTCTTAGTTTTAGCTGTCAACACTTGAGGCTGAGTGTGATGACAGGCAGTGAATTTGCATCATGGTGTCATCATAAGTGGCTGTTTGGCTTTGAGCCTGCAATATTTGTTAATTGTACCTTAAATTTATTATTTTTTTTTTCTTTCAGGGGTCTCTTCCCTCTCAGCTGACTGCAGCCTGGACTGCCAGAGCCACTGCCTCATAGACTGCAGGCAGGGGCATTATTACACAGCTGGCAACTGCCTGGAGTGCCCAGCAGGGTTCTAGTAAGTCCCCTGAAAAAAAAAAAGAGTTAAACCCTTGGAGCATCTGAATATTCTGAGGGTTAGAATGAATGGAGGTGTAGCACAACAAAAACCCCCACATAATGTTATTTTTTTATATGTGAATAATCAGCTGAGCAGGAAAACCACAAAGTTTGGGGTCAAAATCCATGGTTCTGTGGCCAAAAAAACATTTTTTTTGAGCTGTGGGCGAAGAGGGAAGTTCCTGTATTTGCACAACCCCCACGCTGGCTGATTGGGGATGGATTTCAAAAGGAATTGAAGAATTTAATTGTATAACTTGATCATTTTTGATCCAGCTGCCCTGGAGGCCGAGCAGCTCCAAGGAAATGCCCGCTGGGAACTGCCAACGAACTGACTGCTCAGGGAAACCTCTCAGCCTGCCAGGTGAGCTGCAGAGAGCCTCCAAGCCAAGCTCTTTTGGCCTCTACTCCCATGTGCTCTGAACCATCCCATCTCAGGCTTCTCCTCAGATTTTGGCAGTCTGCTCTGAAGTTTTTCAGGAAATTCCGGCACTTTTGGGCTCAGAGTGATGCACAAAGGTGCCCTGGACAAAGAATGGTGGTTAAACATTGCTATGTTTATTACAGCAGCTGGACACATGGGGGGTAACCCTCCAAAGGCCTGTGAGAATTTCCAAAATATCAGCTCTTTATATGCAGAGGGTTTACATATTCATCAAATCGTTTGAGACACTTTGCATATTCATCACCTGTGCCTGCTTTGTGTTCAAATGAACTGAATGTTCATTAGGGTTGTGTGGTTTTCTTTTTTATTGAGGTGGTGGTCTTCTAAATTTGGGTCAGTGGGTTTGTGAGGAGGAAGTCAGCAGTCTTCCTCACTTCTTGCCCCATTGCCAGGGCTTCCTGACCCCTTGGTCATGGTCCTTGCACCTATCTTGGCTCCAGTTATCACAAGGGCCGGGTGCATTTCGGGTTCTTGATTTTTTACAATGCTGTGTGTTCTCCCTATTGCTTCTAAAAACACAGCTGAGTCAAATCCATACATAAAGAAATTGGTCTATTTGTTTCTATTATAGCCATATGTTAATAATTAAACCCTTAGTTTCTTCCTCTAATCCTCTTGTTAAGTTTTTAATCAAGATTTTATTGCTCCTATTTCCTTAGTCCCTGCTATATCCTTCATCAGAATGAATTGCCTCTGTCTTGCTAGCCACGTTCCTAACTCCTCAGCCTTTTAACTCTTTGACTCAAGAGGAAGCAGGTTGTACCTCCAGGTATCCAGCAAGGAGCTCTGCCTCTGTGCAGAGGGAAAAAGCTCTGAGAGGCTGGAAATGACCCAAGATCCTTTCTGGCACCGGAGCTGGGGATCTCTGGAGCTGCTGGCTTGCATTATTTGTGTGAAAAATCAGTGTTTGTGCTGCTGTGCCTGCAGGTTTGCCCCCATGGCTACCTCAGCCTGGAGAGCAGGGCTGGCTGCCGGCCGTGTCCAGAGGGATTCTCCTGTGACCCAGGTGAGAGGAAGGAGGGATTTGTCTCTCCAAACAAGCTGTGGGTCTGCTGGGAGATAAAACCAGCACTGAGAGAGAAAGGGAACAATGGGAAGGATCCCACTGATTGATGGATGGGAAAAAAGGTGTTTGCCTTCACAAACTGTAGGGTTGCTGAGAAATGAGATTGGATATTGAAAGATGAAAGAAACAATGGGGAGAAACCATCAATTCCATAAGAATGAGAAGTTAAAAGGGAGGGTTGTACATTAGAGGGGAATCTCAGGTATCAGGGGTTTGGGAAGTCTGCACCTCTCAAGTGCCTCAGCCAGTGGGGAAAGAGAGAGGGAAATGTGGCTGGAAATTGGGATAAAAAGGAGGCTGAGTCCTCCAAAAATGGGAGAGACCCCAGGGGATGCCCCACGGGCTCTGCCTTTATTGGAATAAAGTCCCAGGACTCCTCTGTCTCCTTTTTGGACACAAACCTCAGGGGTTTGGGGGTTCATTTTCCTGGCACAGGCACGGGCACCCAGAGGAGCTGTGGGCCTGGCCAGCACTCGCCAGAGGGCCAGCTGGGCTGCAGGGAGTGCCCCGAGGGACACGCCTGCCCCGACGGGCAGAGCACACAGGTACAGAGAGAGAAACTCCTCCTCCAAGGGCCCCTTTTGGTTCCTCTGGACACACAGGCCTCATCAGGAGAGAGAATTCCCTGGTTTAATAGCAGGATGTGGATCTTGATTCATCAAATGAAAGCATTCAGAGCAGTTCATGATGTAGAGCTAAGACTCAGAGAGTTCCAGAACATCCTGAGCTGGAATAGACTCATCAGCATTATCAAATCCAGCTCCTGGCCCTCACAGACACCCCCAAATCCCACCCTGGTTATCCCGGGAGCAGTGTCCACCCCCTCCATCCTGGCGCTCTGGGACCCACAGGGCTCATCAATTCAACTCCTGCCCCCAAATCCCACCCTGGTTATCCCGGGAGCAGTGTCCACCCCCTCCATCCTGGCGCTCTGGGACCCACAGGGCTCATCAATTCAACTCCTGCCCCCAAATCCCACCCTGGTTATCCCGGGAGCAGTGTCCACCCCCTCCATCCTGGCGCTCTGGGACCCACAGGGCTCATCAATTCAACTCCTGCCCCCAAATCCCACCCTGAGCAGGTCTGGAGCAGTGTCCATCCCCTCCTGGAGCTCTGGCAGCGTCAGGGCTGTGCCCATTCCCTGGGGAGCCTGGGCAGTGCCCAGCACGCTCTGGGGAAGAGCCTTTCCCTGACACAAACATCCCTCTATTAAAAGAAAGAAATACTTTCCATCTGAATTCTGGCACTGTTAGAGCTCAGCTTTCCTGCCACCATGAAAACCCTCAGATGAGCACCCAGACTTGGAGGTTGAGGCACCATTTTTGCACCTAGAAATCATCATCGGAGAATAGAGCTGAAGCAGTGCAGGGCAGAGAAGAAAGAATGCAGTAATGGGGTTTTTCCTGACTCAGACCTCCCTGGGACACTGCTTTTGGGCCCAAATTAGACCTTTTTTCTGCTGTGAATTTGTGTTTTTCCCCCCAGCTGTGCTCGGCAGGTCAGCAGCCCAACCCCACTCGCACCCTCTGTGTCACCTGCACTCCTGCTTCCCTCTCAGCTGAGGACACCAGGCCCTGCCAGCCCTGCCCAGCAGGTAAAAACATCTCACAGAGCTCTTCTGTGCTCATTAAAACACAGAATTTAAGGAGGCATTTAAGGAATTAAGAATTTAAGGCAAGTGGCATTTTGCTCCGGTAACACTTCTCTGACTTAGTGGAGCAGAGAGAGGTTTTGTGTTATGGTAAAACTGGAGGTTAAAATTAATTCCTGGGACAGAGCAGCTGCTGCTGCAAAGAGCTGGTGAAGGGCAGAACTGAAGGTGAGGGAACACCAAGGATCACAGCTGGTTTGGAGAGTTCATGGGAGAGTTTGTGCAGCTGATGCAGCCCGGGGATGGAAAGCAGAGTGTGCAAATGTTGCTGAGCAGTGAGGGAAGCTTTTGGGTTCTCTTCTCACTCAAACACCAGAGCTCTCACTCTCTGATTCTTAACAGATCATCTGTAAAATTGATTTATGTACATTCAGAGCTGCCTCCACTCCAGGCCTTGATTCACTGGCTATCACAAGTACCATTTACTGTGAGAGCTGGAGGCATTAGGAACCAAAGAGGGGAACACTGATTTTCTTGCCTTATTTCCCTTTCTGCTCGACACTCTCAAAGAAACCCAAACAAGCCCGTGTTGAGGAAATTGCTGTGTGTTGTTGAGGGTGTCACTGAGATGCAGAATGAGGCAGCAGGGGAATGGATTGAGGAGGTTTTGTTGTTAAAC
Source organism: Polioptila caerulea (assembly GCA_013397295.1). NCBI lineage: Eukaryota > Metazoa > Chordata > Aves > Passeriformes > Certhiidae > Polioptila > Polioptila caerulea. Next base: position 87,571 of record VYXF01005957.1, on the reverse strand, counting down.
CATTGCCTTTAGAAATTCTGACTCTTCAGAGGGAAAAAGAAAGTTCTGAAAGGCCATGGGCCACAGTTTCCCTATAGAAAGAGAATTTTCTGCAGAATTAAAATCCTGGCATGTCCCAGACAATGACCAAGCCCAGGGGGATTTAGCAGTCCAAGATGAGCCAGCACGCCATGCCTGTTCCCTGAATTATCCCTCCAAGCAGATCCTGTCCTGTCCTTCAGCAGAGCCCCTGGTGAGGGAAGTTTGGGGCTAAAGGCAGCAGCAATCACCAGCCATGCCCTGCACACACCCTCAGCCTCATCCCCCATTTCCCAGCCCCCCTGGACCCTGGAGGAGTGGGGTTTAGCTCTCAGCTTGGCAATCCCAGACCCCTCCACACTATTCCCTCTGCTCCAAGCCCTGGATTGCTGTAGGAGTTAAGAAAGAATAAAACTGTCAGAAAAGCTGTGGGAAAGCAAGTCTCTGGGTTGTGAGAAAGATAGAGAGAACAAGGTTGGAAAAACAAGAAAGTATCCAGTGAGGCCTAGAAAAATGTTAAACAAGATAGTAGAAATCCATCTGCTTAATACTGAACTATTATCCATTGTTTAAGACCAGTACGAGACAGCATTGGTAGAAGAAATTGTACAAGAGCTTTTAGCAGCTGGCTAAGGCATTTGTCTGTAAAGCTTTTGCAAACTATAATTGGCTGAAAACCTTTTAGGATGCACTGTAACCAGGAAATGTTCATTGTTGTGCTGTGGCCGAAGTTGCTGAACTTTGTTCAAACGAGACTGATGGCCATAATGGAATTAAAATCTTCAAGACAGCCCTTCTGTCTCATTGTCAACAGAACAATATCCTAATTAGCCAACACAGATTGCCACGGGAGATGATTCCATCGGCAGCTCCAGGTGCCTCCTGCAGAGAAACTGTGCTCAGTAACTCAACTCTGACGTCTGTAATTAGAACCCCTCCTATTAAATAATGAATTCCTGTGCTCTGGGTACCTTGCCTGCTGCCCACAAAAGGGGTGGATTGAAAAGCTGAAGAGATCAGGATCTCAGTAGTTCAGTTATAAAACACAGGGGAAGGAACAGAAACAGGATTTCTGTTATTTCCAGTGCCTGGGGTTCAGTGCAAACACAGACTATCCCATGCTGGATTTCAGTGTTGTTAAATCCAAGCCCCCAGACCAGTCCCAAAGCCCTGAGGTGATAAGGAGTTGGGATGCCATCACCAGCCTGAGTTTCCCATGTTCTTTTCTGTGCTTTGACTGATTTTAATGACACATAATCTGTGTATTTAGTGAGAGACTGGATTTCAGCATAGCAGTGCCTCAGTTAATCCTGCTTTCTTTTTCTTTCTGCTCTTCAAACATCCATCTGGAGTTCAGGAAACCATTTGATGATCAGGTTCTGCGAAAACTTAATTGGGAAGAGCAATTAATTCTAGGTGGATGTCAGCTTTTTGTCTCAGTGTACAACTGGCAGCAGGATTTTAAGTGAAAGATCATGTATTGAACTGGGGAGAGCAATGTGGTGCTTGGGAGAGTATCAGGAACACCTCAGCTGATCTTTAATCTCCATGATCTTGGAGACAGCAGAAGAATTGGAGTAGAAAGAGAGAACAATTAACTCTAACCATGCTAATAAAACTAATTTAGCCAGAAATGTCACTGCATGTTTTGAATTTAAAAACATCGTTTTGTGTGAAATGTTTGAATTTCCTCTGCCAGCTCAGCTTTACAAGAGGTAGAAATTTTTAGGCAGGTTGAGCCTGTGCTGCCCAGAATGTTGAGAATTTTTTTTTTAATTCTCTCCAGGTCATTTCTGTCCTGATGGCCTCGAGGTCCCTCCATGCCCAGCTGGGAGCTTCAAGCCCAAGGAGGGAGTTCCCAGAGCCAGCAGCAGCTCCTTGTGCTTGCCAGGTCTGTGTCCTAAAATTTTAATTTTGGGGCTGCTGAGGTCACCCAGCAGGTCAGTTGCGACCAAAAACTCAGGAATTTTCTGTTTTTAAAGCTTTTTCCACAGCAGCTTTGCACAGGAGGGACTTTTTAAAACCTCTCAGTGAACTTTTCCAGCACAACCTCCTCCCTCAGACTCCTTTCCAAGCTCTCCCTTGAGTGGGAACAGAGGATGAACACAATGAAAGCTGAGCATCCCAAAGGATTTGGGTTTTTTAATTGTGTTTGAGCCACTCACAACAGTCCTCATCCCATTCTTGCATCCAGGGGAAGAGGTTCCAGATCAGGGAAAACTTTTATATTGGACCAGCCAAAAAAGCCCTGGAATTTCTGCCTTCAGAAGCTGCTGAGGCCCTGCCCTTAAATTGAAAAATGCCAAGCAGATGAAGGAGTTTGGAATGTTTGTGATGTTCTGAGTGCTGCAAGGCTTCCCCAGACTTCCAGCTGTGATGCTTCCTTCTAAATATTTTCATTTTGGTTTGGTTTTCTAAGCCAGTAGAACTTTGTTTTGTACACACAGCACTGAGTCACCCTAATGACTGGGGAACGTGGGGAAAGAGAGGAGATTTTTGTTTAGTTCTGGTGAAATGAGGTTTAAAAGGCAGAATAATAGAGGTTTGTTAGTCTTTTCTGGTATCAAATCTTTGCTTAGACATGGAAAGGGAGCCCTGGCTTTATAATCACACGTGGCTGAGGCTCTCTCTGCCTGGCTTTGAGCATTTCAGAGCATCTCAGTGCCTCTCACAAAGGTATAAAAATCCCTCTCTGTCCTTAACAATGCTGTACAAATAGGAAAATAGAGGAAGATTCAGAGAATGAGCTCAATCCACTGAAATAAACCTTGGCCCAAGCCCAGAAAGTTTCATCCAGGGTCACAAATCCCAGCCAGGAGCACAAACCTGGGGTTCAGGTGCTCAGTCTCCCTGTGCATCTCTTTGGTTCTTCCCCTCGTGTGCTAAGAAAAGAATTATCTCCCTCAAATCAAGCCATATCTTTGTCTATCTGATCATTTCATTTCCAGCAAATGACTCAGCTGCTAAAGTGTCTTGACTGTTCAATGATTTTTCTTTGCTCAAAAGGCAAGTCCAGGAAATTGCTGCCTCCCACCCACTCCTGGAATTAAAACCAGGAGTGCATTTCTGTGGTGCAGCAAGGAGCAAACCTCACATCTCATCAAGACACCCAAATTCAACAGACAGGGCCAGTGGCATCTGAAAACAAAATCATTGTAGGAGCTGCACAGTAAATTAGAGTTTAAAACTCTTTGGGTTTAATAATGTAAGCTGTTGTGCTGTGCCCGTGCTGCTTTATGTAATGATGTTGTCATCTCTCCTAAGGAGCCCTGGGCAAAGGCAGGATAATTCCTGGTGCCACAGGATGCAGGGACAAACTCAGAGAAGCCCCAGGATATTCCAAAGGCACTGCCCTGATGGTCTTGCTGTGCTCACCCCCTGCACTGTTGTGGGGTTGATGTGACAAATCTGTTTTCCAGTGAAACCAAATGTCACATTTATTGCCAGCCTGGTTCAAGCACAGATAAAGCTCAATGTGCTGACATTGGCCAAAGGAGCTGTGGCTGCCCTGGGAGTGTCCAAGGCCAGGCTGGAGCAGCCTGGGGTGGTGGAAATGTCCCTGCCCACGGCAGGGGTGGGATGGGGTGAGTTTTAGGGTCCTTTCCAGCCCAAACCACGCTGGGATTGTCTGCTGTAAATCTGCTCCCTCACTGATCTGATAGAAGTGTCCAGGCAGCCCCACTGTTCTACCTGTTCTGGACTCCATCATGTGCAGAAAGGCAGGCAAGAACTGGGAATTTTCTGCCCCTGCACCCACGAGGTTCTGTCAAATCCCCATCCTGCTGGATTTGCTGGGGGTGCAGATCCACATCAGGAGGTTTTGGCCAGCTGAAGGCTGAATTTTGAGTGGGTCCCACAGCTCAGTGAGTTTGCAGCCCCCTCAGGTGTGAAGGTTCAGATGTGCTCAGTGCTGGGGAATTTTACAGCCTGGAGAAATTCAGACTTCATCCTGCTGAGGTTTTCCCACCTTGTGCTCCTTGGGCTGTGTGGTGTAAATGTATGGAGGAAAAAAATGAGATTTCTCTGAGGGGTGAAGTGAGCAAGTGGGTGGAGGGCAGAGGGGGAGACGAGCCCAAAACTCACTCTGCACCCTGAGGAATCCCAGCCTGGCCCTGTGCCTTCAATCTGTGGAGGGGGAAGCCTGGATTTTAATGAATCCTGATATTTTGGGGGGCTGTAAGGCTCTGTTGCAGCCAGGGCATGACTGAGGCTTGACAAACTCGGCTTTGGAGCAGTGTCCAAGCTGGCAGCTCTCCATCCTCAGGCAGCATTTCCCCTTCCCCTGGAATTGCTCTCTTTGCTTCAGAAAGGCCTGGCTCAGGAGGAGAGCAGCCACTCCCGGGCTGAATTCGTGTTTCCTTTATTTGGGAAGGTTTTGTGATGAAATGCACTTTCTAAACACATTAACAGCAGCCAGGGATCGTTGTTTTATTACGTATTGATCTTGCTTTAGGTTGCAACACGAGCATCTTTGGTTTAACACCCGGGGTTTTAGGGATGCTCACAGCTCAGGCTGGTTGTCATCCGAGCAGCTTTGCTCTGAGTTTACCTCCAGCCTGCCAAACCCCTTCATCTCCCTCCATTCAAACACGGAATCAGCCCGGTTTTCCTGGGAAGCCCAGGCTCTGTCCCAGCTGAGCCCCAGGCACGGTGATGATTATCTGTGCCTGCATCAGAGGCTGATGGGTTTGTTTGTGTTTTAACACCTCAATTCTTACCAGAGCAGCTCAGAGCAGAGGGGTTTAGTGCTTCCAGGACTAAATTCAGCTAATCCAACACCACCACCTCCTGGCTTTGCAGGAACCTCATTCCCAGTGTGGATGAACCTCCACCAACTTTCCTTGCTGCAGGTGGAAACAGAGGTGAAATATTTTGTAGGATGCTCTGACCTCAGCAGGTCACAATCCCTTTCTGACCTTAAATATCTCTCTCTTTAGGAGCTGCCTCGTGTTTGAAGTGCCCTGCTGGGCATTTCTGCCCTGCTGGAGCCACTTCCCCAGTGCCCTGCCAGCCAGGGACACACAACCCTCTGCCAGGACAGGATGAGGCTGCTGACTGCAGAGCCTGCCCAGCAGGGAGGGCTTGCACCCAGGCTGGCCTGGCCCAGCCTGACACAGAGTGCTCCCCGGGGTAAGCCTGGATGATTTTCTGCCCTCTTCATGTCTGTGCAGGCATTTTGCCTCCACAGCTTTTGCTTTGAGCAGTTTGTTCTGCTTTTTCCTGCTCACTCAGCACGGAGGTGTTGCTGTCTCCTTGCACCAGGAATATTTTGGCAGCCTTCAGAGCTCTTTTCCTTGGGTGGTGGCCTCCAAAACATCTTTCAGGCCCTTCTGGTGGGTCTTCCCCCAAAGGGAATCATTTTGTCATCTTCTTTTCCTCCCTGAACTCCTCCTGATGGGTTTGCTCACAAAGGGAATCCCTTTATCCTCCTGTTTTCCTCCCTGACCTCTTCCTGCTGGGCAGTTCTGTGCTGCTGCTGCCTCCAAGGGTTGTTCTTTATCAAACCCCCGAGGCCAGCCCAGCCCTCAGGAACCCACAGCAGCTTCACCCCTTGGGAATGGGGGGAAGATTCCTCCCTGTTCCCAGCTGATGGAGTGAAGGGAATGAGAGCCACCTGCAGGAGCAGCTGAAAGAGCCCCTGAGAGTGGAATAGCTGGCACAGATTTGAGAGGAGCACCACGAAATCACCCCTCAGGTGCAGGTGGCTTCAGCCAAGGTTTCATTGCAGTTTCTGGTACATCAGTGTGACACAGACTGTCCTGGTGGAAGGTTCCACAGAATAGATTGAAAAAAAAACCCCCAAGAATGAAGCCAGGCCACACATCCCATGGCTGTGACCTGGCTGAATAACCCACTTTTGGTTTCCAAAGCGGCTCCATTCCCACAGTTTCATTTTAATTGTGCATTATTGATGCTCAGCAGTGCTGCTGTCAGCCATGTCAGCTTCTCCCCAGCTGCTCCACCCCGATATTCCTGTAGGGCCCTGAGTTTGCCTGCCCCTGGCATTCCCCCTGTGCTGTGTTCCCAGGTACGTGTGTCCCCCGGGCTCAGCCAGCCCCCACGCCCCCAGCAATGCCTGTCCTCCAGGAACTGTTGGCAACCACTTGGACCTCTTTGACAAGTCCCAGTGTGAGCCCTGCCCTGCAGGATTTGTCTGTGCCAGAGGTAGGTGGCTTTAGCACAAGAACGAGCTGAACTCTTTGGGCACCACCATCACAGAGCCCAGCAGATCAGTGAGCCATGGCAGTGATGGGAAATGGGAAGAGTTTCCCTTTACTACTCTCTGTGCCTGCTGGATGAGGTAATTTTGCTCTGAATTCTCTCTTTGTGCCATCCCTGGTTGCTGTTTTAACTTCCTGACCTCGGGGCAGGCAGTTTTTACAGCTTGCCAAGCTTTTTAGCTTATTTGTGGCCTCTTTGCCTTCATCTCCACGCCAGCTTTGGGCAGGGGTGCCACGTAGGACACTGGAGGTGGTGAATAATTGCTTCAGTAACCAGCTCTGGGCTAGAGCAGAGGCAGCAATTACTGTAATCCCATTTAAAACAGAGCAAAGGCACAAAATTGGGGGGAAATTCAACTCAGGGCAGCTCACAAAGAGCTGAAAACTTTGAGAACCGGGTGCTGTGAGGCCAACACGGTGCCCTTTGCTGCTGTCACATTTCCCTTGGTGTTTCCACAGGAACTGGGGGGCAGCAGAAGCCCCCCAGCCCGTGCCCAGTTGGTCACTACTGCCCGCCTGGCACCAGGCCCCTGGCCCAGCTCAGGTGTGCCCCGGGCACCTGGAGCAACAGGAGCAGCCTGGCCTCAGCTCAGGAGTGCTCCCCGTGCCCTCAGGGCTGGTTCTGCCTGGGGGGAGCCCCAGGCCCCACGGGGAGATGCAGCTCAGGGCACTACTGCCCTCAAGGTAGGCAGCTCCTCACGGGAATCAGGGAGTTCTAATTAATTTTCGGGAATCAAGGAGATTTAATTCATTTTTTTGACCCCACACTGGCTTTATCAGCGTGGTTTTTGCACAGACTGTCCCTTCTGTGTAGTCACTATTTTATATTCTTTGAACAGAGCATGTTTGTCCCATTATTTTTTTCTCTCCCCCACTTGATTTGCAAAGAATTAACACGCCCTATCCAACACCTGGTACAAGCAACCATTCTAAATTTGAATCTTCCTCCAAAAATTCTGCATTTGCTGCTAAATGCTGATTTTTTTTGTTGTTATCAGAGCTGCGAGCAGTGATTTTTTTAGTATGAATTTACGAGTAATTCATGTAAAAAATGAATAGCCACAAAAAACCCCCCTTCTTCCTGCCTGTTGTGTTTGAAGCTGTGCTAAGACCCGGGGTGGTTCTCTGCTCTCTTTCTCCTGGGCAGGCAGCTGGAGCAGCACGCAGTTCCCCTGCCCTGCAGGAACCTACAGCACCAGGCTGGGCAGGGGCTCGCTGGGGGATTGCTCTGCCTGCCCTGCTGGAGCCTTCTGCCCCCCTGGCACCTCCAAACCAGTGCTGTGCCCACTGTAAGTGCAGGACAGCTCTGTGGGGCTGTGCAGGTACCAGGGGAAATGTCTGTCTGGGGCATTCCGTGGCTCTTCTGGTTTTAATTATGATTTTGCTGCACTTGGAGAGCTGGAGGAGCCTTTCCCTTCCATGGTGCCAGGTGGTCGGGCAAGTTTTGTCAGAGTTGGGTGGGTTTTGCTGCAGAAACAACAATTTCCTCGAATCAAAACACCAGGAATTCAGGAGGGAGGAGCACTGTTGATGCCCTAGCATTTTAGCTTATCTATTTTCCATCTGTTTGTGACCCTACAGTTCTTTAGTGTAGAACTCCAAACTCCACACTCAGTGGGAGCTGCTGCTTTCCCATTTTGCTCACACACAACAATTCCTCTCCAGGCCTGGCCATCAAGGACACCTCACTGCCTCAGAGCCCAGAGATGGAAACAAAAGTGACTTGGGGGGAGCAAACTTGGGGTGAATTCATTAACTGACGCTGTAATTGGGAGATTAACCCCCAAAATGCAAATGGACCAAACTTATCCAAGTGTGAAACCCGTGACCCACTGTCCATTTTGGGTGCAGCCCATGGGGGGGCTCTGTCTGCCCTAAATGTACCTGAGGGCCCTTCAATTAATAGAACTGCTTTTTATTCTGTTATTTTTTTCTGTTCTCTGTTTGTAGGTAGCCCCAAAAGCCATCACTGTATTTCCATTTTTTACCTGGCTGCTCTCTGGGAGTTTCTCTGTGTGCTGTGTTCTCTCCTCAGGGGATCCTTTCGCTCGGCCCCTGGAGCAGAGGTGGCTGCAGACTGCACCCCCTGTCCTGGGGGACACCACTGCCCCGAGCTGGGCACGGTCACTCCTCGAGCTTGTGGGGCTGGCAACTTCTCAGTACGTAGCAATCCTTTTCTCCTGCCTTCCCTTCAGCACCAGCCTGGATTTTGGCAACAGGGGAGGCTGGGAGTGCCCCGAGGGTGGCCCTGGGATGAGCCCACCTCCTTCCATGCTGAGTCTGGGAATTTGGGGTGGCTGTGTGCAGCACTTTAAACACCACTGGCCACCCCTGCTGGCTCTAGAAGGGCTTCAGCTGCTATTCCAGAGATTGGGAATGTTCCTACAGCAGGTTTGGGGCTGCTCCAGATACCAAAAGCATCTCCCAGGGGTGCAATCCTGCTCCTGCTGCTGTTCCCACCCCAGAGGCCATCCCAGCTCACCTGCCCTGTGTCTGCTGGGTGGAAAGCTCAGGTTTTTGTGGCACACCTGGCCGTGGCAGGGAGCAGACAGCTCTGTTTCCTTCCTGCTCGAAAGGAGGTGTTGGATGGCACTGGGATCAAACTCTCAGCTGGCTTGGAGAGGGAAAGCAGCAGGGTGGAGTCACAAAAGGGGACAGTGATGACACAACTATTCCCACAAACAGCTGCTATGGTTTGGCTCATATTTATCTGCCCCAAACCTCTAATTAATTGTTATACTGATAATTGCCATTGTTGATGACAAACTCCTGTTGAAGGACCCTGGCACCTCTGTCCTGACCAGTTTTTTGCAAAAAATTGGGAACTACCACTGGAACCCTCCAGTGAGACTGGAGAGGAGATAAATTACAAATGGAGATTTACACATGGCCAATAGACACAGATTATTCCCTGTTTCCACTTGGACTTGGATGTAACAAGGAAAGATGAGGGAATATTTCTGTATTTCCCCTGCTCCTGCTGGCAGAGGGTGTTGGATTCCCTGTTCTGAGTTTGTGTGGATAATCCCCAGGTTTGTGGAGCACAGGCTTTGTTTTTGCAGGGGGAGGCTCTGAGCTGCACCCTGACTGCTGTCAGGGCTGGGGGGCAGGCTGGGCACGGGAGGGGTTTGGTTTGTTGCCTGTGGCACTGCTGAGCTCAGCAGGGAATGTTTGAGAAATTGGCTGCACTCACAGCCTGGGTTTGGGGCTCAGCAGGGCTCAGAGGTGCCCAGCACTGTTCTGTTTGGGATACAGATGAGATGGGCTCAGCTGATGTGGTGATTGAAGGATGATTTACTGCAAAATCAGTCTCAGGGAAGGATGAGACCTTTAGGTTGTTACATTCAATGCCATTACACCAGAAAACCGTCTGAATTCTAGTTACAGTGTCTTCTATAAATTTCTTATGCAATCCACTACTTCCACAAAGTCCTCCAGCATTTTCATAAACCAATAATTAATTGCTACGTTTGCTGTTTCTACTGTGATGCTTCTCTTTATCCAATCATATAATTCTACCAAAACTTCCTGCTGTGCCTTTTACTTAGAACAACTCTCTAACAGATTCTATTACTAAACTTTACTATTTTGTAATATTTTGTTTAACATATTTATTTGCTTATATAAGGCATATTTCTACTCACTTAAAACCTATTTCTATATAAACTGCAAATGCCAGTTTTACTGTTCTGGATTCTCCAGCTTTCTCCAAGGTCTTGAATCAGACATTGTGTCCATCTCTGTCTCTGAGCCTGGATGCTGGAGGCCTTGGGAGCTGTCTGAGCTGACATTCCCCACATGTTCAGTGCTCCAGCAGTGACATTGGATTGTTTCCTGTTTTAGGAGCCGGGCTCAGCCTCCTGCTCGCCCTGCAGAGTCGGGCACTTCTGTGCCAGTGAGAACACCAGCCTGGAGGTGATGCTGCTGGCCATGGTGTGCCCAGCAGGGCTCCTGTGCCCGGGGGGACAGGCAGATGTCCCCACTGCCACTGCCAACGCCTGCCCACGGGGACACTTCTGTCCCCAGGGAGATGCTGTGAGTCACTTTGCTCTGGGCACTCACCGTTCTCTCTGACTGGGATCATTGCTGTGGAAAAACCACTCCTAAGAATCTTTTATAACTGATTTCTGCACTCCTTGTGTGCTCACACGTGGGGGAAAGGCCTCCTAAAATCAGGCTAAATGAAAGGCTGGCTCGTCACTTGGAGGTGCAGCGAAGTGGTTTGGAATTTCTCATGTGAAAACAGTCTTGGGGATGAGAGCTCCTTAACACAACAAACTATTCCTGGGTGAAAAACAAGTGCACCTGCAGTAAATAAGGAATCTGTCTCATGGGAATCGGGGAACAAAATACAGAAACTAACCAAGAATAGGGAGATTTGACAAGTAAAATACCTTTTACTAACCACTGAGTGAAGTGCACACCTTTGGTGAAAGGAATGGATAAAAGGGGAAACGTGGCTGAAATAAAAGCTTTTTTCTGCCTTGAAACTTTTGGTAGTTATTGTGTTGAGACTGCCTCTACAGCAACACTCACAGACCTTAGCAGTATTTGCCCCACATAAAACTGTTAGTAATATAATAATACATAAGAATATATAATAATATAATAATAATATCAGGGTAGCACTTTGAGAAGCTGTACACAATTATTCTGAGTTGTTTTCACTGCTTTAACTGCTCTACCTTGGCCTTGTGGGCTGCAGGACTCATTTTAGGGTGTCCAAGACCCCTTTTCCTATTTCACTTCCAGGCTCAGCCTTGCCCCAATGGCACCTATGGTGAGCAGAGGGGGCTGAGCAGTGCTGCTGGATGCTCACCCTGCCCTGCAGGGAAATTCTGCTACTCTGCTGGGATGGAGCCTCCAGGAATTCCTCACCCTGTAAGTACAGCCCAGCTTCTCCCAGATTGCAACCCCAAAATTCTTACCCCAGGCCGCATCTGTTAATGGAGCCAACTTTGTGCTTGTTTTCTGCCTTTATTTTGCCTTCTGTCTCTCAGTGCAGGCTGGGAAAGGGAGTTCAAAGGTGAGGAATTGCTGCTGCTCCTCATCTAATGAGTTTGGGGATTTTTCATTGCAATGGTTTTGTCTCAAGGAAGAATGAACTCGTCAAATATTAATAGCTGTTAAAAAAAAAAAATGCAGATGGATTCTCTTCCACATGGATGAATCCATGGTTTTATTGAAGGGTAAGGTGATAACTCTGTCCCAGTTACAGCTTTTCTCCAAGTGTGTAGGAGCATCTTCCTCACAACTCTACAGGCAAAACTTGCAGGGCTTGTCTCAATGACAAGATTTTACCCTAAAGCCACCTTGCCTACAATAATTATCCCACATGGTCAGAATTTTCCTGGTATGAGTGTAAATTCCCCTCCTGCCCTTCTTTCCTACCCCATTTGCTTGCAGGGAACAAACACCAGGTGATTCAAATTGCAGGTGAAGCTGAACAGATCCCTCTGCTCTGGACAGAAAACAGCCAAGCCTGAGCGTGTGTTTTGTTCACAGACAGGGGATTGTCCAGCTGGATACCTGTGCCCTCCAGGGACTGGATTCCCCTTCTCCTTCCCCTGCATGCCAGGCAGCTTCTGGGATAACTCCAGCACGGAGGGAGAAGGGGTTTGCAAGCCAAGCCCAGCCGGGCACTTCTGTGACTCCCCTGCCCTGACAGAGCCCAAGCCCTGCCCAGCTGTGAGTGCTTTTCCTTGCTTTCATGGAAGAAGCTGTTCTGGGCTTTTATTTGATAGAAAAGCCTTAAATGTGTAACTCTGGCTTTGTTTTCTAGGGTTTTTACTGTGCTGAAGGCAGCTCCAAGCCTGAGCCCTGCCCAGAGGGGACATTTGGTGACAGGCAGGGGCTGTCCGGACCCTCGGGGTGCAGCCCCTGTGCTCGGGGTTCCTACTGTGCTGCCCCAGGCCAGACTGGCCCCAGTGGGCCCTGTGAGGCTGGATTTTACTGCCAGGGCAGGGCTCTGACTCCAGTAAGTCCCTCTGATGGGTTTTGCTCCCCCTTTTCCATCTGTGCTCTGCTGTGTGGTTTTATTTTCCCCGCTCTGGTGCCTTTCTTTAACGCAGTGATTTGGGCAGTCACAATTTTGTGCTGCTCACACTCAAGTTTATGGCATGAGGACCCTCCAAGGGAGTGTGGCCATGTCGTATTTTTCCCCTCTCAACACAGACACCCTCTTAACTAAAAGGTCACCAGGTAAAAAGTCCAGTGGATGTGAATCAGAGTAAAATTTCATCCCTATTTATTCTCTTTGAAAATCCTTATGTCAGTATTTTCTGTTCTCTCCACAAGAGCATGTCTCTATCTTTTTTTTTCTTTATTGTCTCCATCATTTAATATTTTAAACTCATTTCCCTTTTTTTTTTTAATGGTCCTTTTCCCATTTTTAGTGGCCCACGGATGGTGTGACAGGAGCTGTGTGTCCTGCTGGGTCCTACTGCCCACCTGGCTCTGCCTTCCCCATCCCCTGCCCTCCAGGGACTTTCAGCAACATCACTGGCCTGAGGAACCTCCAGGAGTGCTTGGATTGCCCTCCTGGGTGAGTGTCCTCCAGGTCTGGAAGCAAAGAGGAGCCAGTTCTCCAAGATTCCAGGGACTTTATTTTGTATTGGGATTGTGCTATCCAGTGGGGGGGAAAAAAAAAAAAGGCATTATTGCTACTCAAGGTTGGTTTTTTCCCCCCAACTTAGCTTGTATTGTGATGGGATGAACAACCAAGCCCCCTCAGGACCTTGTGAGCCTGGTTACTTCTGCACAGGAGGGGCCAGAAGTGCTCTCCAGCACGTGGTGATGGAGGGACATTACTCCTCAGCAGGAGCTTTCAAACCAGAGCCGTGTCCCCTCGGCACCTTCCAGCCCGTGAGTACCTGGGGGCTCCAACCTGGGGGGTCAGCAGAGCCCTTGGAAACTGGAAAAACGTGTGAGTAGAAATTCCTGAGCTGTTTGGAAGTGGTCAGCTTGAAAAAAGGGGGAGTTGGGGGATTTCTGTTAATTTGGGTAATCACCACCTGCTTTGCTTTTCCCCTGCTACAGAGGAAGAACCAGAAGCCTTTAGGTGAGGACAGCAGATCCATCAGTCCAGGGCTGCTGCCTACACCTCGTTTGGCAATTTTTCTGAAGTTTTCTTGCACAGTTCAAATTTGGAAGGGCTGCTGAGTCTTTGGCCTGGCAGGGGTGAATTAACCTGTGCATTTCTGTGTTTGATCAGGGCTGTGCCTGCCACTGCTTTGGGGATGCAGATACCCCAGATTTGTTTCTTTTAGACTGCAGGTCATTCCCCTCAGTGTTTATTTGGCAGCAGAGGCTCCCTGGCAGCTGGTAGAATGCACAAAGTTGATTTATTCTGGGGGTAAGCAGCAATGCCCCACCCCTGCCAGGCTCTGTTCTCTTTCAGGGCCGTGCTCAGTCTCTCTGTAGGGACTGCCCCGAGGGGACTTTCTGCAGTGAGCCAGGCCTGGCTGCCCCCCAGGACTGTCCCAAAGGCCATTTCTGCCTGGCTGGCAGCTCCCTGCCTGTCCCGTGTCCGGCGGTAAGAGTCAAACAGGGATTTGTTTTCCAAGCAGTGATTTTCCAGAGGTTTCCCATCCCTCGGCAGGGACGTGCAGTGGTGTCTCTGTGCAGGGAAGTTACTCGGATGTGGAGAGGGCAGGTTCCTGCAAGCCCTGCCCTGCAGGGATGTTCTGCAGCAGGGCTGGGCTGCCTGAGCCAGAGGGGCACTGCCAGCCTGGATATTACTGCAGCCAAGGCTCCAGCACCTCCTCACCCGTGAGTGATGGACATCTGACATTGCTCAGGGCCTTCCAGCTCTGCCAAAGCTCTCACAAACCACAATAAATTTCATTTCCATTCCCTTCAGGTGGGGCTTCCTTTGGGAGATCTTTGCCCACGAGGACATTATTGCCCTGCTGGCACCGGGCACCCCAGGGAGATGCCGTGTCCTGCTGGCACCTGGAATGGCCAGAGAGGAGCCCAGGACATCACCTGGTGCCTGCCCTGTGCCCCTGGGTTTTTCTGCAACATGTCTGGCCAAGATGCTCCTGGGGGACTTTGTGCACAAGGTGAGACAAAGACAGAACTTGTGCAGCTTCTTCGAAATGGCTTTTGGCTTTGGGGAAGAACTCTGATGTTTTCTGGTTTAAGGCTATTACTGCACGGGGAGGACAAAGACTGCAAAGCCAGAGGATGGCGTCACTGGAGATCTCTGTCCCCGAGGACATTTCTGCCCTGCAGGCTCAGCAGCACCTTCCCCCTGCCCCAGTGGGGAATACAGCAATGCCACAGGTCAGGAACTGCAGGAATGGGACAGGTCAGGAGCTGCAGAAATGGGGATAGGTCAGGAACTGCAGGAATGGGGACAGGTCAGGAACTGCAGAAATGGGGATAGGTCAGGAGCTACAGGAATGGATCAGGTCAGGAACTACAGAAATTCAGTAAGTCAGGAGCTGCAGCTTTGCCACGGGAGCTGCAGCAGGGTCCCAGGTCAGGAACTGCAGCAGGGTCCCAGGTCAGGAACTGCAGAAATTCAGCCGGTCAGGAGCTGCAGCTTTGCAACTCCACTGTGACTCAGAAGATGGAAACAGTGCTCGTAGTTTTTGTCTGTATCCAAGAAGGTCCTGAAAGCTGCTGGCCACTGGGAATATTCAATATTTGGTGGTACAGAAAGGGGTCAAGCAGTTTTGTTATTTTTTCCCGTGGTGTCACAGGAGGAATTGATTTCCCCCTGCAGCTGCTGCTGTGTTTTTAGGTGTGTGGCAGTGACACTCAGTGTATGAGGGCTGGCAGCAGTTCCCAGCTTTCCCTCTGTTCTGCCTGCCACCTAATGGGGACACGAGGAGGTGACTCGGGCTGCTAGAGTGGAGTTTGCTGAACCAAATGCTCGAAGGACAAATCCACATTTGAGGCCAGTTACTACGGGAGAGCTTAAAACCCAGCTTTATTTCCATTTCTGCTTCTCTAAGTGCACATCCAGGCAGAGGGAAGTTGTGCATGGGGTATTTTCCTTCCATTTCATCCCATGCTTCCTTTTAATTCCCCTTTTCCCCTCACAGGTCAAGACAAATGCCTTCCTTGTCCTGCTGGGTTTCACTGCTCGAAGGGGCTCCGGCGCCGCTGCCCTCCTGGGTTCTACTGCCCTCAGAAAACTGGCATCAGTTTTTATCCCTGCCCTCCTGGGACTTACAACCCCTCCTACGGGCTGAGCCACGCTGAGAGGTGCCAGCAGTGCCCTGCAGGTGAGGGAATGCTCCCCTGGGACATGACGAGGAGGGTGATGGTCTCTCTGTGCCTCTCTCTTCCCAATCCTCTGGTGCATTTTGGCCTCCAGGAAATGCAAATATAAAAATTCACAGTCAAAAGAGGGCCCTGGTCCCACTGATGGTCTTCTCACAGGCTTTTGGAAGCTCTGCAGAAGGGCTTGGCTCACACTCAGGGTTTCCCAGCAGAGCATGAGCTGAATTAGGATGGGGCTCTGGCCCAGTTGTGCTGATGCTGAGGGATTTGATTTCTCCAAGTCTCCCCTTTGCCTTCCAAACTGTGCATGCACCACAGCAGCTCTCCTGGTTTGTTTTTTTCTTCTCTCCCAGCTTGCTGAGTCTCTTTTCCTTCTGTGATCTTCCAGGAATGTTCTGTGGAGAATGGGGATTATCCTCTCCCAGTGGTCCCTGCTGGCCTGGATTCTTCTGCACAGCAGGTACAGAATTTAGGATTCAGAGGGCAGAAAGAGTGAACAGGTAGGGAGCTGTGGCCCTTATGGTCCTTGCTGTTAATTATTCCATTCCACTGTGGATTTCTGGCTTTACTGGCATGAGCTACAATCAGCTCCTCTTCTTTCACCCATGGAAATGCTTCTTTAGCCATGGGGAGCAAACTGGCTTATGAGAAAGAACCCAAGTAATTCAGGATGTTTTTGCTCTATCTTCCTCATGCAGGAGCAAGTGTCCCAAACCCCAGTGGAGCCACAAACATGAGCACTGGTGGCCCCTGCCCACCTGGACACTTCTGCCCAGCTGGCACCAGTATCCCCCAGCCCTGCCCTGTGGGCACTTACTCAGACAGGTGAAGCTCTGTGGATCTGCTGATGCTAATTTTTCTTTTCTTTTCTTTTTTGTTTATCCATCAGCCCTCTAAGAAATGAGGTGCAGCTCAGTGAGGCTCGTTAGACACATCCTTGCACTGATCAGAAAAGTTTTGTGGTTGCTTTCACTTCTCCAGGGCTGTGACCCCCGTGCTGATTCACCCCTTGCCAGCTGAACCCCTGCTTCTGTCCCTCTCAGGCTCCACAACGGGCAGGATTCCAGCTGCACAGAGTGTCCACCTGGCCACTTCTGTGGCTCTCCTGGCCTCACAGCCCCCTCAGGACCCTGCTCCCCTGGGTACTTCTGCCAGCCTGGTGCTTCCTCACCGTCTCCACCCGGTGAGCAGCACTGGGTGAACTGGGGTTTGGGCAACAGGCAGCTCTAAAAACACCACCTTTTCTCCCAGCACTCCTGGCCCTGCCTCCTGGCAGCCATCCAGACCCCCGTGCAAATTTTGGTGGAGGGTTTGTGCCATACACGCCACGTTCTCAGAGGAAATGCCTGCACTGGGCCCTGGGGCAGGCACGGGTGTCTGCCTGGAACGGGCACAGCCGTTGCCATTTGACTGAAATTCCCATTTCCAGGGGAATTGCCAACCCCTGCTCCTCCTGTCTGTTCCCAGGTGTGTGGGAGAGAGGAGGGCCTTGCCCTGTGAGCCACTTCTGCCCAGCAGGGACCAGCTCTCCCTTGCCCTGCCGTGCAGGGACCTACAACAACCTCTCCAGGCAAGCTGCCTGCTTCCCCTGTGCTGCAGGCTACTTCTGCCCAGAAAACACCACCAGCTACAGCACAAACCCCTGCCCAGCTGGATTTTACTGCCCCAAAGGTGAGATGGGCCTGGGGAGCCCAGCATTCCTTTGACCAGGCTGAAACCTCTTCCTTAAAATTATCTTTGTGAACAAAATGTTTCAGCGTCAGCCTGGTTCTTCACAGAAAAATACTGCCAAAAATATTTTTTTACATGTTGAGTGTCTTGTGTTTAAGTGTATTTTTTGACTTGTTTAAGTGTCAGCCTGGTTGTTCACGGGAAAAATAATAAACCAAAGGAATATTTTAAGCTGTAGATGTGGCTGTTGCTTAACAGCTTCACAAATTAAACAGCACCCAAACACAACTTTGGCCATGAAGGGCTGTGGGGGCCAGCAGTGGGACAAACAAAGAGGCCATGAAGTGATGGAGCAGGGTTCAGAGCCAGGATCACTTTCACATTCCATGAAAGATTCCTGCTCTCTTTATCCCACAGGCACCAGGTTTGTCACTGAGTTTCCCTGTCCCAGGGGCTACTACAACCCTGACCCCCTGAGCCAGAGCTTGGACAGCTGCCTGCCCTGCCCACCCGGGCACTACTGTGGCAAGGAGGGGCTGACAGCTGCCTCGGGCACCTGTGACCCAGGTGAGTGTGGGGTGCCACCAGGGACAGGGTGTTTGGGAGGCTGGTGCTCCTTTACCACAGCTCCTCCTGTTAGATTGCAGGAAATCAGACCACTCTGAGAATGTAGAAGTTGAGTTAAAGCCTTTAGAGAAATTAAAATATATTAAACCACGTAAATATGGAATAAAAGTCTAAGTTTTAGTGTTAAGTAAGTTAAGTTTAGGTAGGCAGAAATATATTTTATACATTTTAAGTGCCTTAGCAGGGTGAAGTACCCTAAACCCCAGTTAAAAGTTCAGTGCTTCTCTAGACATAACTAAAACATAGCAGAATATTGTTTTGCATTCCTAAATAGAACCATGTACGTAGATAGAACAATATACATAAAAATGTGTACAGACTGACACTGCTGTTTGCATTTTAAAGTTAAGATCTCACAAAGTGTAAAGAGAATGTTTTAGCATCATGTTTTTTAGCTGATTAGATAATTTAATAATTTTAGATAATTTATGGTTATAAGCCCCTATCTGGGACTCTTCACACACTTTGCTTCGCTTTCCCTTGTTTTTGCTTTTACTTGCAAGCACTCACACACACAGAAGAAGAGAAGAAGGCTGCAAGAACTCCAGCTGCAGGTCCCCAAGAGGCCTTGATAATCCATACTCAAGGCATAGCCAGAAAACTTTGCATTCCAGATTTTCACCTTCAGACTGGTGCATTCATACAATAAATAACTTGATGGCACCAGCTACCACTCTCGTCTATCTGAAAGCCCCTAAACAGCTCAACACCTTCCAGTCTATTCTCTGGATTCTCCGTAGGCATCCAGACACACCCAGGATGTGCCTGGTAGCCAGGAGCAGTCTCTGCCTTCTGAGGCTGCTCAGGCAGCTGAGCTGAGCCCTGTGAGCATAAAGCAAAAGTACTGAACTTAATGTTGTGAGATCTCTTTGTTGACAGGGTATTTACACTATTAAATTAGAGTATGAAATTGTACTATGGCATGGGAAATTATGGCCTGGCAGAGTTAAGCTTTGGTGGGATGAACCCGTCCCACCCCCTGTGCTGTGCCCACATCCCAGCCAAAGCCAGCCCAGCTGGTTATTCCCAATGGTTTTTGGGGCTCTGTCACTACCAGAGCTTCTCAGTCCCGTTTCCTGTTCCCAGGCTGGTTTTGCATCTCAGCAGCCTGGACCTCGCAGCCCTTTGACCTGGACAACTACACCAGTGCCAACTGCCTGTGCCCAGCCACTGCCACCGGGGGCAAGTGCACAGCGGGCTTTTACTGCCCCCAGGGGAGCCCAGAGCCTCTCCCTTGTCCCCTGGGGCTCTTCTGCAATGCCTCAGGTTGGTGTCTGTGGGGAGGAGCAGCTCTGAGGGGCCATTCCTGGTACTTCCAGGGATGTAGCAGTGCTTGCTGGGTGCCCACGGTGGCTCCCAGAGGGAGGCTGTGAGTGCTTCTTTTCCCTGCTTTGTCTCAGTGCTCTGAGTGCCACCATCCTCTCTGTCTTGCAGGGCTGCCTGTCCCCAGTGGGGAATGTGCTGCTGGCTTTTACTGTGCAGGGGGAGCTGCTGGCCCTAAACCCACGGATGGTGTCACTGGGAACGTCTGCCCTGCAGGCTCTTACTGCAGTGGGTACCCAGCACTGAGATTTCATGGCACAGAACACCTGAAACCCTCACAGGGTGTGGCTGGGGTCTGACTGTGGTGTCAAAGCCCCAAATTCTTCCCCTAATTGTCCTCCTTCCTTTCAAAGTGGGAGGTGACATCTTTGTCTCAATAGCTGAACTTTAATTTTACCTCTGGGTAAAACGAAGCCAATAATTTCTGTCCCACTCCCACACAGCACTGTTGGATCTATGAGTGGGAAAGACTTTCCTGCTGCTCTTTTGTGTTCATCCAACCCCTGAGTGCTGCCATCTCACTCTTTCTTTCATTTTTCCTTTCTCTCTTGCTTCTCCTCTTGCAGCTGCAGCATCAGCAGCGCCCCAGCCCTGCCCAGCAGGCACCTTCTCCAGCCTGCCAGGGAGGAGAGCACTTTTGGAGTGCCAGCCTTGCCCCTCTGGCTTCTACTGTGAGGAACCCGGCCTCAGTGCCCCCACTGGGGAGTGCTGGGAAGGTGAGTGGGGAATGAAGTGTCCTGCAGGCTGTCCCAGTCCCTGGGGATGTGCTCAAAGGACTGTGGGTGACAAATTCGAAATAAATGTTATTCTGTAAGTCACTGTCTGGAGTGGGAAAGCCATTTCTCTGCTGGGAGGTCTGACAGGAGCCAGAGGTGCTGCACATCCAGAAAATAGGAGTTGTGTTTCCCAGGATCCCGATGTTGTTCTGTGCTGCCCTCAGACAAGAGATGGCAGCTTGTTGTTTCCTTTTGAGCCTTCCCATGATCAAAGACAGCACCTTGTTGTTTCCTTTTGAGCCTTCCCATGATCAAAGACCTGCTGCCCGCCTGGTTTCTTCTCTGTACTGGAGGTGAAGATTTTCTGTCTCTCTCTGAAAAGCCCATTAGAGGTTAAAGCAGCTCAGATGTGAAAGCAGAAGTAGCAACATCGGTGTATTCCGAGCAATTTGAACACTGACAGGGAAAAACTCTGAAATTCAGAGGGAAAACTTTCCTTGAAGTGTTTTAGTGACTGAAAGGAAACCGAGACATCAATGTTGGTTCTTGAAGTGTTTTCCTGTGTCAGCTGTGAGTCTTGCCCTGGTTTTTGGGGACCACTGGGTGTTAAATTTGCTGGTTTGAGTGCAGTGTGTTTGTGCAGCAGCAGAGGGTCACATCAATGGTTACTGAAGGCAGCAGCAGGTTTATTCTGTGAGTGCCCAGGGCGATGTTTGTGTGCCTGGAGAACTCCTCCTCCCTAATGAGCAGCTTCTCTGAGTTCAATCCAGCTCCTGCCTCTGTCCCTGCAGGGTTTTACTGTGACAGCCAGCAAGGGCCACTCATCGATGTCACCCTCTACCCCTGCCCACGAGGCTTCTACTGCCCAGCAGGGACCAGCAGGAGCTCTCAGCACAGCTGCCCTGCAGGCACCTTTGGAGCGAGGCAGAGACTCAAATCTCTCCAGGAATGTCAAAGATGCCCAGCAGGAAAATACTGTGAATCCCCGGGCCTGGCTGCCCCAACAGGTACAGTGCTGCTCTTCTGAGCATCCTCCTTCCCGCTGAGATCCTCAGTGGTAATTAGTGCAGGGGGTTAATTAGCTGGGCTCCAGGGTTCTCACCTCAGCTGAGGTGAAATGTCCCGTTTTACTTGTCTAGAACTTCTCGAGGAAGGAAAAAACCCTCATTTTTCCAAGCAAGGAGTGAGAGAAGGACTGCAGAAACCAGAATTCTATGTGTGATACTACTTAAAAAAAAATGCAGTGTGAAATTTTTCAGTGTCTGGCATTTTATATCGAATTAGTTTGGGTTTTTAGCCTGGTTCCTAAAGAACTAATCCTTCCACGTAATTGATGTGCACGTGATTAGGTTTAGCAGAGAAACAAGGGCAAAATACCCAGCAATGCCATCTCTCCATTTTATTTTTTCGAGATTTCTTTTTTCCACATCTGCTGATGTTTGCATTGATCCTTATCCTGAAAGGCCCCGTTCCAGCAAAGCACTCTGATAGAATTCTTCATATTTCAGTCTCTGCTTAAGGATGTGTGGAATATGATTCTGAAGGGAAGTGTCTGCTGGGATGGTTGCTGGAGTGTGGGGTGTTTGGGATGTTTGCTGGAGTATGGGATATTTGGGATGTTTGCTAGAGTATGGGATATTTGGGATGGTTTCTGGAGTATGGGATATTTGGGATGGTTGCTGGAGTGTGGGGTGTTTGGGATATTTGTTGGAGTGTGGGATATTTGTTGGAGTATGGGATATTTGGGATGGTTTCTAGAGTATGGGATATTTGTTGGAGTATGGGATATTTGGAATGGTTTCTGGAGTATGGAATATTTGTTGGATTATGGGATATTTGGGATGGTTTCTAGAGTATGGGATATTTGTTGGAGTATGGGATATTTGAGATGTTTGCTGGAGTATGGGAAGCTTGCTGGAGTGTGGAATATTTGTTGAAGTGTGGGATATTTGGGATGTTTGCTGGAGTATGGGATACTTGCTGGAGTATGGGGTATTTGGGATGGTTGTTTGAGGGTGGGATATTTGTTGGAGTGTGGGATATTTGGGATG
>VYXF01005957.1:50804-62861 GCA_013397295.1 Polioptila caerulea | reverse complement strand
CATTCCAGCTCCCTTTCCCCCATTCCAGCTCCCTTTCCCCCATTCCAGCCCTGTTTTCTGCCCGTGCTGATGGCACTGTTTGCTCTCCCAGGGCACTTCTGTGCTCTCCCTGGGCAGTCCCAGGTGTCAGGGCCCTGCCTGGCCGGGTTTTACTGCACTGGAGGAGCTGCCAGCCCAACCCCCAGGGATGCTGTGGTGGGGAACTCGTGTCCTCAGGGATCCTACTGCCCTCTGGGCTCTGCCTCCCCCCTGCCCTGCCCTCCTGGCCAGTACAGCGGCTCAACTGGGAATACTGGGATCCAGGACTGCCTCCTGTGCAATGCAGGTAAAACTGAAAAATCCTGATTAATGAGATGTCAGCCACTCCTGGGGCTCCTGGGGCAGGAAATCCTGAGCAACTGCTTTCCTGGAGAGAGGTGTTGGGTAGAGCTTTCCTGAGCAGAGGTGTTGGGCAGAGGATAGAGACTAAATCTGCCACTTTGCCACCTCAGAGGATGCTCACAGTAAAGTGTAGATGGAGAGGTTCCCTCTCCACCCTTTCTCTGGATGTTGTCACATTCAGGGGTGACACAAGTGCTGCTCTGCAGTCCTTCTCAGGAGAACAGCTGGAGCTGAATCAAACAGGAGGAATGTTTCCCCATCCCAAATTTGCTCTTGTCTGTGTGGAGCGACCAACATCATCCTCTGCATTTAATTTCAGGTTATTTCTGCAATGGGACTGGGCTTGTGTCTCCCACTGGATTGTGTGAGGCTGGGTTCTACTGCAGTGGGGGAAGTCTTTCCCCCAGACCTCCCAGGGTAAGCTGAGGTGTGGTGGAAATAGTGTAAAAAGTGTAAAATTTCTGTGGAACTGAGGGCCACAAGGTCAACTGAGTTCTCCTGCCCTGGATTAAACTCTCCCTCTCAACATTACCTCCTTCCTCAGGTACATCTGGTTGATTGATAGTGAAAGGGGAACAGAGATAACAAAACACATCTGGCTTTCCTTGAGCTTTACATTTCAAACCTAAGCAAAAGCAGCTCTGTCTTTGCATGTCGATGCTGCAAAGCAGCCTGGAATGCCACATCACATTAAAATTCCAGAGGTTAATAGTTCATGAGTTTGATTAGAATGCTGCATCTGCCAGCCCTCCACCGAGGCAAAATTCAGCAGGAATTTGTAAAGATGATGACAAGACTCAGCCCTGGCTTTGTGCAGCCCTCAGGAGGAGGGGTGAGAGCAGGATTTCATGGTGACTGTCTGGTTCTCCTCACCTGTACAGTCTGTCCCAGTTTTTCTGGCACACGAGGAGTTTTTAGGGTGTAACTGTGCTGTTTTCCTTCCAAGCCAACCACCAGTGGAGGTCCCTGTCCCCCTGGGCATTTCTGTGAGGAGGGGAGCAGCAGAGCCCAGCCGTGCCCTGCAGGGACCTACAGCCCATCCTGGAGTGGGACACGGTGCCTGGAGTGCCCAGAGGGCTTTTACTGCACCTCTGCCTCCACCAACTACACAGATTGTCCTCAAGGTGGGTCTGGCTGCACCCACCCAGGGGCACCTTGCTGCCCCTCAGCTGCATTTCACACAATTGCAGGCTGGGCCCACACTCGTGGCTTGGGATCAGTCCTTGTGATGCCTTAGGATTTCAGCTTTTCTATTTTCCATCTATTTGTGACCCTGCAGTTCTTTAGTGTAGAACTCCAAACTCCACACTCAGTGGGAGCTGCTGCNAAACTTATCAAAGTGTGAAACCCGTGACCCACTGACCATTTTTTAGATGTAGCCCATGGGTGGATTTTGTCTGCCCTAAATGTACCTGAAGGCCTTCAATTAATATAACCACCTTTTATTCTGTAATTTTTTCTGGCCTCTGGTTTTAGTTAGCCCAAAAAGGCATCACTTCCCAGAAAGGGATGAAGGGAATGGTAAGGTTTTGGAATGGCTGGAAGGTTTTCCAGCCTCCTGTGCAGGCTGGAAAACCATCCTAGGCTGTTCCCAGCCTGTCCTAGCCATTCTGAAACCACCTTTTCTCCCTAGGTCACTACTGCCCCAGGAGCACAGAATTTGCCACGCAGCATCCTTGTCCCCCTGGAACCTACAGTGAAGCCCTGAATCTCTGGGAAGCCTCCAAGTGCCAGCTGTGCCCTCCTGGGAGGGTCTGTTCCAGGCCAGGCCTGGCAAGGCCAGATGGACTCTGCATGCCTGGGTGGTTCTGTCCCCCTGGAGCCACGGCAAGCAAACCAACATTTCCTGGAAATTTCTCTGGTAGGTAGGGGAGCAGCAGAGGGTGATGGTGGTGGCTATTGAGGGGGATATTGAGGTCACCTGAAGGATGTTAGAGTCATCAGCCAGGTTCAGGATGGCTTTCTTTCCCTTTTTTTTCCCCCTTAATTCAGTGCTCTAGCTCCCTTCCTCCGGAGCTGTTCCAATAAAATAGAGTGTTTGCAATTCTCATGTTTCAACTCACTCTGTGTCTTCCCCATTCACAGGAAAGGCAGCTCCAGCTCCAGGATCTGCTGGGTTGTGCCAAGCAGGAACCTTTTGTCCCGCTGGGTCATCTCTTCCTCTCCCCTGCCCTCCAGGTAGGAGCTGAGTCTTTCTTCCAGCACACGTTTTTTGGGTTAGATTTTTGGTGCCTGTTCCCTTTTCCTCTCCTGCCAAGCTCCAAGCTCGTGCTGGGGCTGCTCCTGCTGTCTCCAAAAGCTGCTCCTGCTTGTGCCCTGTGCTCCAGGTTGGTTCTGTGCCAGCCCAGAGCTGGCAGCTCCATCTGGGCCCTGCCAGGCCGGGTTCTACTGCACAGGAGGCTCCAGAGTCCCAAACCCCCGGGATGGAGCAGAGGGAGACATCTGTCCCCAGGGCCACTTCTGTCCTGCAGGGAGTTACTCCCCATCTCCGTGTCCCCCAGGTAGGTTTGGTGGTGTCTTGGTTTAGGGCAAATTTGGGAAGGAACTTTTGGATGGAGTCTCTCTAGAAAGTAAATCTGAACAGCTTCTTTCCTGAACTGGTTCGGGACNCTGCAGCCAGCACAGGCCGTGAGTGAGGGAGAGCTGAAAACTCTGATCTTTGTGTTTTGAAAACAATTGCCTCAGACATTCCACTGCTTCTCCTTCACTCTCAGATCCAGTTTTAAAGGTACCAAACTTATTTCTGAGCTAAACAGATGAATGGGGATACAATTGAGCACCAACCCAGGACAGGTGGCAGCTGGGCCCTGCTGGCATTTCCCTCCCCAGAGCCCAGCTGAGGCTCTGCAGCCCCTCCCCAGGCTGTGCTGGAGCTTTCCTGTATCCCCCAAGGAAAAGCTGCTCTCAGCATGGAAATTCAGCCCTAAATCCAGTGCTGCTGTATTGGAACATCAGCCCTAAATCCAACAGGAATGGCTGAACTGCCCCTGGAGCTGCTGGTGGGAAGGTCCTGCTGGACCCTCCTGAAGGACAGGAGGTCACCCAGCCAGGGCATGTGACAGCCTCTGCACAGGGACAGATCATCAACAGCATCACTAATTAGGCAAAGGGTTAATTAAAGAAGAGGCTGTGGAACATTTGTTTCTTTCCTGGATTAAATCTATAGTTGTATTAACAAAGGATTGCAGTGCTCAGTGCAGAAATAAATAGGAATCCACCTCAGCAGTCAGGAGCAGCCTCTCCCAGGACCCTCTGACAGGAAGCTCCCATCCCAGGGAGTGCTGGCATTTTGGGAATTCCCTCCTAAACCAGCATAGGGCATGTGACAGTGGGACAGAAAGTTCCTGTGTGAGCAGCTGCTTTGAGATCCAGATAATTCCCCCACAGCCGCCTCCAGCAGGCTGTGTGAGGATGCACTAATGTGATTTTGGTGGGTTTTTTCTCATCAGGCTCCTTCTTGCCTCATCCTGGTGGCCACTCAGCACAGGACTGCCAGCCCTGCTCCCCGGGCTGGTTCTGCCCCCAGCACGGCCAGAGCTCCCCGCAGGGTTTGTGTAAGGAAGGGTGGTTTTGCCCTGCAGGATCTGTGTCTGACCAGCACTCAGGTAGGAATTCTTTGGGGTCATTCTTTACCTACAGGAGGTTCAGCAGCAAGATCAGTTTAAAATCTGACTTCAGTTATGGCTTAGAAATGACTACTGAAGTGAAAAAAAAACTTTTTCCAAAAATTATCCCAAGTAACATTATTGGGTAATAGTAAAAAGTATGAAAAACTGGGGATATTGTCAAGCAAAAAAAAAAGAAAAAACTGTTTCCACCACAGGGGTATTTCTTGTTTTGCTCCCAGATTATTTGTGTCCTGTGGGTCACTACTGCCCCCCTGGCAGCCCTGAGCCCGTGCCCTGTCCCCCTGGGGAATACCAGGAGCAGGCTGGGAAAGGCCAATGTGAAACATGCCTGGCAGGAATGTGAGTGACACGGGTTTGCTCCTTCCCCTTGATGCTTTTTTAGGAATGATCAGGAGTGTTTCCCTCTGCCTCAGGCTGCTCTGTGTTTGATATACCCCAGAGTGGTTTTCCTGTTTCTGTTTCCACATCCCCTTTCCCTTCACTGTGCCATTTTCTGTACAAAAGTGTCCCAGGGGATCCATCCTGGCGGTTCTGCCTGCTGGGATGGGCAGGGTGACCCTGGCAGGTCACACCTGAGCTCTCCATTGATTTTTCCAAGGAATTTCCTTCCCTTTCCTTGTGTGGCCACTGCTGTGCACAAAGTTTTTTGTCTCTGGCAGGGCAGAGGGAGAGCACAAGCACTGGCATTTTTTGGCAGGTTCTGTGCCCCACCAGACCCAGGTGATGGCCAACAGAACACCCACGGCGTGGCCAAAGCCCTGGAATGCCCAGCAGGACATTACTGCCCACCAGGAACGAGGGCTGCCAACCAGTACCCGTGTCCAGAGGGCACCTACAGCCACCAGCCCGGCCTGGCAGACCCCAGGGACTGCAGGCCTTGTCCTGGGGGCACGTTCTGTGCCAGGGCAGGTGGGAATTGTGTGTGGATGAAACAAAATCCTCGTCTGCTTCGGGTCTGGGAGTGTGGGAAGTGTTCTGTGCAGCTCGTCCAAATGTTACAGAGCATTTGCAGTGATTTCTGGGACCCCTTGAGCAGATTTTCAAGGGTTTTTTGCAAACTATCTTTTAAAACTTAAATTAAAGGCAGATCAAGGTGATTTTGTTCTAGCAGAGGTTATGAAACCAGAAATCAAGGAGCTTGGGGGCTAGGACTCATTTGGGTTTGTTTCTCAGTGGAAAGACTTATAATTATCAGCTTCTAAACTGTGATTTAGGAAACAATTTGGGCTTTTACCTCTCTGCTCATCAGTTGTGTGAGTAGATATTGAGAGCACAGATTGAGCTTTTAACTAACAGAGCTCCTGACTGGCCAGGAGGCTCTGGGATCATCGTGGTGGCCAGGCTTGTCCGGGTGGTTTAGTCCCAAACTGTGATTTATAGGGCTGGTTTAGTCCCAAACTGTGATTTATAGGGCTGGTTTAGTTCCAAACTGTGATTTATAGGGGTGGTTTAGTTCCAAACTGTGATTTATAGGGGTGGTTTAGTCCCAAACTGTGATTTATAGGGCTGGTTTAGTCCCAAACTGTGATTTATAGGGCTGGTTTAGTCCCAAACTATGATTTCTAGGATTGCTTTAGCCCCAAAATGTGATCTATAGGATGCCCCTGGCTCATCTGACTCGATGCTCGTTGCCTTCAGGACTCTCAGCCCCGAGCGGTCCGTGCTGGCCGGGGCATTTCTGCACTTCCCAGGCCCGTGTGCCCAACCCTGTGGGTGATGGGACAGGAGGGCTGTGCCCAGCAGGGCATTTCTGCCCTCCAGGGAGCCCCGAGCCTCAGCCCTGTCCCAGCGGCTCCTTCCTGCCCCAATCTGGGATGGGTTTCCCCAACTCCTGCCTGCCCTGTCCTGCTGGGAAGTTCTGCCAAGGAGAAGGCCTGGCTGCTGTTTCTGGTGTGTATTGCACTCATCCAGCATCCTTCTTCTCTCCCAGTTTGGATGTTTTTCTTTTTTCCTGGTTTCCAACCTAGTGCTGAAGCTTTTCTCCCTTACAGGACCATGTTATGCTGGGTATTTCTGTGATCCTGGCTCCACCCAGCCAGACCACAGGCACTGCCCCGCTGGCTTCTACTGCCCCGAAGGCTCGGAATTCCCAATTCCCTGCAGCCCTGGAAGCTTCAGCCCTGTCAGTGGGAAAGGGCAGGCAGCAGACTGCCAGCTCTGCCCAGCTGGGCACTCCTGCAGCGGTGAGGATGTGCTGGGGTTAGAGTGAGGAAAGAAAATCACCCTCCACAGATTCATTTCTGACCACTTTGGGCACAGCAAGGACAAACAGTGCCCCACGTCACTTTTAGTCAGTGATGGTTTCTAGCACCAAGCAGAAATGCCTCAAATAATTTTAATTCCAGAATTCCTGCTGGGCTCTCGGGAGCAGCCTCGGGTCACGCAGGACTCCTTGTTTGCTGTTAAACCTTCCCTGCTCCTCCTGTGCATGTCTGACACAGCTCTGGCCTCTCAGGGAAACAAATATCCCTGGCAGGGAGCTCTTGTTGTGGCCAGGAGCCAGAGCTGCTCCTGCTCAGAGGTTCTCACCATCTGCCAGCACAAGATGTTTATCTGCTCCCCCCAGCACAGAGATCTTTGTGGTCACTCTGACAGTGACAAATCCACCCATCACCTTCCTTGGGACAAAGAAGCTTTTCCTTTCCCAGCTAAAGCAACAGGGAAGGAATTACTTGACTGAGCTACTGTGAGTTTTAGCAGAGCTGGAAGCACAACTGAGAGCCTCAGAATCCCAGCTGAGGTTTTTAATGGGAAGCCTTTGTTTTCCCCAGGCATTAAATTCAGGACTGACTCACCTGGGTGGTGAAATGTTCTTTCTCTGAGGCTGAAATTCAGAGAATTGGTACTTCCTGATGCTTGCTAGAGGAAGGAGATGATTATTTTGGCTTTCCATTGTCTCTGATCTGGGCAAAAGCAGTTCTGAAGGGCCATGTTCTGTATCATCACCTGCCAGACCCCACTGCTATCCATGGGGGTCCTCCTGCTGCTTGCTACTGCTTTCCCTGTGCCCTGTGTCTGGCTGGACAGGCAGGGGAGGCTGGTTCTGCTGATGGAGAATGTCATTGCCTGTCACAATCCCCCCTGAGCAAGGTTCTTCCCTTGTATCCAGGTCCTGCAGCACGAACTCCTGAGCTGTGCCCTGCTGGCCACTTCTGTCTGCCAGGGACCACCTTCAGCACGGAGCACCCGTGTCCCAAGGGCACCTTTGGCCCCAGGACTGGTGCCACCAGTGAGTCTGACTGTGAGCCCTGCCCAGCAGGTGAGCAGGGACTGGGCACAGGAAACGTGCAAATGATTTCTCTTTCCACATGACTGACCTGTCCCTCCCCCTGACATGGTTCTCTCTTTGTTTCAGGGATGTATTGCTCAGCTCCAGGTCTATCCCAGCCCTCTGGGTTTTGTGACCCAGGTTATCACTGTGCCAAGGGAGCCATCAGCCCAGCACCCTTCAAGCACAGGGTGAGTGCCAGGCAGCAGCAGCACAGTGACCTGGGCACTTGGGCACCAGGATCAGCCTGTCACAGTCTCCTGGCTGCTGGTGGCATCAGGACTGGCCTGTCACAGTCTTGTGGTTGTTAGTGGCACCAGGATCAGCCTGTCACAGTCTCTTGGCTGCTGGTGGCACCAGGACTGGCCTGTCACCATCTCCTGGCTGCTGGTGGCACCAGGACTGGCCTGTCACAGTCTCCTGGCTGCTGGTGGGGTGTTTTCCAAGCATTTCTGCTCCCTCAGCTGCTCCTGATGTCTGCTGGAATATCTGGTGGCCCATGGATAAATTCTGGCCAGGCTTTCAATTTTACATTGCACTGGAGCACGGGGTCTGACATCTCCTCCAAAACAAGCCATCAGGGACAGGATAACCACCCTTCAGGAGCCAGGACCCTTTTTAGGCCAATGGTCTTTGTTTAGTTTCAGAGGCAGCAAATTTGCAGGACTCAGCCCCTGTGTGCCCTGCCCAGAACCTCTCTGTGTGCCAAATCTCCTCCTGATAACACTTCTCCCCTGTATTTTCCCCATCCAGGTGGAATCCTCCAGCCCTGCCCTGCCTGGCAATGACATCTGCCCCGTGGGCCACTTCTGCCCCCGTGGCACCGGGCACCCCGTGCCGTGTCCCCCTGGCTCCCTGTCCAGCGCCGTGGGCCTGGGGGCAGAGGAGCAGTGCCAGCCCTGTCCCCCTGGCAGGGTCTGCAGTGGCCCAGGGCTGGCTGAGCTGGCCCAGACGTCGCTCTGTGACCCGGGGTGAGTGGCACTGTCACTGGGCAGTGACCAAGCACAGCCTTGCTGTGTTGTAATCAAGGGACATCCAAATTTCCAGACCCTGGGCTTGTTCTCAGCCCTTTGGTTTGGGATGAGGAATCTCCTTGTGAGTGTTCCAGAGACATTCCTGTCCCTTTCATGTTTGCCTGACATTCTCATAAATCTTTTTACTCTTTTTTCAGTGGAAAAACCCCCATTATTACATATAAATTGCTGCTGCAAACCCCTTATTTAGCCCCATAATCACACCTGCTGGGAATTTAAGCTTCTTTTTCCCTTCTGAGTCCTCTTCTCCCACAAGGTGGTGCAAGAACCAGGGACAAGGCATCATCCCAGCCTGTGTGCAGTGCCCTGAGCACTGTCTGTCCATCTCATGAGCCTCAGGGCAAGAGGCTGCAGAAATTTGATTTATTTTATAAGTGTAAGAGAGTCTTAGAAGTGATTTCAGTGCAGTGTAATGAGATTTCATGAGATTTCTGAGAGCAGCTGGCTCTTGAAAGGAGCAGAGAAAATCACAATGAAATTTGTTTGGAAGTTAAAGCTAAGCTGGAAATACAATGAGGGCTACATTGAGAAGGACTGAAAATAATAATTCCTGGGAATATGAGGGATTTGACCTGTTCTAGTTGAACTTTAAGCCTTCCCAAAATTTCCTTTAACCCTAAAAGTTATTACAGCCTAGCTGTAACAGTAATGATCAAGATTTTCTGAGCTGGATGGTAATAAAATGTAAATTATAAATTATAAATGACCCTCGACTTCCAAAATGTGCATCCCACAACAGGGAGCACTTTGATGCTTTATCAGATAGGATCCATCACTCCTCAGAACCTGCTGCTCAGTTGGAATTGGTCTGGTTTCCAGGAAAAAAAAAAGATGCTTTTCTGGTTTTCATTCAGTGCTGCTCCTTTCACACTTAGTTGTTTGCCTTCAGGAGTGGGAATTTTTTCTTCTCCAGAAAGTCTATCTTCAAGGCTTGAATCCTGGTCTGGGATGGGATCATAGCTCCCATTTCTTTGTTGCTCAGCTCTTGGAACCATCATGGATTCTGAATTTCTTCATCTTTGCTCGTTGTGAGGGGCTGAGAGGGAAGTGGTGGAGGGAAGAGAGCACTGGGGATAAAAAGAAGCTCAACAAAGGCACCAGGGACTGAACACCTGTGCCTTGTGTTTTGAAGTAAAAATATTTTCCATTTCAAAGGCTTTTTTTTTTTCCAGAATGAAAACACTTTCCAGGCAGCCTGATGCAAAAAATCCTTTTCCCAGGGTTTTCAGAGTGTGAAATGGGGGGAAGTCACTGGCCAGTGGGGGGAAGAAGCTGAGCCAAGCTGTGCTTTGCAGGGCTGGCTCTGTGTGGCTCCCCCAGCATCACCTGGGAGCAGGGCTGGGTGCTCCTCACTCCAGGTGGGTTCTCTCTCTCTCTCTCTCCCCAGCTATGTGTGCCTGGAAGGAAACTCTGCTCCCTGCCCTTCGGATGGGATCCATGGGTACAGATGTCCCAGCGGCTCCTACTGCCCGGCGGGCTCGGGGCTGGAGCTGCCCTGTGAGCCTGGCACCTTCAGCCCCGTGCCCGGGGCCAGTGCCTGCCTGCCCTGCCCGGCTGGCATGGCCTGTGGCAGTGCTGGCACCGTGCAGCCCCTCACCTGCCCCAGAGGTGAGCACAGCAGTGCCAGGGCAGGGGGGTTCCTCTGCCCGCCCAGGGCATGGGGGATTTGCTGCATTCCCAGCACTCCCCTTCTCCCCTGGCTGGGAGCAGTGTCTCCTTGTTGCTGTAAAATCCTTATTTCTTCATGCACAAGAGCCCCCTTTTATTCTTCCCAGCTTGTATTTATATGGTTTTCTAAAGGCATCGTGTTTAATTTGAATTGGTCAGTAACTGTAGCACGAGTGGGGGAGTTCCCCTGCTGCCTCTCATCCAGTTTGGCTGGGAATTGTGGCTATAAAAACAGGACAGGTACGATGGATGGCCCAGAGAGATTCTTTAATCCATCAGAGTGGCCACGTGGCCAGGAGCCAGCGGCACATGGTTTAGAGGGGGGCATGGCTAAGCAGGCAAGACAGAGGATTTACCTGGGGTAGGTGTCCAGTCGTGGCTGTAGGGCAGGGGCTTGACCTTGTAAATCCAAGGCCCTGAGCCAACAGGGGACCAGGACCCCTCCCAGCACTCACCTCCCAGGTCTTTGCTCTCCCTGCAGAAAACCCCAGGCTAGGCTCGGATTTACCCCAGCTAACTGGATTACCACAGGTAACTTCTTGTAACCCAGTTCATTGGTCAGCAGTTGCTAGTGTGTGGTTCTGTCAGAAACTTCCCTCTCCAATGGTGTTCACATTCACATCTCCTAAACAGAAGATGTTTCACACTGGTAGAAACTTTCTTGTGTCTTTCTTGACGCAGGGGCAGATCCTTTTCTTGCAGGAACTTCTCAGGCTAGCTGTTAGTTGTCCTTAGCCAAAATAGTCTGAGCCATGATTCCACAAGGGTAACAAGGCTGTTATTTTATAACAGGTAACTAGATAAGAGTTACCTACATATTGGTAACTATTATCTGCATGGTTCAAAGAGGAGGGAGAGGTGTTGGAGTGCAAGAAATAAAAGCCTCTTGAGCCCTTCTGAGAGAGAAAACAATGTAGAGATTGAATTAAAGCCTTTAGAGAAATTAAAATATACTAAGCCACACAGACATGAAGTAGAAGTTTTAGTTTTAAGTAAGTTAAAGTTAAGTTTAAGTAAGTAGAAATACATTTTTAGTGCCTTATGGGAGTGAAAAGCCTGAAAGCCTGAAGTTCATTATCTTAGCCCTAGACATAATGAAACAGAAGAATGCTTTCTGCATCAATGCATTAATGCAATGTTCAACTACAAATCCAAAACCA
The DNA here is from genome assembly GCA_013397295.1 of Polioptila caerulea. Taxonomy (NCBI): domain Eukaryota; kingdom Metazoa; phylum Chordata; class Aves; order Passeriformes; family Certhiidae; genus Polioptila; species Polioptila caerulea. Next base: position 51,721 of record VYXF01005957.1, on the reverse strand, counting down.
AAACAGCACATGCAGTGACACTAAATACTTACAGCCACCAGAAATATCTCAGATCCAGATGTGTGAAAGGCTCAGGCCAAACCTTCCCCTTACGCTTACCCAAACCTCCGGGCCCTCTCCATCACAGGGTACTTCTGTCCGGGCCGCACTGCTGTCCCTGAGCCCTGTCCCGAGGGCACACTGAGCCCCTCGGAGGGGGCAGCAGCACCCACGGCCTGCGGGCAGTGCCCCGTGGGCAGGTTCTGCAGGGGAGAGGCCAACTGGGAGCCCGATGGTGAGTGGGGCTCGGGCTGCAGGCTGGGGCTGGGGAAATGGGAAACATCTCCCTGAGTGGGGTAAAGGCCATTGCAGGACAGCCCTCAGCTCTGCTCATCAGCCTCCTCTTTTTCCTCTTTTAGTTTGGTTTTATTATGATTTTATTGATGCTTATTATTGTTATTTATAGTTATTTAAGTATATCACTATCAATATAATATAATTACATCATTATTAATATATTATTATATTGGAAATGGAAAATCATTCTATTATTTATCATATTATTATTCTATTATAATGTTTTGCTGTTTTATTATTATTTATTATTTGCCATTGGTTGTTTTTATTTATTATTTTATTTTGGATTTAATGTTATTATTTTTATTACTTAATGGCATCATTATCAATATAATATAATTACATCATTATCAATATATTATTATATTGGAAATGGAAAATCATCCTATTATTTATTATATTATTATTCTATTATAATGTTTTGCTGTTTTATTATTATTTATTATTTGCCATTGGTTGTTTTTATTTATTATTTTATTTTGGATTTAATGTTATTATTTTTATTACTTAATGGCATCATTATCAATATAATATAATTATAAATATAATATCAATATAATATCATAATATTATTTATTATA
>VYXF01005957.1:0-39788 GCA_013397295.1 Polioptila caerulea | reverse complement strand
CAGTCCTTGGTCCTGTTCATCTCTCTGGAGAGTATTTCCTGTATTGTCAACATCACTTGGGGGTTTTGTGTCTTGGAGGCTCCACAATCACCCAGTGACAAGGGGAGGGTGGATAGAGCTCACATTTTCTGAGCTGTGTGACTTTCCTACGTGCCTCAGGCTGTGCCCCTCTAAAGTGGATGGTCTCTCTGTTAGATTTAGGCCAAAAATTTTTTAAAAATCAATCCTTGTTCCTCCCCACGTGCCTTTAATCATCATAGAATGGTTTGAGTTGTGAGGGACCTTAAAGATCATCTAGTTCCAATAAGAACTATCCTTGTTCCCCCTTTGACATCTTTAATGCTTTGGGTTGGAAAGGACCTTAAACACCATCTCGTTCCAACCTCCTGCCATGGGCAGGGCGATGCTGAAAAATTCTTGTCACATGATCTCACCTTTTTCCTCTCTGTGAATGAATTTCTGTGTTGCAAAATCTCCCCCTGGCATGGCTTGCACAGAAGTCTGGTGTGTCAAAATCATACTCTGATTCTTTCAGCCATTTTCCTGGAGCTGAGCTTTGGGGAGGGGTGTGCTCTGTTACAGGACTGGAGGTGTTTTCTGACTCCAAACCAAGACCCCAGGCAGGGCTGGTTGGAGGAGCAGGCGTGGTGCTGGCAGGAAATTTGCTCCAGCCTTTTGTCCACGGATACTGAGGAGGATCATCCAGCCTGTGGGCTGTGAGAGACTGGGGCTCTGTTGTAGCTGTTTGCTNGAAAAAGTAGATTTTGGGTTTTAGTACATGGGGGTGGGTGAAGCCAAGATGGAGGAACCTCATGGCTTTTGGGCTTCTTCCTTCTTCTTCATCTCCTCCAGGATTCTGCTGTGATGGTGGCACTGGTGATTGGTTTAGAGAGAATGCACACTGTCTGACATAGGTGATAGGTACTGGAAAATAATTGTAAATAAGGTATAGGTATATACTATCTTTTAGTATAAAAGATAACCACTGCCCTTAGGGTGGGGGATTGCCTTGGACTGACGTGCTGTGAACACCTCAGCAGGACAGAGAGAACAATGTTCTAGATAAGTTACAATAAACAATAATAAAAATATCTGAAGACCAAAGATTCTACGTCCTTTTTTCATCTCGGGCAAGGATAAGGACTTTTAACACCTTGGGGACATTTCTGCAAAAGCAGGAAACCCCACAGCCAAGGGTTTGTCCCTCTTTCAGATGTCACTGCAAGCAGTACATCTCTGCTGAGGAGCTCTGTGACCAGCTGTGCCTGCTGAGAGCCCCCCGTGTCTCCCTGGCCTTTGGCACCCACAGGGAGCTGCTGCTGAGGATGAGCGAGGGGCAAGTGAGGGTAGGTGTGGAGGGAGGGATTGCTGCCTAAATGTGCAGGTCTGGGAGAGCCCAGAAATCACAGTGTGGGGTAAAGGGGCTCCTCCAGGTGAGCTTAAGGGTTGCTGTGTTACAGAGAAACAACAACTCCTGAATTATAGGGGGGAAACTCCTAGAGCAGCCTTTTACAGCTGCACTGAAGGCTGGCCACGAACCAGGCTGGATTGAATCAGTGATCAGAGTTCCCTCTGCTTCCCACAGGAGGTATCAAACGTTCTGGGCCCAGATGAGCACGTGCAGAGCAGCCAGAGGGTGCATTTTGTTCTGTTCAGTCCCCAGGGAGTGCTGGGTTTCATTGTCTCCAGCACAGAAGTTCTGGATGCATTTCTCATGGGTAAGGCTTGAGAGGAAACCCAAATTCCAGCCACACCGAGCCATCCATTTCCTCTCATGCTGGCACAGCCCCTGGACAGCTGTTGGCACAGAGGGAATTCATTATTAGATACTCCAAACTATTTAGAAAGCAGGGAAATACCTTGCTCTGGCTGGGAGTAAGCAGTGGGGAATTCACTGGTTACTCCATGGGTTACTCCCTGGTAATGGGTCAGATAGAGATTGCAGGATTTTGGATTTCCAAGGAACCAGAAGGAAACTCTTTTTGGAAGCAAATCTGTTGGCAGATGTGTGGCTTTGGCTTTGGGAGCTGTAGTTGCCCACAGATACAAAATAAACAATTCTTCCTTGCCAAGGGTCGGGTGTTGTCATGTGCTGCTCACTTTGCAGGGCTCATTCTGGTTTCTTCTCTTGCCTGTGGCAGGAGATTTTTCCCTGGATCAGCTGCTGCAGAGAGGGCACAGAGCCCAGAGGAGTTCCCCTAAAGCCAGCCAGGCCTTGCCCCTCATCCCTAACCCAGTGGTGTGTCTGCAAGCAGGGGACACGATCCTTTTCCAGCTCAGCATCCATCCCCAGGGTGAGTGTGGCTGGGGCTGAGCATATTTGTGTGCCCAGACCTGTTCAGAGCAGTGGCTCCATGCTGGGCATCCTGCATGGATCCATCCCTTCACCTCCTGGATCCCAGACCTGCAGCCTGGGCTCTGCCAGGGGCTTACCTGCAGCTTTTCACTTTTTGGCTGGATTTCTGTAGAGTGAGATAAAATCAGTCCTGTGTTAGACAGCATAAATCTTGGTGGAGCAGTAATTAAACTCAGTTAAATGAGCTGACACTGCATATCCAAAGCAGATCCAGGGTTCTCTGCCAGCCCAGTGCCAGCTTTCCCAGCTGGGGGGGCTCAGGGTGCTGACCCTGTGCTGCCCCATCCCCAGACCGTGCCTCCAGCCATTACCCCATTTACCAGAAGCAGCATCTCTACAACAGCAACCCAGGCTGGGATTTCGGCCCCTTCCGAAAGCTGGACCACCTGATCCAGGAGACTCAGCTCAACATCTCCTGGTAATTCCTGCTGTGGGTAACAGTGGTGTGGGCAGGGCCTGAGAGTGAGTTTTTGTCAGAATCAGCAGGTCCTTGGTGGTGAAAATGTCCAGTTTTGCTGTGTTCAAGTCCCTGTGTTTAACCATCCACCAGATGGAGGGGGCTGAAGGAAACTTGGATCAGCTGGTGCCTTCCTCACTTCTCTCCTCCAGGTTTGCCCATATTTTCCTGGAGTCTGGGACATTTGTTTTCAGGGACAGCTCCCTTCAGGAGCACTTCCTGATTGTGACAGTGAAGGAAGCCAACGTGAGCTGTGACCCTGGGGACGTGTCCTTCCAGCCCTCCTCCCTGTTCCAGCTGGCCAGACATGGCATTTGGAAGCACCAGGATCTGAACTTGGCTCCCAACTGGGCTGCTATCACAGGTACAGCCAGAACTCTGAGATACCCACCTTCAGGCTCAGTTCTTACCCATGACCTTTCCTGCCCTCTCTAAGTGTGTTTAAACAAGCATTTTCTTTGGAAATGCCACCAGAGCAATGCTTTGTCAGCTTTAATCCCTTGCTCCTGTGGAGCTCCCCAGAGTCCACTGCTCTCTGGCCAAGAACCAGCCTGTACAGGAGCTGAGGTGCTGAGAGAGGGAAGGAGCTGCCATGCTTCTCCCCACGCCCTGTTTGAAGAGTTCAGGTAACCGAGGGCTTTGTTTTCCTTGGCTGGAAAGCAGAAAATGACAGTGTATTTCCATGATAAACCCAGCTGAAATGAAATCCATCATTTCAAAGTTGACTAAGAGCTAAACACAAGGTCAGGTAAGGTCTCTGCTCCAAGCCAGGTGTGGGTGTGAGTGCTGTGCACACACCAGTCCTTCAGTGGGAGGCCAGGAAATGACAGAAATGAAAGTGTGGTGTGCAAGCACGATCCTGGCTCTATAAAATATATCTATATTTCATATGTTAGCTATAAAATTTATAAACTCGATCCTTCAGTCCTGAAAACACTTTGCTCCTCATCCACCTGCCCCAGCTTCTCCCAGAAGAAGCAGAAGTGAGATGAGTAGGAAAGGTAATGAATGGTTTTTGGTGTTTCTGACTTCTCACCCCCCCTCCTGGCTTCCCCAGCGATCCTCTTTGTCCTGGGCTTCCTCGTGGTGGTGCTGACCACCCTGGCCATCGTGTTCCAGCCTGCTGGCCCCAAAATTAGCCCCCTGAAGAGCTGGAAGCCACGGTGGAGGAGCCTGGGGGAGCCACACATCCCACCAGAGTACATCCTCCTTAAGGACAGGTAAGGAGCAGCCTCTGCACGGTCCTACAAAAGATCTACCTGAGAAATCCATCCTCTGCTTTAGCTGGGGTCTGATCTTACTGAGAAAAATGAGATGCTCTTCACCCTCTCTGCCCTTCTCTGCAGCCTCAAGTTCTATCAGATGCTTGGTCCTCGTGGATCTGGAGAAGATGCTGGCTCTGGAGAGAAAGGAGCAGTGCCCAGTGCAGGTGAAGTGCTTCCCCAGGTGTTCTCCCATTGGTTTTTTTCCCCATCTCCTCCCCGTTTTCTTCTCTCAGGTGCAATATTTTGACACCTGCACACCCAGAATTTCCCACACTCTCAGTAGGGCACACAGGCACTTGGCTGTGCTCAGGCACACAAGCTTCCACCCTGGGTTTATTCCAGGGAATTTAACCCCCTGTCACTGGGATGGGTTGGAAATCTTTCCCTGAGGAGTTGAGAGGGTGAAACAGCAGCGAGTTCAGGTGACGGCTGAAGAAAATAAAGATTTATAAGTGTTTTCCTTGGCTTCCTCTGCTGGTTGTTCTGTTCCCTGAAGGCATGGGACTCCCGGGCCTCGTTTGCTTTCTGGGAATGAGCTCGGCTCGGGAATTTCGGGATGCTCACATGAGCCCGAGCCCAGCAGATGGCAGCAGGTAGTGATGCTGGGAGCAGCTCTGGGAGCATCCCGGCAGATTTCTGGGCGATTCAGGAGCTGATAGTAACGCTCTGTCATCCTCCCCCTCGCTGGGGAACGAGACCTTCTCTCACATCTCCTGCCTCATCCATTTCCCCTCCTCTCAGAACACGAAATTCCTATGGACAGGCAGCATCTTGTGCGGGAAATAAACTGGAATGACCTCGTGTTTGCTGTTTGAGTGTGAGCCCTCCTTCCCCTGGTGTTTCAGAGAGCAGCTTCACAGCCAGGCTCCTGGAGGATTTCAGTGTCCGTACCCTCTATGACAAACTGGAGGATCAGAATTTGCACTTGGCCTCTCAGCTGGCAAAGCACAGGATGGATGTGCTGGTGTTCCACAACGGGGTCAGCCAGAGGATCCAGAGCCTCGTGGTCAGTGGGGAGAGGCTTTTGAGGGAAGGGAGCCTTGGAACCATGACAATTTTAAAATAAATTGTTGCCTGAAGTGAGGGTTTATAAGGATGGGTGTTACTCCTTCCAGTAGTTTATTTTGACATAAATTGAATTTTTATTTGGTTTTACATATGAGCAGCTGAAGGTGGATTCTGGGATTTGCAAAATGTAACGCTGCTGCTTTCTGTGAGCAGGACATGGTGCAAGCTGTGGACTGGGAAGCCCTGAAAACCTTTTCCAGGCAAGGGATTTGTGGGCAGAAAGCTGCAGAGCAGAGCTGGGCAGCAGTGGGTGCTGAGCTGGGGGATGGACCCTGGAACAACTCGCAGGCAGGTGAGAGGAGCAGGGTGCAGAGCCAGGGACAGCTGCAGCACTGAAAAGGCTAAAAAAAGACCTGACTCATCCACAGGAGAGAGCCCAGAAAATTGTTCTGTAAGAGCTGACAGCCTGTCTGCACCTGAGCTCAGGGAGAGGAGAGGTCTGGCAGCTCAGGGAGGGCTGAGCACGGAGTTATTTGGAAATGTTGTACAAAATGAGGCAGCCGGAGAAATTCCCAAAGAAAAGCTCCTGCTCTTGGTGCTGTTCTGGATTTAATCTCTGTTTTCCCAGTGGTTCTGGGGAATCCCATTGAAATTTCGTGTTGGGTTCATCAGGTGCCCCGTGGCAAGAGGTGACAGAGTTGATGAGAGCTCTGGAAGTGCTGCTGGGGAATGCTCCTGACAGGGACAGAGCTGCAAATCCAGAGGTGGAGCTCAGGCCCCAGGCACAGGCTGCAGTGGGAGCTGTACCCTCCCTGCACAGCCTGGCCAGGGAAAATAAATCAGAAGGGCAGGTGAGCTGCAGGTGTCTGGTTCTGGGCCATCTCTCACCTTTCTGGGAGTTTTTCCACTTCTTTAACTTCTGAGCCCTTTTTATCCCACAGGATCCTGAGCTGCCTCAGCTTTGGGAGCTGTTCAGCAGGAAAGATGATTTTTCCAGCCTGCTTGGGCATGAAGAACATGGTAAGGGCACAGCTGTGAGGTGCTTTCAGAGGAGGCTCAGCCTGTGCTAAGAGGGTAAAAGGGGATATCTATGTTTGCTAACACAGCAAATACAGAATTACTTTTCCCCATTTATTTTATTTTTTACTTTCCCATATTTTTTTTTGTTTTTTGCTGAGGTGCCAACTCAGGGCAGCCAATTCTGCCCCCTCTATTTCCCTGGAGACAGAAGTCAAGGAGTTTCCATCCCTTTACATCCTTCTTTGTAGGAGAGAAGTCAAGGAATTTCCATCACTACAGACCCTTCACACCTTTATATTAAGTGACCACCTGTAGGGAAGAGTCTGGATGTCATTATAATAATTAAATGCTGATTTGGGGAGGCCAGGAAGATTCCACACCATCATTCTGTGACCCTCACAGCATTCCCTCTGCCCAGGACAATATTTCCTTCTTGCAGCCATGAAGAGCCTCTTCCCTTAGGCTTAAAAATGCCCCAATTTGTTCCAGGTTTAGATCTCCAGTTGGTTTATCTGACTGAGCTGGAGGTCGAGGGTCTGGTGGCAGCTTCCCCCCTTGCCAAGACCCTGTGTGAGATCAAGGAAGCTTTGGTGAATCTGCAGCACCCCTCAGCCCTTGGTAATGAAGGTAATTCAGCTGGTTTTCTTCATGTGTGCTGGTTTTGAGCAGGAAACCAACCAGGAGTTAAAATAAACAGGATTTCTCCTGAACTGAACATTTTCCTCCAGCAGCTGCTGAATTTTTTAGGCTGTGACGCTCGGAGTTTGAAATTAATAACGGTGTGGGTTTGGTGTAATTATGGGAGGATCATTTGCATTATTTTGAAATTCAGATGCAGCAAGTTTGCAAAAGGCCTGAACCTGCCTGGATCCTGCAGCCCCTGGGCAGTGCTGCAGGTCCTGGCCTGGGTTATTCCTGTTGGATTTGGCAGCAGTTGTGGCTCTTGTTGTCCACTGAATTTCCACTCTGCTTTTATTCTGAATTTCTCCATCAGACAGCAAACATCCAACCAGCCTGGGGAGCTCAGCCCTCCTCTGACTGCTGGATTCCTGGGATGAAGCCCTGCAGCTGGAATAAGGAGGAGCTGCACTCTCAGAGCACTGAAGGGACAGAGCAGGAGTGTTTCGTGCTCTGCACAGTAAAATAACCACCAACTCCTTTCCTGGAGGAGCTGAACTCACCCTGGGCAATGGATAAGGCTGGACTGGGGAGGGAGGGGGGTCTGGGACAGAGCAGCTTTACCTGAACTACCAGAACAGACACGGATTTAATTAAGGATGGATTTGTTAAATATGTGATGAAGAATCCTTATTCTTTTTGCTTAACCTTGAAATATTTTCACATTTGCAGTAGATTATCAATAATTTGTAGGCTGGAGAAGGAGGCTGAAGTCCTCGGTGTTGCTGATTTTGTGGGTTTTGTTGTTAAGTCAATAAAGCAACAACCAGAAGACCACAGGTGGCACAAGAACCTCAATGTACCATTGTGTGTTGTGCAGCTTTCTGATCTCTGATGTGAAGGATATTTGTGAGTTTTTCCAGCATTTTAGAGCTGTCCTTTTAAGCCTTGCCCAGCACTTCTACATGGCCTGTGCATGTTTTAAATACACTCAGTAAATTCTGCTGGCAGAGACCTCTCTAAAACTGTGACTTTCCTGAGCAAAGATCCAGTGAAACTATTCCTGCAGGGTTAGCTGCTGGTGTGCTCTGTGAGCCTGATTTTTAATTTTTAAATATCCCTGAACCATTCTGCTTCTCCTGCCCTGTCTGTGTGAGAGCAGGGCCGTGAGGAGGGAATTGTTCCCATGGCCCAGGAGCAGAATCCTCTGCTCTGTCAGAACCCTGGACTCAGAGGGTTCCAGACTTTCTGTGCTGACAGAGACTGATCCTCAAAAAACACACTGCATCTGACCTGAGGCCATGGAAAAGGCTGCCAAAAGTGAGTGACAGCACTGAGTCTGTGAGTGTGGAGTTGGATAGAAGTGTGTTATATCATAGTGTGAAAGATTTAGAATTTAATGTTTTGGGATATAGCAATATAAATGTTACAAGATGGAGGCTTTAGGGTGCAGGTCAGTCCTTTTTCTTCACAAGTTTGGGTGATTTTGTGTGATTGGTTGAAAAAATCCGCAGTGTGGAACATGGGTGATTGGTTATTGGGTTAAAAGTAAAAATAAATTAGTTGGCATCTCATAATTGGGTAGTTTAGGCTTAAAAAGACCTTGAAGACAGAGCTCCGAGCTCCATTTCTACTCTGTTAACTCAGCATGGAGGAGCGCTCACAGTCAGTGAGGCTGTAACTGAGATAAGAAATAATAAACACCCAAACAAGGATTCTGTCTCTGTTGCTTTTAATCCTGACCCTGAAAAGAAGAACCAGATAAAGCCAAGGGCTGCACATCCCTGATCTCCAGCTGAAGGGCAGCAAGACAAGATTTGAGCCAGCAGAGCCCCTTGGCACTCCCGGGGAGGCTCCAGCCAGTTCTCCTCTCACAGCAATATTTACTGACTTGTTTTTGTGTGAGCCTACTCCCTGCTGGCTCCTGGGCACAAGCCTGTGCTCCCTGAGGGAGCTCACAGGGAGAGATCTGGGTGCCCAGGAGCCAGGACAGAAGCTCTCATCTTTGCTTCCACTGCTGGAACTCCAGGATTTTGCTGCTTCTGTTGGTGGTTCCACATTTCCCAAGCTTGCTCCCAAAAAACAAGAGGTTTGTTCAACTCCCTTTGCAGTTTCACTCTGGGAGAATTTTGGGGCTTCCTGGCAGCTCAAAGGGATTTTTTGGGAATGGGCACAGGCAGGCAAACACTGCAAAACCCCTGCAGGTCACTGTGGTTGCATTTTGGGGAATGTGGCAGAGAAAAAAAAAAATCTGTGCTTTGGTTTTTAGGTTTTCAGCAGATGTGTTCAGTCCTCCATGGAGGTAAGAACCTCTCTGACACCAGGGGAAACCTGGTCCCCAACAGGTGACAAAGTTATCTCTGTGACTTGTGGCTCCAGATCTTGTTTGTAAAAGGCAGGGTGGAAGGCAGCTGTAAATAAAATATGTCAATTTTTTATGGTAGCCATATTTCAATGAGTAAATTGGTTTGTTTTAAACCAAACCAAAGATATGCGTGGGGAATTTTGCTCTAAGTTTCCCCCCTCCTCCTCAGCCCGTTCTTGTCTTCTTCACTTCAGTTGTAAGTTAAAAAAACAAACAGAATTCCAAAATATTTTGGATCATTTTTTTGTTCCCCTACAACCCCAAAGGATATCAATGCAAAGACCAGAGTCTCATAGAGTTTCCTTAAGAGTTCCTTGGAAAGTTCTAATAAAAGAGGAGTGGTGCAACCACGAGTTCATTGCACTGGTGAAGTATTTGCTGCTGGCAGCTCCTTTTCCAGGGTTCTGTGGGGCCTCCTGAAAGCCCAGCACAGAATGGAGTGCCAGCAAAATTCCCTCATATCAGGAGAGCTTGAGATGGAGTGCAGGGTCAATTAATTTGGCATTTGGAGAGGGGTCACGGGTTTCCCTTGGGTTTCTTTGAGTTGTGCCTCTCTCAACAGAATGGAAAAGCCCTTTTGCAACATCCACTGCAAAGTTCAGCCCCTCCTGGCGAGCAGCAAGGGCTGGGTTCCCTGGGAGGGAGCTCTGGGCTGGGAAATGAGCTGCTGCTGGTTCTACCCTCCAGTCTGAAGCTGCTGTCCCCCCTGCCAGAGCGTCACCTCTGCCACAGAGTGCCCCTGGTGCTGCTTGTGGCACTGCAAGGCTGCCCCTGGGTATTCCAGATACACAGTTTGAGGTGCTGTGAGAAGGAAAAGTTCAATAAAAGCACCTAATGAAAGCATCCACCTGGAGAAAATTTCCAGTGAGGATATTCGGAGGTAGTCAGTGAAAATGCTGCCAGAGTTTGGGCATTTTTGGGGCACTCTGTGTGGCTGAGATGTGTCTCATTTTATTGCTTTGGAGCTCCCTGAGCTGGATTTGTGGGTTTTACAGATGAAATGGAGCTGGCAGGTGAGTGTGGCCACGTGAAGGATTTGCTCCAGCACCAGGAGCACTTTGGGTGGCAGCTCCTGATGGGGAGGGAGCTGTGTCCTCCTCAATGTCCCAGGTAGGTCCGTGTGCCAATCTCTGCCCTGGAAACACTTTTACTGCCTTTGTAAATAGAGAAATGCTCACACACAGGGGAAGGTGAAAGTCACTCAAGTGGATTTGTGTCCTGGATTCCCAATCTGAGCCCCTGAGCTTCCTGAGCTCCTCTCAGGACCTGGTGCTCTTGAAGAATTCCTGAAGAAAGAGGCAAACACCAGAAGCTGGGCTCTGAAATCAGAATGCTCTGCTGGGAGTCAAGATTGCCTCCACACAGGGCAGAAACCTCCTGATAGTCCCAATTCTACCTCCAGGAAAAGTTGTTTTGGAAGTTCCATCGTGCTTTTATCCCTCACAGGGCAAGAAGGTTCCCAAGGAGCTGTTTTTACACCACTGCTGAAAAATCAGAACGTTGTCACTGCAAAATTCCTGGGTTTGAGCCTGAAATAAATGTTTCCATAACTTTGTTCTCAGATATAAGAGGAAAGAACAACCTTTTAGTTGTCCTCCTGTGGGAGAAATGAAAACCTGAAGAAATATGTTTTTAATTTATAGCCAAAAGGAGAAATCTTTATTTCCAGAATTAAAAGCTGGAGATAAAACTTAATTTTAAAGTTGCTTCTTAATCTCTTCCCATTGTGTGTGAAGTCCTGGAGCTGTGGATGACATGGTGTGAACCATGGAAACACAAGAATTCCATTGGATTTTCCCTTTCAGCTGCTTTTGCTCTTCTCCCTGCAGCTAAACTGGGGAAGTCTAAGGGTTCCAAAGTATCACCAACCAGAGGGAAAACCAGAAAATATGGCAAAAAAAATCCCAACTTGCTTTTAGGGGCTCCATCCACAGCAGGTGAGCTCCTGACCTGAGTGAAACCAGTGCTCACATTTTTCCCCAGCACATGCCTGTGATTGTTCTGTGTTCCTCTAACAGGTAAAGAGGATCAATCACCACGGGGCAGCAAGAGGAAAACTCCAGGATCCACTTCCAAAGAAGCTGGGAAACGCTGACAGTGCCAGATGGAAGGAGATGCTGGGAACTGGAGCCTTGATGGTTCATTCCGTGGTGATACCCTGAATTTACTGGGCCAATGCCTCATTTCTGAGCTCAGGGTGTCACTGACCCAGTGCAGCAGGAAGCCAGCCTGGAGGCAGGAAAATCCCTGATAAATTCACCACACAGGGCCTGTCTGGAGAATCAGACGTTGGCACAGGGACCAGCCCCAGGCTGGCTCATCTTTGGCACAGCAGTTCTATTTCTGGCACTGCTGGAGTGTTCAATTAACAGGTTCTCAGGGCTTTTATCTTGTACTCCATCAGCTCCTCTCACCCACTTTATAACCCCTGAGATAGCTCCTATCTTCACAGGATGGACCCTGGCCCAGCACTCACAGACCTGGTGATCCATCAGTCCTGCTGTGCTGGGCTCTTGAATATCCACCTTGATTAGAAACGTGTGTAAAACTGTGTAAAAATGCAAAACCAGAGATAAGCCTTTCTTCCTCAAGGCTTCTCCTGGCAAAATAAACCCGGCTATAAAACCTAATTGTCAAGGGCAGAGATTTTCTCTCTACACCACCCAGGGGTTCATAGATCTAAGAAATACAAGCAATTTGAAAGTTGCAGCAGTTGGTTTTTCACAGCTCTTTTGTTGCTGTAGATATTTAGAATTGAACAAAAACATATCCAAAATGTATTTTTTCACTGTGGCACCCAAAGAAGCAAAGAGCTGTTGGGATTTCCCAGTAAGATTCACGTGCTGGAGTGAGATTTTTCCTGTGTTTTTTCATGGAGTGAGATTTTCCTGTGTTTATGTGAAAATCACGCGACAATTTGGAAGTTTTTAGCTGTTCATATCCTGGGAAAGTGGTGTCCATATTTTGTACAAGAAGAAATTTGGCAGGACAAAATCTTATATCCAATCCAGTTATTAGAAGGACTGGAAGAAGCACAAACTAAGGAAGAAGAAATTTGGTTTTCCTTGTTGCCTTGTGCTGTTTGGGCGCATTAGACCCTGAAAAAGAGAAACCTGGAAATTCCACTTTTATCCACCACAAGCAACAGGCCTCGACTCCCAATCTCCCCCTCACCCATCTGTCAGGCAGAGCAAGTTCTGACAAATCAGAGCCCAAAAATATCTCCAAATCTGCTCCCTGGGAGGAACCTGCTGCAGCCCATCACTCCTCCTCCAGAGCCACAGAGCAAACCTCCCCTCCTTCCCAACCCACCCCTGAGGGAGCCAGACGGGCACAAAAGCTGCCAATAAACCCATTTCCTGGCAGGGCCAACCCAGATAAGGTGCAGAAGGTTCTCCAGGTGCTCAGCTCTTCCTGGATTCCCCTGGAAAGCCCAAAGTGTTGGGCCTGACCTTGGCCAGCGGCGCCAGGGAGGTGCGAGCTGATAACGGGGCTGTGGTCAACAAGGAAATCAGCGAGTGGTGTGTGGGTCAAAAGCCTCCAGCAGCTCGGGTCAGGCCCTTTGGGGCAACAAGAATTGTTTTCCCAAAGCTTGGGACACCAAACTCTCCAGGATCCAGGCGGGAGGTGAAGGGCAGGAAGGCTGAGTGGCCACAGCCCTGGGCTGCCAGAGGGGAACGTGCTCAGCAGGGAGGGGTCACAGGGAAAAGGGGCAGAAGTTGGGAATTGGAGCTAAAACAAGACATGGCTCTGTCTTAGGGTTGGGTTTGGGTTAGGGCTGCAGCTTAGGGTTAAGGTTGGGTTTGGGTTAGAGTTAGGGTAATGTTTGTGCTAGGGTTACAGTTGGGGTTAATGTTAAATTTGGGTTAGGGTTAGGTTTGGGACAAGTTTAGGGTTGGATTAGGGTTGGTTTATGGTTAGCATTAAGCTTAGTGTTTGGGTTAGCCTTAGTGTTAGGGTTAGGCTTGGGTTAGGGTTACAGTCAGGGTTAAGTTTAAGTTTGGGTTAGGGTTAGGTTAGGGATAGGTTTAGGTTTGGATTAGGGTTGGTTTAGGGTTAGCATTAAGCTTTGTGTTTGGGTCAGCCTAACTGTTAGGTTTAAGTTTAGGTTTTGGGTCAGCCTTAATGTTAGGTTTAGGTTTAGGTTTAGGTTTAGGTTTAGGTTTAGGTTTGGGTTTAGGTTTAGGTTTAGTTTAGGGTTAGATTCCTGGCAAGGGATCTCTGGGAAATGTGGAAGACTTTTGGAATTAAAGCTAAAATTTCATGGCTCTCTCTTAGGGTCAGGGTTACATGCCTGGGTGAGATCACAGATTACAGGGACAGAATTTGGAAATTGGAGCTTAAAAAATCCTTGGTTCTCTTTCAAGTGCTGCTGGGAAGTTGTGTTTTCTCCACCTGCATGATATTTTTTATATATTTTGCTATAGATGAGGTCAGGGCCTGTTGGATATTTTTAGGTCTCTTCAGAGGAGCCAGAGTTAATTTTTTGTCCTGTAGCCAAATGAGGTTGTCATGCTCAGTAAACAGTCCTTGACCTCTTTCCTGGGGAAATAATTTGAAATTTAAGATGTAGATGTTATTGTATCCAGATTTAGTCCATCAGCAAATGTCTCCCATCAATGATTTACCACCCTAAGGAGGTTTCCTGCAGTGTATTTACCTGTGTTTTGTAGGTCAGCAGTAACTAAGAATGAGGAAGACTTTAAAGTGTTATAAATCCTTTGCTTACCTTGGCTTCTCCACCTGCTCTTAGCAAAGTGTGGCTTCAAACCCCTTACCAAGCTCAGAAATAAAATATTTGGGCAGGGAATCACCTCTCTTGGGTTTGATTGTTTTGTGGCCTCTTCTTTTTTTACTTCCTGACACATTCACCTTCTGCACTGGGAGGAAATTTGAGGCTGGGTAGAGGAGATCCTGCACTCAAGGAGAAATTCACCTTGTGGAGGGATTTCATCTCAGAGCTGAACCCAGCAGCTCCTTCCCCTCCGAGTTATTCTTCAACCTCCATGGGTGGTGCTGGGGGGAAGGAAAGAAAACTCAAGAAATCCCAGTTGCAGCTGGGGACTGGGAGATTTGTCTTGGGAACATTCTGTGTGCTCAGGAGGGAATGAACTTTCCTCCAAAGCAGCTCAGACCTGACAGAAACACGGGGTAATTCAAGCCTAACCTGGAAGAGCTGGTTTGCACCCTTGGGAATTTAAGGCAAAATTCCTTTCAGCCACGATGAAGGGACTGGTTCTGGCCAGGACTGTGCTGGCACACATCCTTGACAAGGATTTAAAGCACAGAGAGCTCTGCAGCTTCCCCAGAATGATGGAGCTGGACACCTGAAATGCAATAATAATAATTTAACATCATTGCACTTCTGACCTCAGCCCTGCTCCTGCTCCAAGCTGCTGCTCTCCCTGGTTCTGCTGCTAAAGCTACCCCTGTTTGTGCTAGGGAGCATCTGGAACTGGTGAAAATTGGTGATGCCTTTTTGGGCTACCTAAAAACAGAGGCCAGACAGAATTACAGAATAAAAAGCTGTTCTATTTTTTGAAGGCCTCCAGGTACATTTAGGGCAGACAAAATCCACCCATGGGCTACATCTAAAAAATGGACCACAGGTTTCACACTTTGATAAGTTTGGTCCATTGGCATTTTGGGGCTTAATCTCCCAATTACAGCTTCAGGTAATGAAGTCATTTACCCCAAGTTTGCTCCCCCCAAGTCACTTTTGTTTCCATCTCTGGGGCCTGAGGCAGTGAGGTGTCCTTGATGGCCAGGCCTGGAGAGGAATTGTTGTGTGTGAGCAAAATGGGAAAGCAGCAGCTCCCACTGAGTGTGGAGTTTGGAGTTGTACACTAAAGAACTGCAGGGTCACAAACAGATGGAAAACAGAAAAGCTGAAATCCTAAGGCATCCCCCTCACTGCAGGACCTGCACCTGGGAGGAAGGAAGCTGCTCCTGGCAGCAGCTCTCTGGTTCTGCTGTTAAAACCATCCATGTCTGTGCTTTGGGAGCATCTGGAAACGGTGGGAACTTGGAGCTGGGGTTGTTTGGGCTGTTGGCACAGGCTCACACCTGGTTTTTAGGTGACTGGAGCCAGGTGACAGCATTACATCACTGTGGCTCCAGAGCTGGCAGGGGTTCAGTGCTGGGAAGCACACGATGAAAGGCTCCGTGCAGGTGGATCTGGAAGTCATCAGTGGCCCTGCCAGCACACCCAGTGAACTCTCTCTGTGTGACACCATTGTCACTCCCAGAACTCATAAAAAAAGCTATTTTAGCCCTTTCAGGTCACAGGCACCTCCTTTATGTACCAGGCAGACACAGATCAATTTTCCTGCTATAAAATCCCTGTCTGGACTTCTGTTCTCACCTATTACAATCCCATAGGAAATTACTTTTAAAGTGCACTCTGCCCTTAAGTCACTCATTGGGGATGACTTTGTTTATGGGGGAAGAATAAAACACTGCATGGGGAAAAGATAGTCTTAGTGGATAATTTGGCTTGCTAGGGACAGTGAAAATGGTGAAATGATCAAATTAAATCCAGGGGAAGCTCCTAAATGGCTGAAATTCAGGAAATGGCAGTTTTAGACTGGAATAATCTGAAAGGATAGCACTGCACTGTCATTTCTGTGCTTAGTGTTTTTTGGTTAAAGCAGTGACTCTCACGCTCCTTGTGATCAGGGGAGTCTGCAAAAGCTTTTGCTGTCCCCAGTTTGCTTTCTGCAAGATTTTGGTGTGATCTCTATGTTCTGGTGCCCTGCACCTCCTGGCCCAGGCTGCCACTGCTTTGGCTTTACCCTGCTCAGTGTGGTGCTCACATGTCTGGTCTCACACACTGAAATCCTCACTGAGCAGCCTCTTCTGTGAGAAACAAGGAGAAGGCTGCAGGGATTCAGCGCTGCAGGCATCTTCCAGAATAGCACTCTGTGTGTTTTTCTTCCTTTCTGCCTCAGAAAAGGAGAGTCCTGCAGGCAGAGCAGAGCTGAGCCCAGCTCAGGATCAGCTGCAAAGCTCTGCTGTGCTCTCTGCTGGAACTCTCCCCCTTCTCCCCATCTCTGGCAGAACTTTTTCCCCTCTCCAGGAGAAGTAAGGGCAGCTTCTGGAGGCTGTTGGGCTTTCTGCTGTGGGTCTGAGCTACTCCCTTAAAATATTGTGGGTTTTGTTTGTGCAGAATTTCTGCTGAGCTGTTCCACAAGGATTTGCTCCCACTGATGCCTTAGGTTTTAGCTTTGATATTTTTTAGGTTCTGGGCTGTTTCTGGGTAGTTTTAGGTTTCACATTCAGTGCTACTGAGCTCTCTGCACAGAGCAGGGAGACAAAACAATTCCTGCTCCAGCTCCATACCAAGGACAACTTTCATCCCAAGAACAAAACCAAGGGTGAAGGGAGAGGGAAAACCAAGGAGGATGGAGCTGCATAACCTGGAGCTGTAATTGGACAATTAACTCCAATGTGTTAATGGACCAGAACTTATCAAAGTGTGGGACCTCGTGATAATTTGTCCATTTTGTGCCCATTTTGGGTTCATTTGGGTGTGACCCAGCCAGGCTCTGGCACTGCCCAGGTGTGCCCAGTGAGGGATTTTTATAAATCCCTGCTTTATCCTTTGGCTCTGCCTGGGCTCTGTTCCAGCTCAGCATCCCAAAGGCATCACCACTCTCTGGAATCCTCCCTCTGTCCCTCCCCTCCCCATCCCCACAGCTGCCAGGACTCTGCTAAACTCATTTTATCCTTGATTTAGGGGTCCCACTTCTGGACTGTTGCTGTTTAAGTGCTCACTCTGATTCACAAACCTCTCAGAAAACCACTGAGATTTTGAATTTACACCTGGAAAAGTTTCCCTGCTCCACCAGAAATCCTGCTCTGGGAGAGGGGAGCAGCCTCACAGGGCTTCAGGCCTGGCCAGGGTAGGAATTTCTGTTTTAGAAGCAAGACCTGCACAGAACAATGTGGTTTTTCCTGTTGTTTCTCAGTTGCACAGCCCCAAAAGTTGTCCTTTTTTTTCCAGTTTTACGAGAATGGTGGCTGGGGAAGCATGGAGAATATGCAGGGTTGGAATGGCTGAAGAAATCAGAGCTTGGAAAAATAAATAATGCAACCACTTCCAATATCTTTATTGTCAAGATAGTTTAAGATTAGGATGTTTCTTGCCTGCTGGCAGCAGGTGACTGATAAAATGTTTTTTGTTTTATCCCCCTGAGCCTGGAATGAGATTGGCTTATTGATCTCAGAGTGGAGTTCCACCATAATGTATCAAAGGGCAGTTTTAGGGTTTTTTGGGGTGAAATTTGTAGGGATGGAGGCTCAGCAATAAACTGAGCTGTGTGTGGAGCTGAAGGCCCGGAAATTTCTGTCAGAGCTGTTACCAAATCTGTTTTCCTTGGTGCTATCAAAGGCCCAGTTCAGCTGGACAGACCCCAGGTGTGGTGCCAGCCCTGGGGTTTGGTGCCTTGCAGAGCAGAGACTTCACTTCCTTTGGCAGAGAAATCCGTGACCATTTTTATAACATTTTAACTTTTCCGCCCATTTTACACCTCACTACACATTCCTTGTCCTGGAGAATATTTATTCCATTCCCCTTGGCAACAGGAAAATCTTCTCCTTTAGGGCTGTTGAGGTTTGCTGGTGCAAGAATTCTGATTTTGGCCTTGCAGGCAGCTGCAGGGGGTTGTGTTCTTGCGGGGAGTTAAACAGAATCAGAGGCTGAATTTGCTCATTGCCCCCCTCTGCAGCCTCTGCTGCTCTTTGGGAATGGCTCTGGTGTCCTGCCCCCTCCTCCTGGGAAGGTTTTTGTGTATTTTATACAATTTCCAGTTAACCTGGAGGGTTTAGGGGGATAAATACTGAAATATATCTGTTCCAAAGGGTGTTTATTCAGTGAAACAAGGCACAGGAGCCTGTCAGAGTGAGGGGGTGGGAGATATGGGCACATCCTGGCTGGGATGGGCACAGCCAAGCTGGGCACAGCCTCTTAAACCTTCAGCAGTTGTGCCCTTAGACTCCCTCTCATACATTCCTGGCTATTTTTCAAGATCCTTCTGTTTTTTCAAAAAAAAAATTTTATTTTTCTTGTTCATTTTAGATTTTTGCTTGGAGTTTTCATGAAACAGAAGAAATCATTCTTCCAAATCTTTGCAAAAAAATTTTGCTGCGATTCCTTTTCCAATGAAAGGGGTGTTAGTTAAAAAGCACAGTGGTGTTTTAGAGGAGGTTGTTAAATAAAAGACACAGTTCCAGACTGGTTTTTGTATGGGTCTTCTAGAAAAAATTCATTTTTTGTCCTTAAGTGTAACATTGCTTTGCTGTCCTGGGCATTCTCCTTGAAATTCCTAGGAAAACATCCCAAGGGTTTTTAGCAGCACCAAACCAGCTGAAGTTGATCCCAGCTGAGCTCTGTTTCCTAAATAGCATTTCAGAAATGTGAGCATTTCAATGAGCTTTGAAGATAGCATCTCTCAGCTTACAGAAGTTAACTGTGCTGCTGTGGGGATCGGGGTCAATCCAGGGAATCTGCTGGAGTAAATATCTGGAATTTCTGTCACTTCTGAATTTTTCGTTTGGCTTTCATTCGCGGCCCCGTATTTTGCACCTTCAGATTGAAATTCATTTCCAAGCTGAAGGAAGAGTTTTGTGTCGTGGAGCTGAGAGCTCAGTCGTGCTCTGAGCAAGGAATTGAGTGTTATTACAAATGCAAACTCGCTGCTGCTGCCTGGAATTTGATGGCTCGGGTGATTATGGAGCGTGCAGAGCTGCCAGAAAATACCTGCTCCTGGGGAGGTCCTTGCTGCTGGTGGGTCTGGACCAGTTTTTCACTCGTTGCAAAATAATGTTTTGGGAAAAGTTCATGAACTGACCCAGTTGGAGCAGGTGAAATAGGGCATGACTGAGGAGGAGGGGTTTTCCCTCGGAGAAAGGCTCTGGAATCAGGAGACATGAATGGAGCCAGGCTGGGGGGAGCTGCCCGAGGATGGGGCTGGAGCAGCTCGGTGGGGTCTCTGTAAAGCAGGATGTAATGCTAAAGAAACTCCTGATGATGAGTGAAGGCCCACGAGTGGCAAAATAATCCCATTTTTCCCATGGAATATTGTCTCTGCTCACAGTTTGCCCATGTGCTGGTGGGAGTTTACTTTGCTGCACCACAGACCCTCCAAGAAGGGGCTGCCCTCAGGAGTGGCCATCCCAGTGAGCCCTTGAATTGCAGGAATAAATCCAGGCTGGAATAAATTCTGTTGCTGGAATAAATCCACCTTTTAGCATCCCTGGGACCAGTTCTGTTTCCAGCGGCTGTTGACACCATAGTGAGAACAGCAGTCAAAAATGTTTGCATGAGAATGTGAATTTCTGTGTTTTCCCTCCTCTCCTGGCAGAGATAAACATGGGGCAGGAGGGCCCTGGTGTCTGCCAAAGAGATTTCTTGCACTGGAAGTGGTGCATCAGAAAAAAAAGAAGAGTTCCCAATGTATAATTTGGCTGCAGTTTTAATTTGGGAAGTCGAGCTCCTCCCTACGAGTTCCTGACTCTGAAGCCTCTCTCACCTTGTGGAACACAAACCCTCACTGTGTCCCTGTAGCCCTCACTGAAGCCTCAAGCTCACAAATTCTCTCAGTTCCTCATCTCCTGAACCATATTCCGTGGCTGAAAATGCAATCCGGGGAATTCCTGGGTTTTGGGCATTTTCAGTGTCCCACAGGAGGGCTGCCAGGATGATGCCCAGGGAAGGGAATGTGCTCTGCTGGTGCCACTGAAAAGTCTCCACACCACAGTGAGATATCACACGTGGCTGTGCTGCCAAAATCAGTTTGGAGTTTGATCACAGGGGGGAAATTCAGGCCTTCCACAGCTCTGAGAAAGTGCAGGAATTATTTTGTTGGAGCTTGACTCACTCCAGGATTAACAACCCCTGACTCATTCAAAATCTCTGTGTCAGGAAGGAGGACCTAAAATCCCTCCAACTCCAGCACAAAGTCTTGTTTGGAACAGATTTTTGAGGGTCAAGAGACAGAGTAGCCAGCACAGAATTTTATGGCTGCATTGCACAAAGTTTTGGCCTCAAATTCTCCCTTTGGCCCAAGCCAGCTCTCCCTTTTCTCCTGGCTCCCTCCTCCCCAGCCCGCAGGAATTATCAATGACACCGAGGTGAGAGGGGAAAGTGCTGGGATTTTCTGGAGGGGGAGAGCTGGTTCAGACTGGAGGGAACTGTGCCAGGAAAATGTGGTTCAGCAAAAGGAGGTGAAGAAGGAAAGCTGTGAAGCTCAGGGCAATCAGCGGGGACATCAGACCTGCCCAGTCTGGCTGAGGCTGGAGCAAGAAAGGATTTGTGTTCAGTAGAGATTTCTCAGTTTATGGGGTAGGGAGTTAACCCTTGGCTTGCTTGGAGGGCAATTGTAGCAGAAAAAACCACCCTGCCTGAAGGACTCAAAGCCTGCTGCACTCCACTGCACATCTTAATAATAAATTATTGCTTTTACCTGGCTGGGAGCAGTGTCTGCTCCTGCTGAGGCTGCTGAACTCATTTCAGGAGGAATTGCATTTTCTGTTGATTCTTTAGCACAGAAGTATTTCTCATCATTCATTTGTTCATACATGTTTTCCCACCCTTCAAATGATGATGTTAATAATAAAAATGAATTTAGTAGTAAAAAATCCACCTAAGGTTGAATGTTCTGTGTGAGGCTGAATGAAAAAGCCAAACATAAACCTGACCTGGAAAACAAATTCTCTTCCTTCCCAGCTATCACATAAGGAGCTTGCCACCTCAGTTATTCAGATTTTGGATTATAAAGTGTTTATTCTGCCCAGATTTGGAATTTAACTAAACCTCTCTAAGATTTCTGATCTGGGAGCCACCAGGATGTGAAGATGCCTTGGTGAGCATCTTTAGCCTGCTCACAAAAGGGAGGCAAAGCAGATTAAAGGGAATAAATGATGCAGCACTAAGTGTGAGAATTGATTTGTGATGCTGCTACTTAAAAACCTGTTCTGAGGCTGAGGGGAAGGTGCTTTTGTGCCTTCCCTTGTTACCTGTATTGGAGTTTGTGAGCTGGATTTCATCATCTCCTCATTCTCCTCGTGGTTAACCTGAACATTGCAGTGCTCCCTGGGTTTATGGGGTTAAAATCGGCTTCGGTTCCTCATTCTCTTGCATCAGGTCCCACAACCTCCTGCCCTAATCAGGTGTCAACACTGGGCAGGGAGGTCCCGCTGCTGCTCCCTGTTTGTGCTGTCCTGGGCAGTAAATCCCAGCCCTGCTGGCTCCAACAACCCCATGGGCAAGTGCAGGGGTCATCCTTCACATGCCTCTGGAAAGGGAACTTTCCTTCTGTAACCCTGAAATTTCCTTTCTGTCCATTCTCCTTTTGTAACTCTGGAAAGTTCCTCTCTGTCCATTCTCCTTTTGTAACCCTGGAAAGTCTCAGATTTAGAAACAGCCAATCTGTCTTTAGGCGTTCACGGGCTCTGCCCTTGTTGGAAATGATGTAAATATTCTGATTTCTTTGCAAACCTCTGATCTGAGCTCTCTGCTCAGGCGTGGATAGGGTAAAACAGATGGCAAAGAACATTTTGTCATCTCAGGGAGATATTGATGTGATTGAGTCACAGGCAGCCAAGCTCCAGAGCTCTCCGGGAGCTTTCAGAGCCCTTGGGCTGCACACAGAGCCCTCAGGGGGGAACAGATCCCTCTCAGCCTTTGAAGGGAGCTGTGACAAAGAGTCGAAACACAAAGGAGAATCTGTTGTCAATCCTTGTTAAAAACAAAACTGACCCTACAAACTATTTCAAAAACATTTTCTTGAGCATTTGCAGACAATCAGCTGCCTTTTATTACTATATTTTAATATTTTTTTGCTGTTACTGATCTTCTAAGTGGCTTTTCCCCCCCCAGAATGGTTACAGCTGTGGAAATGTGAGGCTGAGGTTCCTCCCCATCACCCTGGCACAGAGGGGACATGGACACACTCAGCTGGCAGCTCCCAGTTGCCATGACAGGCGACAGAATTCTTTTGCTCTCCTCTCAGGACCATATGTTGATGTTTAAATGGATAGATCCCATCCAGCTTTTAAGTTTTCCTCTCAAAATTTCCTTTTTTCCCCCCTCTTCTGCTGCTGAATTTTTCCAGCTTGCATTGCTTTGTTTCTTCCTATTTCTTTTTTTTTGACTCTTCTTCAAGCCCAGAGCAGCCAAAGTTCCCTCTGGTGCTGCATTTCCCCGGGACTGAATGGTTTATGATGTTTAAAAGAATATTCCTGGAAATACAATCATGAAGCCAAATTAATCCCAGTGTTACAGCTGCAACGCTGTCCCTTGGCCTTGAAATCCTGGGAAATCCCTTTCCTGTGGCTCTGTGGTTTTGTCCTGCAGTGCTGGGAGATCCTGAGGATAGACTCTCCTGAATATGTTGGGAGTTTTTTTGGTTTTTTTTTTTAGTTTTGGCAGCAAAATCTGTTGGCTGTGGTGGCAGCCAGCAGTGCTGAGGTTTTATCCAGGTGCAAACGCTCCCGTTTTTAGCCAGAAAGAAAAGCAAGAGCCAAATCCCTCCTGTCCTCCTCCAGGGATGTGTTTAGGAGTGATAACTGCCCGGAGATAGAGCAAGACACGAGAAAGTCGCTTTTGTAAGAATTCTTTGTAGGTTTGGGCTTCAGCCAGTGGGGAAAAAACAGATTTTTACTCGAGAGATTATTTTGCAGAGCAGCCACCAAGCTTTTAATCTTGGATATTCCACACGACCTCTCCAGGGGTAATCCACAAAACCTCTCCAGGCATTTTTCCCACGAAGAAAAAGTTGTCTAAAAAAATGTGTTTTGGTTTAGAAATGAGAGGAATGACAGATTTGTCTTTCCAAGCAAGCTGTGGGGCTGCTGGGAGATAAAACCAGCACTGAGAGAGAAAGGGAACAATGGGGAGGATCCCACTGGTGGATGGATGGAAAAAAGGTGTTTGCCTTATAAACAAACAGTAGGGTTGCTGAGAAATGCAATTGGATATTGAAAGATGAAAGAAACAATGGGGAGAAACCATCAATTCCATAAGAATGAGAAGTTAAAAGGGAAGGTTGTACATTAGAGGGGAATCTCAGGTATCAGGGGTTTGGGAAGTCTGCACCTCTCAAGTGCCTCAGCCAGTGGGGAAAGAGAGAGGGAAATGTGGCTGGAAATTGGGATAAAAAGGAGGCTGCGTCCTCCAAAAATGGGAGAGACCCCAGGGGATGCCCCAAGGGCTCTGCCTTTATTGGAATAAAGTCCCAGGACTCCTCTGTCTCCTTTTTGGACACAAACCTCTGGGGTTTGGGGGTTCATTTTCCTGACAGAAACAAACCACAAGCTCCTGCATTCTCTCCTGGCTCTGTGCAGCAAATTCCCCCCTCACACGGAATTTCCTCATTTCCTTTCCTCTTCCTGCCTCTGCTGGCACAGGAATTTTGGCCAAGCCACAGGTGCTGGGACGCAGGTTGCTTGTACCTTCTGTGCTATCTCCCCTATCATTTAACCAGGAGATAAAATAAATCAGCGCTGGCTGCTGGCGAGTGCCAAGGTGTGAACTGAGCCGGGCTGGCACCCCAGCCCTGCTCCAGCATTGCATCACCAGCGATAAGCAGCGCATTTATCTGCAATTTGGGCCCGCCCGCTGTTTACAGGCTCCTTTTCTGCCGCTCTTCCTCCTTCCTTGGCAATCCCTCTTCTTCGTGGCTCTCTGGGAAAAGCGCTGATACCCGGGATAATTAGTGCTGACAGTAATTAATGCCCAGGCAGGCGCTAAGGTGAGGGCTTTTAGGGGAAGAAGGTCGCTAAATGCAAAGTGGTTCTTAGCAGGGAAGGGTGTGGACTTTTGGGAGCAGCTTTAGATTGGAAAACATCCCTCCCTCATCCCCTCCCTCATCCCTCCCTCATCCCCTCCCTCATCCCCTCCCTCATCCCCTCCCCTGCTTTCTCTCTCCTGGGTAATTTTTGCCACAACTGGTGTTCTGCTTCTGCCCCGTAAAACTTGTCTAAAACTTTTGTAAAACTTTTTATAACTTTTAAAAAATGTATTTAGAAGTGAAATAGCAACTGAAAGTATTTATTTCTTTGCCTTAAAACTGGGAAATCCTTTGTCTAAGCAAGAAGTGGGACCTGCTGGTTCTTGCTGAAGTGACCATATTAAAAGTGTGGTTTTGAAAAGAACTTTACCTGTACCTAATTAATCCTAGAATTAATGACTCTAATGTCTATTTTGCCCTGGAGATTGTCACCTTTGGGAAGCAAACACTGAATTTGGGATCTCAAAGTGTCCAAATCTGCTGGTTGTGGCTTGATTTTGAAGACATCTTTATCAGAATGGGTCAAGTGTTTGGTCTGTTAATGGGGGTAAAAAAAGCAGGGCTGCACTTCTTTCCTCTATGACCCTGTTCCATTCAGTTTCTCTCAGTCTTTATTTAAAAAAAAAAATAAGATAGAGAACAGTTTTCTGGAAAAAAAAATGTTTTATTATCAAATTATTCCTATACAGCACAATCCTGTGGCAAGGTAAAAGAGATCTAGGTATGCACTCACTTGGAGTTCAGTTCTACCTGCACAAAAATCAGCAAACAACTCCTTCAGTGCAAATTAATGCCTTGGGTTGTGTGGAATTCCTGTCTTTGGATTCTTTTCCTCTCAGAGTGCTCTCCAACTCCGTCTTTGAACGAGGGAAAATCGTAGTAGTTACAAAAATAGGTAGCATTTTCAATTTCTAGGCTTTACAGTACAGTGGGAGGTAATTTCTCAGCCTCTAAAGTCCTTATTTCTTCATTGAATTCATGAAATCTCTTCACCCCAGCACGGGATGGATCCATGCTTGATATTGCACAGACAGGACTTGAAAGCAGCAGAGGCTGGGCCAGGTGGGGAAGGAGCTCTCCTGTGCTCAGCACTGCTCAGTAATACATGTTCTTGTCCCACCAACCTGCAGGAGAAGGGAGGGGATAATAATTAAAACAAAACCAAAAAAAAAAGGTTATTTTTATAAGCAGTCATTGGAGAAAAATGGTTCATTTTTCAGCAGTCACCTGTGAGTGGCAGCTGAGGTGGGGGTGAAAGGGTAGGAAAAGACCCATGGAATTAAAAAGTTAGATTAAAAATTGAATGAGAACAATGCACTCACTGCCTGGGTATCTCCTGATGAGCAGCTTTCGGATTTCATCGTAGACCCAGATCAGGATGGCAAAAGGCACAGCCACAAACCAGTACTGGAACCTGGGAGTGGGGGCAAAAGGTCTCGTTCAGAAACATCTGGAAAGAACTCACTGCACTTCTGGGCTCCCTGTCAGTGCTATTCGAAGTCACTAAAACAAATCTGCCCCCTTGGGCCTCTCTTCTTTTTCTTACTTAATCTCTCAATTTGATGATGTGCATGTAAAGCCTCCCAATCTTGAGTAGTTACTGGATTAATTAATTCCAGGTCCTGTTCAGAAATAGGAAATTTTGCCTGGTGTTATCACAGCTGTAAATCACCTAGTGGATCTATTTAAAATAAAAGTTAAATGCTGTCTGTTCTCATGAAAATATTGGAGATGTTGGAAGAAATATTCAAATGTTGGTTCTGCACAAGCTGGTTTTTGGATCCTCAGTAGGAAATCTAGTAGGATAATGTGGAAATTATGGCAATAATGGGTTTTTTGGCCAAGAAATAGTGATGAACATAAGGAATTATTTTTAATATTTATGCTGCAGTGGTGCTGCATGGGCTCCTGCTCCCATTTTGTGTCCACAAGGAGGGCAGGGGAAGCTCAGTGGCACCAGAGCTCACCTGAGGGGAGTGAAGTTCAGGGCTGTAACGTGTCCAAGGCCGTAGGTGAGAATCAAAGCAATTCCTATCTGGGAAAATATCCCCACCCAGATGACTTTGTTCCTGCAGGAAAAGCAGAGAGGAAGAGTCAAACCCTGACAGAGTCAGCCCCAGGGTTAAACCCCTCTGTGCCTGCAGGAACCTTCTGGATTCCTGCAATCCCTGCTCCAGCTGAGCTGGGCACACACAGCGCTGGGCTGGCAGCTCTGTCCTGTGTCCCACACGCTCCTGCCTTTCCTGGCAGCATTCCCAGCCCAAACCCAGCTGTGGGATCCGGCACCAGCTCCTCTAGGCTGCACTGGGAACGTGCTGGGGCTGACTCAGGGCTGAATTCGAGGAGGAAGCACACAAAGGTGTAGGCCCTGTAGCTGCAGATAAAGGATGGCAAACAAATTGCTCTGCTATCAGAAACGCCGGGGGTGAGTGCCAGCTCTCCTGCTGGCCTCTGTCCCAGCTGATATTTGGAATTCTCCCCGCACTGGAGGGTGCAGGGTGGTTTGCAGAGGGTGGCCAGCACTGTCTGGGGGGAGTTTGGCCAGCTGGTATCTCCCTCCTCAGAGCCCCAAGTTATCTCAGAGGAGTCCAGACTTGCTATCTCTTGATAAGGAGTTCAGAAAGTAATCTGGAAGAGAAACTCCCATTTTTTTTCTAGTAAACATTTTAGTGAATGGAGAGTTGGTTTTAAGCTGCTGCATTTTCAGAATAACCAGCACAATGTCTTTAAAGAAAACCCCTATCCTGAAGTAGAAAAGGGGCTGAGGGGAGGTGTTATAAAATATTTGCCTGAGATTTGTGATTGTTTAAGGCCAGACTTAATCTTTGTGCAAAGACTGAAAGCGAGAGGGCCAAATCACTGAGCTCACCTGCTTCTGAAGGGAGCAGGGGCTAACTTGGACTGCAGGTTTAGATTAGATAGGAAAAAATTCTTCCCTCTGAGGGAAATTCTTCCCAGGTGAGGCCCTGGCACAGGGTGCCCAGAGCAGCTGTGGCTGCCCCTGGATCCCTGGCAGTGCCCAAGGCCAGGCTGGAGCAGCCTGGGGGGGTGGGAGGGGTCCCTGCCATGGCAGGGGGAGGATGAGATGAGCTTGAAGGTCTCTTCCAACCCAAACCATTCTGGGATTGTTCCAAAACTCACCTGAAGAGGCCCTGGCGGAAAATGGAATTCCTCCGGGTTTTCCTGATGATGAGATCAGCCACCTGCTGGATGGTGATGCTGACAAAGAAGGCCGTGTAGCCAGTCCACTGCAGGTACGTGCGCTGGTACTTGGTCTGCAGGGCCAAGCAAACACCAAAACCATTTCAAATCCCCCCCTCTGTTCTCCCGTGGGCCGCTGCAAACCTCGCTGGGAGCCTCCATTGCAGTTCCCGAGGTGTGAACGTGGAGTTACTCCAGATTTAGACACAGAATGATCAGATTTGGGCCCAGTTTCACTCCGTGACTGAGTCACGAGGCTGCAGCACGAGCTGGGGCTGGGGGGGGTTTATGTGGATTTATCAATGCCTCCTGTGCCTTGTGATGCTGCAGGAGGAGGGAGAGGGGGAGGCTGCAAAGGACTTGGCAGAGGTGCTGCTCATTAGCAGGGCTGGGACAGGAGGGTGATGGGTGATTTGGGGAGGTTTAAACATCAAGACCAGAGAGGAAGGTGCACCTGCAGAGGCAGTGAGTGAGAAGGTGGCAAATTGTCAAAGAATGAATGAAAGAGCAGAGGCTGAATGAAAGAGCTGCGTGGCAGGAAGTCCCAAAGAGTCTCTCCTGAGGGAACATCAGATGAAAACTAATTCTATTTGCAGTTAAACCTCCTTTGCACTCCCTATCCCTTTATTCAGGGGGAATTTTTAAGCAAGCAGGTGAGCGAGGGACAGGCAGGGAATTTTCAGGGCTGCCTTACCCACTGCTGGCCGTAGGAATCCTCGAAGTCATTGATGGCATTGCTCTCCCAGTCCACTCTCACTCCCAGCAGCGTGGAGGGGAGGAACCCTTGCTCAGCATAGACCGTGAAATAGGTGACAAAGGCCCCCACCGACTGCATGATTCCTGCAGGAACAGAGGGGCAGGAATGAGGAAAAGCCGAAATTGAGGGGCCCTGGGTGTATGAAACATGCTAAAGGTAGTTTGAGAGTTCTTGGTGCTGTGAACTTCTTGCCCTCTGTAGACAAAACCTTATTTTATTGCTGAATAACGAGCAACAGGAGGGGGCTGGGGGGGATTGCAGAGGAATGGGTTGAGTTGCAGCTCCTATTTTTAAATTTATATTTTTTTTTTAATGAATCACTCTTGCTTTGCTGACACAAGGGAGTGTTTGGGAGGCCAGCCTACCAATCTGCAGGTAGGAGTACACAGCCAGCTGCTCGTTCACCAGCCGGTCTTTCCTCTTGTTCCGAGGTCTCCTGTTCATGATGTCACTCTCAGCTTTCTCATAAGCCAGTGCCACCGAGGGGATCTGCAAGAGAAACAAAACCCTCAGGGGCTGGGGGTGGTATTTGCCTGATTCTCAGGGGTTTAGCAGCAATGTGCAGTTCCCAGGTGGTTCTGCTGAGTGTTGCAGGAAAGGAGAGGAGGGTCTGTGTGGGGTCTGAACGTGTAAAGGGCTTGGGGGAAATGGGAAACTTGCATGGACCTGGTGATCAATACAAAAGGCTGGAGGAGATTAGCAATAATTTAACATTCATTTAAAATTAAAGGGTCTTTTGGGTCACTTGGGCTAGGCTGGGTGGAATATCAGGTGCAGAAATCCCTCTGAGCTCTCAATTAAAACACTCTGATAATTGTTCACTGCGGATTTTCACCTGGATCTGATGTCTTTGCTTTCTGCTCTTGCTCTGCAACTTATAGTTACTTTCTACTCTTCTTTCTCTCTACCTGGCTTCTCTTAATCCCCTTTTTCACTGCCTTTCTCAGCTGTAGGATAAAGGCACAAACCCCCTGTCCTGGATTTGGCCCAGCCCCTGTCCCCTGGCAGGATATTCCAGCAGGAAATGACTTTGGAGCTCCCCACTCACAATGTCCGTGCCCAGGTCGATGAAGAGGATGGTGATGGTGCCAATGGGCATTGGGATGCTGGCAATGATGTAGATGAGGAAAGGGCAGAGCTCAGCAATGTTCTTGGTCAGGGTGTAGGCGATGGTTTTCTTCAGGTTGTCAAAGATCAGGCGGCCTGGGGGAAGAGAAAATACTTCTGCCAAAGGGAATTTTTATCAGTGTTTTCCAGAAAAAAAAATCAAATTTAACAAAATGAAAATATTTACTGCTTGTTTCTACTTTTCCTCATGCATTTTGTAATATTGTTTTGTTGAGGTTTTTTAAGCTGCCCTCCCTCAGAGCCTTCTGAAAATCAAGTGTAATAAAACATTTCTTTTGATGAGGCAGTTTGANCAAAGGGAATTTTTATCAGTGTTTCCCAGAAAAAAAAAAAATTCAAATTTAACTAAATTAAAATATTTACTGTTTATTTCTACTTTTCCTCATGCACTTTGTAATTTTGTTTTGTTGTTTTTTTTTTTTAAGCTGCCCTCCCTTGTAGCCTTCTGGAAATCAAGTGTAATAAAACATTTCTTTTGATGAGGCAGTTTGAGGGGAAAATTCCTGTTCCCCAAAATGCTGTGGTTGTAATGGAAACCACAGCTCTTTACAGTGAAAGAAGAGTGGGATGAGGGCTCCTGTCATAGGTGGAGCACAGTGAAGGTGATGTGTGAGAAAATAATAGAGGGAAAATGTGGAGAAAATAATTTGTATCTGTGAGGCTTCAAACTGCATTGGAACAAGTCAGGCAGTGCTTTTATCTGAAGCTTGATCAGAGACAGCAAATTTTTATTATGTGTGAGAGAGGGAGATGATTTCCTTATTCTCTGATTGTCATGTGTAGAAATGAAATAAATTCCCAACCTTCCCAAATATCACATCCACAAGTCCAGATAGAGAAGAGAGGAGGGAATGATCAGGAAGCCCTGCCAGCAGCTTCCGGCTCAAAAAGTGGGAAACAACATTATCTTTACCTTCCTCTACTCCTGTGACAATGGAAGCAAAGTTATCATCCAGCAGGACCATATCAGCTGCATTTTTGGCTGCGTCTGAGCCAGCAATCCCCATAGCAATCCCAATATCTGCTTTTTTTAGGGCAGGGGAGTCATTGACTCCATCTCCAGTCACGGCAACCACTGCTCCCTGGAACACACAAAAGCATCCAGATGTGGGCTTGGGAGGAGAGGATGGATGCTGCCATCATCAGTTTTTCCATTTCTAGCGGGAAAATGCTGATAGGAAGTTCTGAATCCTTTCTGTACCCAGGTCAAACACAGACAGGGATCAGGAGGGTGGGAGAGCAGCCTCAGAGTGTTGGGTGGTTCCTTTTACAGTAGAGACCTGGAAAACTCAGGGATGTGATTCACTGCCTCCTGAAGAGGGGACATCTCAATTAGATGCATTTCAAATGCAATTAATCTGGTAGTTGGATATAAAGAGGATTTGAGATTTGGATGTCTGCTCTATGTACATGGTCCATCCTTGTCTGAGCAGAGCCAGGCTCACCTCTGACATCTGGGGAGGGTTTAATTAACACAAAATTTCCTGTCCTTTTTTTAATGAAGTGCTACAGAAAGAGCCAGGCTTCATCTGAACCATAAATTATGTAACTGTTGAGTTAGAGCCCATCCTCCTCCTATCCCAGCAACTTTTGGCCATCCTCAGTCTGTGCTAGAATTTCTCTACTAATCCAAAAGATGGAAAACTCTGATTATCCAACTCAGCTGCTTTGTTATCTTGCTGAACCATCTCCTGCAGCTCCAGGCTCTGCTCTGGCTGATGCAGAAGTTTCTGGTTCAAGGCAGGGTGTTCAGAGTGGGGACAAAGCCTGGCAAACTGATTAATAAAATGCTGAATTTCCTGTCCCTGGGGGAATTGAGCACAGTGTCACTACCTATAAATAATGCCATGTGCAGAAGGGCTTAGAAGCTCTAAGTACTAAACATAGCTGGAGACTGGCTGGGGGAGGGTGTTCCTTTTCATCCCTAAAAAGCCAAATCTGCCAGGAGTGTGGGAGTCTGAGCAGTGCAGAACACGTTTACCCACCGTGTGCCTAACAGAGACCATTCAAAAAATAAAAAACACATGAAATTGAAAAACTTTATCTCTTTTTTTTTTTTTTTACTCTCTGGAGAGCCCTCCAAGCTTAAACCCAACGAGCTGATAATGCTGATTGGGAAGCTTAGTGCTGGCACGACTACAAAAATGAAATAATATCTTGTGCCACATCTTCTTTTCCACAAAGTCCAGGCACAGCACTAGTGTGGCTTTAATTCACAAAATCTACTTGGAAGATGTCATTTTTGAGTGGAGAGTCTTTTGATGGCAATTTTCATCTTTTACAGAGCTCTGTAAATGTTTTTTTTTTTTTTTTTTTCTTTTTTTTTCTTCCTGCGCTGGCTGCACTCCAGGCTGCTTTACATAATATTGCCCATGGATGGGACAAACTCTCTTTAAATCCTGCTGCCTGATTTACAGCCCTGGGAAATAACACAGATAAGGCTGGGTGGTACATAAATTGTGCTCTGGCATTCTGTGGGGTTCATACCTCAGAATCATAAATAGTCTAGGCTGGAAAAGAGCTGTGAGTTCACCTGTTCACCCAGCACTGCCACTGACCAATTCCACTCCCAAACATTCCTGTGGGCTCCGAGCAGCCACAAGAGATAAGAGGAGAGGATGTGGCAGCACTGTTGCTTTTTATCTGTGTTTAAAGAATTCCCGAGGGAATTCTCCTTCCCAAACAGGGCACAGGAGGCTCTTTGTGCTTCTCAGAGTGCCAGGGACAATCCACGCCCTGGCTGCAGCTCCAAACCCAGCAAAAGCTCATTTTGCCACCAGCAGCTGCGTGTGCAGCAGGAATTCGCGCGGCTTGGCTGGAGTCCAGGCAGCGTTTGTGGCAATCTGTTAGATAATGTTCTGGCACGGGGAAAAGAGAATAAACAGAGCTTGGGGAGCACTGGGAATTGGCTTCCAGCCTCCCAGCGCTGGGCTGGTGTCTGTGTGTGACCTTTGCCCCCCGTGCCTCACCTGCCTCTGGCAGCCCTCCACGATGATCAGCTTCTGCTGGGGCGAGGTGCGCGCGAAGACGATCTCGGAGTGCTCGCACAGGATCTGGTCCAGCTGCTCCGAGCTCATGTCCTTCAGCTCCATCCCGTTCACCACGGCCGCCGTGGCCTCCCTGCCAGAGCCACCCGCAAAGCGAGGGGAATTCTCAGGTTAAAAGGGTAGGAATAGTGCGCTGCTGGGCTGGGCCTGCAGCTGGACGGGGGAAGGCAGCGAACTGAGTTAATTGCAGAGGCGTTTGTTGTTAATGAGCAGGAGTGAATGAAAGGTGCTGCAGAAATCCAGAGTGGATCACAGTCACCTGGATACAGAGGGGTCTCATTGAGGCTTCAGAAAATGCATTTAAAGAGGGCTCTCATTGGCAGGGACAGGGGAAGACATCACTTCTGCAAAGAGCTTTTATCCTTCCCTTGTGATGTTATTTTTTCCACATTTAAGGGGTGAAGGAGGAATTTGGGCTGATGGTCCAAACTGGGTCGTGTGATGCTGAATTTTGCTTTCTGTGTGTGTATATTGTTAAACAGGCAGTGACAGCGACATCCACATGACCTGCAAAGTTGAATTTGCCAGATTTTCTTCACGGGCAGCAAAGATGAAAACCACTGAGAGGACACATTTAGGTGGAGACGACTCAAGAGTGGGAATGTGTCATAAAAAAAGCAGAAAGCTGCAGGGGTGTAGAATAAAGGCACCGTGGAGAGAGCTCTCACCTCCTGTTGACCTGCTCCACGGGGATGTTGAGGCGCTTGGCAATGTCCTCCACGGTCTCACTGGTGGCTGAAATGATGCCCACGCTCTTGGCGATGGCCTTGGCCGTGATGGGATGGTCACCAGTGACCATAATGACCTGAGCAAGGGACAAATGGCTGAACCATGGAGTGAGATGGGGGGGAATGTCCGCTGCTGAGGGGCAGGAAGCAGTTTGGGATCAGAGCAGGGCTGTGTGCACAGCAAAGGGAGATTAGGGGCAGTGATTGCCCAGCTCTGTATCGACATCTGGGCTCTGCCTCTCCTTACTGGGGCTGCCTTGTCAGGGCTCTGAGGGAAGAACTCGTCACAGGCAGCCAGATTAGAATAATGCAGAATAAAGGAGCCTTTATATAAGGATCTATATTAGGTAAGTTCAGTGGGGAGGGTTAGTTAGAATATTGCATCTTAAAATGGATCCTTGTGACTGAGGTGTCCTGACAGATAAGGCACAGCCTTTTCTTGCTTTTCTTGAGGGAAAGTTGACTGATCTGATTTCAGGCTATGGGAAAATTTCATCAGGGTTGGGATTTGGGATTCATCTTGTCAGAGATCTCTAATTCCAAATATGATTTTCCTAGATTTAGATAGATTTCACCTCTGCTTAGGCATGTGGGTCCCCAGGGGGTGAAATGAGGGGAATTACTGCTTCAGGTTCCACTTGAATAATTTTGAAATTAGTGATTCCTTTGGATGATGTTCAAAGCAGTGTCCTGATGCCTTCTCTAGGATTGCTCCTATTACCTCACTTTGTTTACAATAACTTTACTCTATTTACAAGTAATTCCAGCTGGTGTGGGTTATGTATTCCAGAAATGAATCTGATGGGAGAGTATCTGAGCTTTTGCAAATTTGGATTTCCAGGTCTGAGGGTTTTGTACAGCTCCTATAGTCTGATTTGTGTGGCCTAAAGCGTTTCGCCTCTGGGGACTTTCTAAATTGAAATTACAGGATGCTCTTAACTAAAATTGAGATTTTTGCTAGTTGTTGCTAGAAAGAAAATTAATGACAATGTTGTGGAAGATGTTAAATTTTAAATACTTTAAATAATACCTAAAATAATCATAATGAGTCTTAATGACCCACTGTGAAGTCCTCACCTTGATGCCAGCACTGCGGCACTTGGAGACAGCGTCAGGCACCGTGGAACGAGGGGGGTCAATCATGGACAGGAGCCCCACAAAGCACAGGTTGGAGGTCGGGAAGTTCATGGAATCTGTGTCAAACTGGAAGGTCTCTGGAAACTCGTTCTCAGGCAGGTACAAGTGACAGAAACCTGAAAAGATGTTTTAGGTCGGTGTGAAGGGCAGGAAAATGTGGGAGAAAGAGGAGTGGTTGATAAAACCTCAGGGTTTGCTCTTGCCTGTGGAACTCCAGCATTTAACCATTTTTCCAGGTGTGCTGGACATGCCAAGACTTTAAACCCCATTTCACATGTTTTACAGCTGGATTTTACCCCGTTTGCACTTTTTACCCCATTTTGCAGGCAGTGCCTGCGGCTGCACTCACCCAGCACTCTCTCCCCCATGCCCCCCAGCTCCATGTAGGCTGTCTGGAAAGCTTCTGCCTTCTCACTGTCCAGAGGCTCTTCCTTGCCATTGATCATGATGGTGCTGCACCTCTCCAAAATCCTCTCTGGGGCACCTTTCATCACCAGCAGGAAGCGTTTGTCGTGGGGGTCATCAGTCTCATGGATGGAGAGCTGTGCCACAAACAGGAAAGGGGTTGGGAAAGCTTGAATTGCCCAAATTTGCCTCTAGATTTCCATGGGATTAATGTCCTTTCCCATGAAGAAATCCTAATTTCCATCAAATGGAATGAAATGTATTTATCATAACTGGAATTTCCTCTGCTGTTGAATTACCCCATTAAGGCTGCCAGGCCTGTTGCATCAGGCCCAGGGATAGAAACAATCTGGCATAATTTAAAAAAAAAACCCATGAAACACACCTGGAATTTGTTGGTGGAGTTGAAAGGGATTTCAGCCACTTTCTTATTCTGTGCTCTAATGCTCATCACGTCCCCCAGAATGACCTCAGAGAATTTCAGCAGAGCTCACCCAGAGGCATCTCCAACCACGACCCTCTGTGGGCACAAAGGAAAAAAACTCTTACATTTTACTCTTACATTTCCATGTTAATTCCATGTTGATTCCATGACATGCTGCACACTTCAGCAACAAGGAATCTCCATTTGTATGTTCAAGTTATCCTGGAAAAAATGCTAAAATAGAATTTGGGGTGTCTGCTCTGCTCTTGGAGTTAGAACTGAGTCCCAGCAAACAGAGGCAGAGAGCGTTTGCTGCTGTAAAGCAGATTTGGGGTCACACTCAGGTGACTACAGGTGAGCTGAGGCACAAACCCAAATTAATTAGAGGATGGCATTGATGAGTAAACAGCAGATTTGCTCTGGTAGTCCAGTCAGTAGAATTTACTACCTTCAAGCAGTCATGTGGAAAGACATTAATTAAGGTATGTTTACCTTAGCTACAATAAATTAACAGCGCAGTAATTACTATTCCTGCTACTTGTGTTGCTTTTTTCCTGGCAGGCACAGTTGGGTTTGGACAATGCTCTCAGGCACGGGGATTCTTGGGGCTGTCCTGTGCAGGGCCAGGATTTGGGATTGTGGATAATCTGCATTTCTATGTTCTTGGCTGTGCGGGTTTTTTATCCTGTGTTAAATTTTGTCTGAGTGTACAGCAATAAAACCAACATCAGTGGGAACTTAGAAGGCTGGCACACTGAAATGGAGATTGTTAAAGCCAAACAGAGAAAATGGCTTTTTCAGAGGAAGGGAAATAAGGTGATGTGAAGTCAGCAGTACCTTCATGATGGGGAGATTTTCCTGTCCTGGCCGGAATTCCGCCCGGTTGCAGAGAGTGACAATTTTTGATAACGCTGTCCATGAGGGGGAACTTTGATCAAAGGGCTGGGCTGAGAGAGGCAAAACACACATTGCATCCTTTGGCACATCGCATGAGACAAGTAAAAGAGTGAACAAATAGAATTGACTTTTTGCAGAAAGAATTATTCTTTTGACAGGTTCTTTTATGGAAAAAAATTGATATAAATTTTCCCACTAACAGCGCTGGCAAAGAGGTTTGGATGCTGTTTCTCTGCTTAATTCCCTACTAAATGTACTCTTGGCAAAAGGTTCTGGAGTAGAACCTCCTCCAGGTTTACCTCCTATGAGTGGAATTCAAATATTAATTCCTTTTTTTTCACGTCTCCACGTGGCTAGGGAGGGATTTCCATGCGTAGAAGGAAGATATGTCTGATTTAGCCATCAAAAGTGAACATCCTCGGATTGATCCAAGTCTCTGCCCCTTCCCACACCCCCATTTTCCCATTTACTTGTCTGATCTTCACTGGTGTCAGCTGAGTAGATCTGGTTGTCAAACCAGAGGTGGGCAACAGTCATCCTGTTCTGGGTGAGGGTGCCTGTCTTGTCGGAGCAGATGATGGAGGTGGAGCCGAGGGTTTCCACGGCCTCCAGGTTCTTCACCAAGCAGTTCTTCTTGGCCATGCGCTTGGCCGTGAGGGACAGGCTCACCTGGCAGGAGGGAAGGGGCCCAGCTGTCACCAAGGTGAGGTTACACAGATATTACATTCTTCTGGTAGACCTTTCGTGGGGTTTGCTGTTGGTTTGGTTGGGGTTTTTAAGAGAATATTTGGATTTTTTCCTATTTTGTTGGCTGCAGTGCATTTTTTTTCTCGCTTTTTTAATTTGGAATCTGAGGTTTGGCTGTAACCAGCACAGGTAGATTTGCTGCTGATAGAAATGAGGATGCCTTATCAGCCAAGAGGTTGTTTGAGATGTAAGAACCTGCAGTGGGCAGGGAGCTGCTGGTCACCAGCTCCATGAATCCTGCCATGGTTCCCTTCATTGTTTGCTGCTGGGGTGCTTTGGAGCTGGCAGTGCTTGGCAGGTGTGCTGCTCCTCAGACAGGGATTTCAGTGTTGGACATGTGGTAATAAGTGGAGCTTTCATGTGACTTTCAGGGCACAATGTCCCCCCTTCCAAGTGGGAAGGGGTGGTGGGGAATGAGCCACGTCATCGCACTGTGCAGCCATTGGGGCAGGGCAGTACTTGAACTGAAACCCACACTGGGTTTGAGATGAATGACTCAGTTACACCAGAATTCCCAAATGAAGGGGTTATCCTTGAAATAAGAACCCCCACCCCTCTTCAAACCCAGCCCAGAGCTGGAGTGGCGAGCAGAATCCCACACAGACTCACCGTCACCGTGGCCAGCAACCCCTCGGGCACGTTCGCCACGATGATGCCGATGAGGAAGATGATGGAGTCCAGGATCTTGTAGCGCATGGAAACGGAGATGATGAAGAAGAGGACCCCGATGGAGACGGCCACTCCTGCCACCAGGTACACGAAGTGCTCGATCTCGATGGCAATGGGCGTCTTCTCGTTGCCCACGCCCGAGGCGAGCGAGGCGATGCGGCCGATGATGGTGCGGTCCCCGGTGTTGATGACAATGCCCGTGGCAGTGCCTGCAGGGACAAAAACTGTCACCTCCAGGGCACACAGGCACTCAGAGGCAGCTGCAGCCTGACATTCCAACAGGTATTGATGGAAAAACTGCAAGGAAACTGCGGTCAATTCCAATCCTAATCAATTCATTGATTGGTGCAGCCATAACCACGCTCTGTGTTGGAACAAATGCTAGGTGTGACCACCCCCAAGGTGACTCTTAAATCTGATCAGGTCAAAATTCATGTGAGCAATTGAACCTCCCTGAAGTTCCTCAAAGCAGAATTGCTCTTGTGAGTTAGCAGGACCAAGCAGCTCCTGTGCAGATGCCTTTTTGGGGGCCCTTCTCTCTGTATGCTGATAAATAATTAAAATTAGAAATATTCACTTCCCCTGAAGTTGCTGAATAAGGGTCAAAGACTAACTAGAAAAAAAGATAAAAGGATGTAAAGGTGTGCATGCGGATGATAAGCACGGCTGGAGCCAGTGGAGAAACAGATAAGGAGGATAAAATGGGATTTCCATGCCCAGGTTCAGGATCAGCTCACCTTCCACACAGGTGGTGGAGTAGAAGGCAATGTTCCTGGTCTCCAGGGGGTTCTCATGGGTGAAGTCACAGGAGCGGGACTGTGGCTCTGATTCCCCTGTGAGTGAAGAATTGTCCACCTTTAATGAAATGGAGACATGTCCAGATTAAAGTCAGCAGTACACAGAGGTGTCCAGCCTGGCAGGGGAGGTGGCAGCTTCTTTCACCATCAGTGACAAATCAACATCTCTCAGTGCCTCTTCCCTGAGCTGCTGCTGCCCCTGACAGAACCTGTTTCTGGGGGAAATCAGTTCAGCCAATGCTGTGTGTCTGTCAGTGGGATTTTCAGCAGCAGCCTGAGAAAACCCCACAATTTTCAGGATCTGCCTGCAGTGGAAACTGTCAATCGTGTGTTGGTGCATCTGGCAAAGAGCAGAGCCAGAACATGGCATGGACTTTCTGGATGTTCAGGGAGGGAGGTGTCAGTTCTAGAGGAGCTCAGCATCACATTCAGGCTTCTGCTCTCTGACTTCATTAATTATATCCAATCAAAGCTCTAATAGCCGATATTGGCTGTGTAGAAATTCTTTCTGTGTAACCAAACCGCTCCAAACTCTGTTTTCCCTCTTTCCTTTGCTCTTCCAAGCCATGTTTACCTTGCAACCCTGAGTGAAGATGAGGCGAATGTCTGCAGGGATCCTGTCCCCACCCTTGATCTCCACGATGTCCCCAACCACCAGCTGGTCTGCTGGCAGCTCCTTCTTCTCGGCATCCCTGAGGACAAGAGCTTGCTGGAAGACAGAAGTGGGACAAAAATTAGCTTTGTGTCACCCCCTGCCATGAGATCCTTCTCTCTGTTCTGGGAAAGATCCAGAGCAGGGTGATGCAGAGGAAATGTGAGCGTGTTTGACATCCAGCTGGACTGCTCAGGCTGGAATCTGAGGGATAGGAGATGGGAAGTGGCCTTGGAGATGGGGAAATGCCTTCCAGGAATGAGCTCGCATGACATCAGCTCTGTGGGTAAAAGCAGTGGGCTGCAAAATGTGAAACCCAGCACATGTCCCCCTTTGACAGGCTTGAAGTGGGCACTGAGATCTCCAGCCCAGGGCTAGATGGAGAACAAGGATGTGCATCCTACAACTCACAGATCCATGAGAGCAACCACCGTGTACATTTTAGCAAAGGTTTGTGATTCAGGATGTTTATCTGGGTCATTTGGGAAGAGATAAATTCAAGTTGGGCTTGCTGGGCTTCCCTCATGCATTATTGGGACGAATTTTGGCCTCAGTTGAAAGGCACTGGTGGTTCTCACCTGTGGGATCATCTTGCTGAAGCTGGCCATGATGTTTGTGCTTTTGGCTTCTTGATAATAAGCAAAGATGCCAGTGAGGATGACAACGAGAGCCAGGACTACTCCGAGGTAGAGCTGATCAATAAAAGATACAATCTGGTTAATTGAAGACAAGGGTTCAGCAATTCCTCTGTTAGAATAAATCAGTTCTGTGTTGTTTTAAAATGAGGTGTTGGCCAGGTTGAAAGACAGGTTAAAAACAGGATTTTCAGATGTTGGCCTGCAAATGATCAGTTCTTAAAACTTTTTATTTTTGTGTGTGTGTGTGTGTGTGTATAAAAAGAGTTTTAATAGTGATTTTCCCATCTAAAACCCTTCTCTAAACTGACACAATCCTGAACAAATCAGAGTGTGACAAACAAACTATAAAGGAATTTAAAAAAAGGCAGACTGTAACTCAAAAGGAAATTAGTCAGAGACTCTCTAGTCTGATTAAAGCCAGAGCCTAAAGCCTTTAGACTTCTTTTACTGCTCTCACAGCACTCAAGGACTGTGATTATGCCCAGTGGTTATAAAACCTTTGCCCAGGCGCTCTTTCAGCATGAGGTGTTTGAGCTTTTATCAGAAG
Organism: Polioptila caerulea; assembly: GCA_013397295.1. Taxonomy (NCBI): domain Eukaryota; kingdom Metazoa; phylum Chordata; class Aves; order Passeriformes; family Certhiidae; genus Polioptila; species Polioptila caerulea. Next base: position 133 of record VYXF01005957.1, on the reverse strand, counting down.
TGCTCAGCAGCGAGAGAGTCCGGCGAGAACAAGAGGCCTCCTTGTAGTTACTGAGTAACCGTGAAGTAACCGCGTAGTAACCGCGAAGTAACCGCGTAGTTCGAACCCCTGGCCTGGCGGATCCCATCACTCA
>VYXF01005956.1:103240-114899 GCA_013397295.1 Polioptila caerulea | reverse complement strand
TGTGTGCTAGAGAATGCAGCAACTCTGTGTGGTCACTTAGAACACTCAGTAAGTACCAGGGAGTTTATTCCACTTTCTAAAGATTCGGGGCATGGTGAGCAAGATTAACACAGGGAATTTCTGCTAAGGAATTGGTGTGTTGTAAGTTTGTGTTGTAAATTTGGAGTCATTTGCAGTAATTTCCTGGATAGACAAATGCAACAGAAAGTGAAAGGGAAATAAAAGAACAGAGGAAAGCCAAGCAAACCCCAGCTTGCAATCCAGACTGCAAAGCTGGAAAAAAACCCCCAGTTTCCATCTGACTGAACAGAAAGGAAACACAATCCATAAAAGTGGATATTGAGATCTCCTACAACTCCAAACGAGGGCAGCTATGCATCCTTGGAGAAGCCATGACCAAACTTGTATGGGTAGAAATGTAAAAATAGCCTATCAGCAACTTTGTGGGTTTGTTTTCCTGTTCTGTGAGACAATCACTGGTGGCAGACAGACCACTCCTGTTTGCATCTGAGTAATCTGCACAGGGGGTTCAAAAACGAAATATGATTGTCCCCTGGTTACTCCTGGCGAATGGTTTGTGGAGAGGGCCTATATTTAGTCAGACATGTTAGGAAAAAGTGGCAAAATAAATTATTTTCTAACCATTAAGAAAATGAAATGCAGCCCCATCTATGAGATAGGTGGAGATTTTTGCCTGTAATTCTGTTTTAGTGCACTGAAGCTGAAGCACTTGTCCCTCACAAACTGCTGATGGTGTAGGAGTGGGACCATCTTTTCTGCCCCAGTTCCAAAACATTAGAAATGGCTCACATAAGCCAGGCACCTGAGGATATCTTCATTTTAACTGTCCCAGTCTAAACTTTTCCTGAATTGTTTTCCAAAGGAATTCCATTGGGACATGACTTTAACTGGAGCAGGGAAACAGTTCATAGGTGGATTCACCATCCCTTCCCCACTACATCTTCCAACAGAGTTATCATCAGCATTTTGATTACAGGATTGATTACATCAGCATTTTTATTACAGGATTTTCTGCCTCTCAGGTAAGTATTTATTGCACTTTAAACTTCTGTGTGATTAACGAGACTGCATCTATTTGAAATGAGTGCATAATTTAATATTTCACTGCTTGGGAGAAATAAGATTTTTCCATAATGATTGAAAGAATTCTAGAAAAGAGACTAATGCAATAGGAGATTGCAGTGTTGCTGACTGCTCTAGTGATGCTTACCTATTTGATCCATGAAATCAGGATCTGAGCCAAATTTTGTCAATGTTTTACAGCACAGATTTTCATCGTTTGCAAATGGTAGAAACCTGTTGCTCTGAAACCTCTAACTTGTTTCCAGGCTGTCAAAGATCAGAAAGAAACCTAAAACTAAACAACCAAAAACTAACTGAGAACCCAAAACCTGAAATTTTCACCAAACTGGAATATGGGTTGAGGTTCACTTGTCACAGTAGAACACTGAGACTGACATTTGCAGCAGAAAATACTCCTTTCCTGGTTAGAATTGTAAAGCTTTTAAAGTAAGGTTCTTCAGCTTAATTATGGTGACACCTTCTTCCAATTATTAGCTGCAAAATCATAGGGTCTCTGGAAATCAGCAGTACAAGCTTCTAAATAAACCACTTTAGGTTTCAGAAATGCCCATCTTCCCAATAAAGGATTCTTCAACTGGCAGAATAAATTCCCTTTATATTTAGGCTTTCCCACACATGAGTTTTGTTGCCATCAATGGATTCTGCATATGAAACAGGACAAACATACTGTGGAGAAATGTCCTGAGCAGCAGGAACAGCTTTTCAGTAATTGAACTTGCATATAGAGCAGTGAAGAATTTGCATGGTTACAGATGTTGTAGAAGATTAAATATAAAGGCACTGTTACCTGCAGGAATTAAATCCATCTTGTTGGCTAGTTGGAAGACTCATGAGAAGGAATTTCCTGTTGTGGCCAATTCCATCCCTCCTTCCTCCACCCCCATTACGTCTTTGCTGTGTCTCACTCTCCAGCTCTATCTGAATATATTTTCACTACGGCACATTTAGTTATCAATCAACAGGAATCTCAGCTGCTGTTGTGCTTAGGGGACAAACTGTTCTTTCTTCATACTAACAAGGAATGCCTGAAATAGCCAGACACACAGCACTGATTGATGCAGCTACAGTTTATACACCTAGATTCAGACAGTCTGAAACTGCCAGAATTAATGGCTTATTATTAGAAAAATACTTGCGCTAGACTTATAATTTAAAACCACTTATATGCCTCAGGCATAATCACTAGAGTTAAAGTTTTTAGCTTGTAAAGTGCTTGGTGGTGGGAATTAGACACATCTGCCTGTCTCAGATGCATTTACTCTTAGTGTTTTTGCTGTTTAAATGTGTTTTTTTAATTTCTTTAATGTAATATCTGGGATTATCAAGATTGATGCACATATTTTTATGGATTAAGGTATGTCCCCATATTACCAGTTTAATTTGAGGGAACTTGGAAGAAAGATGATGGGACCCCATATGTTTAGGACATTTAATGTTTCAGCACGAACAGAAAATGACCAAACATTTTCAGCTGACAGCCTTGAGCTGTGTGGTTTGCTCAGCTTGAGGGTGCCACTGCTCATGGAAAACACCAAGAGGATCCTGAAGGAATCCTACATTTGCTGTAGTGTTGGCAAAAGCAACAACTGCTGCTTCTCCTGGATTTATTCCATGACATATACCAGAATTAAAGGCTCCAAAGAGAATCTGTTGGCAGTGAAGGGAAAGTACCAAGTGAGGTGTGACAGGAGTAAGATACTACGCAAACAGGGTCCATGGCACAAGCAGCTCCGTTTTGCCACACACACACTTTTTTACCTCTGCCTGAGACTCTTAACCCAGTGGTGAGCCTTTCTAGTTTATACAGGGCAGTTTAGGTTTGTGACTGGCTTTCATCACAGAAATGAAGCATGATTTAAAAGCTATGGCAGCACAACATGCAGAATATTGAGCTGTGGGAATCCTGCCCAAAGGCTGCCTTAGCCTGAGCACTCAGAAACAGGCCATGGGCTCCAGGAGGGGAAATCAGAAAACATGAGGGACTAAAACAGGTTTGTGACTGCAGCTGAGATTCCAGGCTGTGTGTTGTCAAAGCAAGAGTCTGCACTCAGAAAAAGCTGTCAGATGTTCAGAGTACCAGGACACCTGGGCAAGGACTGTCCCTTCCACCACGCTGAGCTGTGGATGGCTGCAGCTTTGCCACCTGTGTTAACACTGAGTTAACACTGAGTTTGTTTTACTCTGAGTTTGTTACTGTGCAAAATTGTCAGAGAAAACTATCACTGCACTTAAGGAAACATTTAACTGATGGATTTCTCTTAACTAAAAGAACTTTTCTGGGAATACAGAACACTTTGAAATATTTATGAAGGCTGATGGAAATACTTATTTGTCATCTGATGGACATATTATTCACATCCCTATTCTGTTGTAGCCTTGTCAATTGAGCACCTGCTTGAATCATGTAAAACTTGTGAATCGATAAGCTAAAAAATGGTGCTGTATGCTGAGTGGCAGATTTCTTTCATAAAATGTTTATGTTTTAAAAACTCCTGGTTCAGTTATTTTAGCAGTCCTCTTTTAAAATAGGATGTTTTTCATGGTCCCCTATCAGCTTCTCTCTGTCATCAGTTAAAAAAAAAAAAAAAAAAAAAAAAAAAAAAAAAAAAAAAGAAAGTTCTGTGCACTATTGTATTTTACTCTTGAACTGTACTATTCACCAGCTTTCAAAGAGAGAGAAAGAACTTAAGAGTTGATCCAGGGGGGAATCAGAACCCCCCGTGCAGCCCTGACCTTGTGTGGGGCTGCACCCAGGGCTGGCTGTGTACTGGGGGACACAATGTTCCAAACTGGTTGCAGAAGCAGATTGTTTTCCTGCTCTGCCAAAGGGCATTTTTATTTTTCCCTGTTTTCACTCCTGGTAGCTGAGCTCAGTGTTGGTCTGCAGGGCACAACAATCCCCACGCTGGTGGCTGTGCCACACCATTGTCCCCTGGGCTGTCCGAGCACTGGGTCACCCTGTGAGCAAACGAGGGCTGCTCAGTACATCCCTGCTCTCTTTCTACAAGAACTGCTCCTGAAAAGGTTCTTGTAAGTTGGGCAGTGGTAGGGAAAACATGGTATTGATTTCACAGGTTATCTCAGGCAAAATCTTGTTTGCTTTCTCTAGATAATTTGAGATATCCTTCATAATGAAGACTTTCAGACACCCCTCAGAAAAGAAACAATTTCAGAGCCTTTTTTTAAAAGTTAACTCTGATAATAGTCCTTTATATTTAGGCTGTCTTGGTGAATCTCAATACATGTGCTGTATTTAAATGAAACATAATTATTTTTCTATTTATTTACAATTCATTTGTTTCAGAAATAAATTCCTTCTATAGTCAGTGACAATATGCAAGGGTTTGTGTTTTGTTTTTTTAAATCTGACTGAATAGTTAATATAATTTTATATAAATTAGGGCTAAATTAATGACATGTTTACACTAGGAACACTAGGACTGTTTGCACTCTCAAAGCACTAGGAAGTTCATGCAAGGACATATTTCTTATTTTTATTTAACATCTCAAATTTTGTTGACTCAGAGTCTTAAGGTTAATAGGCATATTTATAAATATAACCACATCAATCTATATTGTGCTCTCAGTAAGTGCTAGAGAGGAGTTGTTTGCACAGGAAGTTAAGACAAATTAACTGAAGATATGATTTTAAGGTATATTAGTTAAAGTGCATTAAAGCTTGGTGTGAATGTTCTCATTCAGAAATAAAATTACTGTAGTTCACTTTACTTTAATGCACTTTAAATTCACACCTTTCAGCTAATTTAGCTTAACTTCCTGTGTGGACAAGCCTTAGGATTGTTCCCATTAAATGGCTCTGCTGAGCTTTATTTTCTACTTCTTAAATCCAAACATGTAAAATAGTCTTACATTCTAAGGAGACTATGTTTTAAAAAGAGAATTTGTTGTGAGTCTTCTAGTCACAAAATTTGCTTGAATGGAGTTGTAAGTGATAAATTTTAGGATGAACTATATTTTTAAATTTTTATTTTTAATTTAGGATAGGACATTAGTGAGAGGTATTTCATCTTAAAATAGATGTTTGATGATTATTTACTGCAGCACCTTTGTGTATTTTAGGGTGCCTAAAGTATAGCAACTATTGATCATATTACTCAGAATAGATTTTTCATTAGTTCAGGTTTAGGTTTGTATCCTTTTGTTCTCATGTTTATTATCATAATAATGATAATAAACTGCTCCTGCAGTTCCCTGTAAGTTGTTGTCCCAAGCACTGCACAAAGCTGAGTGATTGAAATGGAACCAGAAACAAGGATGGGAATTAGTGGTGGGATCTACAAGGAGTGCTGGTCCCACTCCAGCAGCCTACCTGAGCTTCCACTTAATCTTCAAGTATTTAAGCAGTTTCATTCTCAGTACAATACTGAGACTTTTGAGGTGTTAAAGAAAATCAGAATGCTGAGCACATTTTAGGGTTCAGCACATTGCATTTGACTCTGCATGTGAACTGTAACCAGGGAGTTTTGATCAGAGCTGGCACATGGCCCAAGGGAGACTGTGTGGCAGCTGATAGCTGGGTATGTGTGTAATAAAAAACCTGTAATTCTGGTCTTCAGACAATGCTGACAAAGCTCCAATATTCTTTTGCCATTTGTCTTACTGTTCACATTTTTAGGAAGCTGTGATACAATCCTTAGAGCAGTCCTTATGAACTCTGAACAAAGATTCTGTTCCCTCTTTGCATTGTTGATAAAAGTTACAAACGTTTGAGAAAATGTGACTGTCAAGTACCAGTCGTTCCTGATGGCCTTTTCCATAAAAATCAACCCCTTTGTGAAATAAAAGAACAATGGATTAAACTGTGGGTTTAAAAATGGGTAAACAATAGTAGGCAGACATGGTAGTGAGGTACATTGCCAAAGACCAACTTTCTCACACACTTCAATCAGTAAGATAAAATATATTAAATGGTGCTTGAAAATGCATTGGTATCTGATATGTAGTAGATTTATAGACTATAAAGGAAAGAAGAAATGTTTAGCATCTTTAATGCTTCATATATTTGTAAGACTATTTTGCCCCTGGCAGTTAGGATTACCATAATGTTTTCTGTGAGTCTGAATTATTATGGTGCCATCTCTTGAATCAGCCATGGAATATCATGGAAGTAACTTGTCTTATTAAACATAGGCAAGAAGCATTGTACAGACACTATTGGTGTTACAGGACCACCTACAGACCCCACCTCGTCAGCTTTTGCCCATGAGGAAGCAGGATTGCTGTGCAGGCAGAGGATGGATGAGGGTGGAAGGGGCCAGAGAAACAGGGAGTGACTTGGTTTCAGTCATGAAACAAGAACAGGAATGGAGTGTCCTCCCTCCCAAGGCCAGGGTGTGATCCAGCACCCCACACTGCTCCCCCTCTGTGCTCCCTCCTTTCCTCAGCTCAGCCACTCCTGCAAATCACACCCCCTGTACCTGCATGTGACAATGAGCACCACCAAAATTTTCAGGGGGTAAATTCAATGGGCAGGTTTAGCATATTACTTAGTTTCTAGTTTTATCTGCAGAAACTATAATTATAGTCGTATTTTAACACCCAAATAGCACATCAGGCAAAATGGATTTGGCACAAATAGTGACATTATCATCTCTTCATTTCCTCTGTCTGTATGATAGGTACAAAGTTGCATTTCTAGTTGCTTTCTCATAAAAGTGTAGTGTGTGGGAAGGACTGTAAATTTCTTAGGTTTCTGCAGCCAAGTGTTTAGATCAAGGGATGACTGTCAAAGGAAATATTTTTTCAAGCTGTTTTTGCTCCAAGATGAATAATTAACTTTTACCACCTTTTAAGCTTAAGTTATAAAGTCTGTGGACTCTTTTCCCTGGTACAATCTTTTCATTTTATGGTAAGTTATTTAAAAAAAAAAAAAAAAAAAAAAAAAAAAAGGAGGAAGTGAATTCTATCATTCTGAATCAAACATTGAATATTGTGTCAAGCTGTAGTGAGAGGAGGAGCAGTGAGATTGCTTCCTTTATGCTGCAGTGTGAGAGTAGCAAAGGATCCAGGGAGAGAAATGAACTCTCCCACAGCTACAGGAAACATTGTCCATGTTGTACACATTGACATCAGCTCACAATTCCAGTAAGGGAAAGCTCTTGCACTTGAGTCCCAACATGCTTTAATATTATCGTCATTACAGTGACTCAGGAATTTCTATTTGGAAACAATTCATCATGCTGGCATTTACTGTGAAGAAATATGGGATACCACACCTCCAGATTTTCCTTTCTGGATGAAAACTTGACCTTCCAATACTTTGACACAGTCAAACTTTTATCCAGGTACCATGAGAGGCCAACGGGAGCATCAGCAGCCGTGTCCATTGGCAGTTTTAGTGACACAGTTTCACAGGAAACATTTGAGTGCCCTCACTACAGCTCTTGTCTGCCTGCAGTAGAGCTGGCACTCTCCAGAAGTTTTGGGCAGACCTGCCCTACCACATGTGCTTTCCATTCCAGTTACACTCAGTCGGTCACATCTTTCCAGAAGGATCCAACCCACTCCACAAGCTCTGTCTGTTTTTTCCCTGCATGCCCAGATTTGCTCTTAAGAAAATTAATTTGCTTTAGAAATTACACTTTCGTGCAAATTGTTGTCAGATAAATACAGCCTGTCAGCCAAACTGCAGCAAGGCTATGGCTCTCATATTTGCATTCTGTATTCCTTCACTATCCACTAAGGCAAATTAATTACCCTGTGTTTCTTTTGCAAGTCAGCAGGAGGTAAATTGGCATGGTAGAAATGAAAGGGCAGAGTCTAAAAAAAATTGTCAATCAATTTGTTAAGTTTTAATTTCTCTTTACTGCATTGTTTTTCAACATCAAAGCCTGAAAATTAAATGCCTGTCGTTGCTCTGAGCATTGTCCTAGTGCTGCTGGAACAGTTAGCAGTGAGAGAAAATGTCAGATGGCTTTTTGAATAGCAGCTAAAGGACATCATAAGAACTTTAAAAATCTGTAAAATCTGTTTCCTTTAAGTTTAAAAAAAATCATTCATTATTTTTAGAGCTATTGAATAATATGAATTTTTTTTTTTTTTTTTTTGAGAATTCTGGTATCTTGGTCTTTCCATGTGGGAGGGATTCCATCTCAATGATTTCATGATTTTGTGTCTTTTTCCAGTCTAGGTCATTTTCCATTATATTCAATGGAAATATAAATTGGGTTTATACCCACAAAAACGTGAAGAGTTTTAGAGTGTGTGCCCTTCTCCTACTCTTAAATTATACCTGGGTTTAGATTAAACTGATGGGTGAGGCAGAAGCACAGTGTGTGTGCATGTGGAGGAGAGAGAGACTAGGGTTGCAAGGAGCTGAAAATACTAGTAAAGTCTATTTTTTTAAACTTTATTTTATATTTATATTTAGGGGTGAGTCTGGGGAGTCCACAAAAGTCAAGTGGGTTGGTTCCCTCATTGAAGGGGTTAAAGATCTGACAGATCTGAACCTTCAACACGAGTGCAAGTTGTAAATCTGATCTCAGAACTCTAGATATAACTGTCAGCTGCTTTTAGCCATTGTTCTGTATTGATTCTTATGTTCTTATTTTTATTTAATGAACAGGTTATTTTTCTCTTCCTCTGTAATTCTGACCTCATTCAGTAGAATCTCAATCTGTAACCCCCCTCTTTGAGTTTCAAAAAATCTCTTCCAAAACAGGTTAAGAAAGCAGTTTCCTGTGAATTTTTACGAGGATGTTATGAAAATTAGGGTTGCATTATTGAACCCATTTAATGTCCAAGCATCTGGCTTGCACTGCTCTGTTTGGTGACGTTTCTTTCCCCCAATATGACTTCGATGAATACTTTTGGTAGGCTGCTTACCCTTTGCAATTCAAAGCATTAGAGTTATTTACTACACTCCTGCAACTTTCCTATTGTTTCCACTGTCCTTTGTATCAAATAAACTGGAGACCAGCATCAGCTTTGCAGGAGATTGATTATGTGGCTGTTGACGGCTGCTTCTTTGGTAGTTTTGAATTTCAGTGCAGAGTAAGAAGAACTGTGCAAGTACTATAAAATTATATCTTTCTTGCTTTTATTTTCCCTTTGCACATGATGCTTTTATTAAGATGATATACTATTTTTATTTGCCATGAAATCTTAGTTCTACAAAACTAATTTAGCTCAGATGGAAATACTTGACATATGAATTTTTAAGAACTTTGATGTCCTACAGGGCAAAATTCTTTTCATGCACCTTTAGTGGATAAGCTGTATTTTTACCATCAGTAATTTTTTTTTTTTGTAGCATAGTAGTACCCCACTGTGAGAAGATACCCATTGTAGTGGGCACTAAACCAGCAGTGATTAACAGAATTCTGGCCCAGAAGAATTTACAGCCTGAAAATGAGAGGAGAGGAGAGGAGATTCGAGGAAAGGAAAGGAAAGGAAAGGAAAGGAAAGGAAAGGAAAGGAAAGGAAAGGAAAGGAAAGGAAAGGAAAGGAAAGGAAAGGAAAGGAAAGGAAAGGAAAGGAAAGGAAAGGAAAGGAAAGGAAAGAGTTTTTATCCTCCTTTTACAGAGGAAAAACTTGAATGACATAAAGACATTTCACTGCTGTTGAAATCAATGAATTGATTCAAGGTCCACAATCACTCTCTGTATAAGTAACAGGAGGGAAGACACCGAAGTTAGATACACATGTCCAAACAAACATCCTGGAAAAAAATTAGCATAGCATAGCATAACTACTCCCAAAGACATAGGTTTACATAAGGTACATCAGGGTGTGACCATCTGCTGGTAGAAAAGCCCCTTCCAGTGGGAATATCGGCAGAAAAAACCAAATTATATTCATGGAAATGTATAGTTCAGTGTCCTGATGGTCAGAGAAAATTAAGAGGCATCTCAGGTTGTTGTGGTTATCCTCAGAAATTGCCAGTAGAGCCTTCAGTGTTTGTTGGCCCAGATTCATTGTGGTGTGGGGGTTTTCTTTGTTCTCCAACAGGGTTATAAATACATAGTTTATAATGCTTTGGTTTTGCTTTTCCAAAGGAAATACCCTTTGGAAGCACGGAATTTGTGACATGTGCAGTGTTTGCCTGCAGAAAAACCTCTCATTTACCTGTGGGAGATCTCGGTCTTCAGGCCTCTCCTCTCTGGATATCCCCCACACCAGGAGATCACCTGATGAAAAGAAAACCCTGAAGTTTTTCCAGGTACTTGTATAAAAAGCCCTTTGGATTGAATAATCTTAGAAGAAGACAGAGAGAAGACTCATTAAAACTAAGCACTCAAAATGAGAGGAATATTTGGGAACCTTGTAATGTGTCTGGTTCCGTCTGCCCCAAAAACAACACTCAAAAACCAAAAATTATTGATAATCTTTGTTTTTTGCCCCACTACTTTTAACAGCCAAACCGATGTAAGCCAGCTCAATCTATGTAAAACAACACAAAATTCCAAATGGCATCATTTCAGTGAACTATGCAAACGAATTTTTTATTTTTGAGAAAATCAAACGTCTCGCAATTTGTGAGAAGTTTGCTTTGGTTATTCTCTTGGCACGGATTATGGCTTAAAATAATTAGATCATTTGAAGACCTGTGTAAAATCTCAGAAGTTAATTTCCCCTAAAATCACCTCACCTAAGCCATACCTCTGTACTTGACTCACAGATCACTCTCTTTCAAGCCTGGTGAGGAACTGCTTTTACATTATCTCACTGCATAACAGACAATCCCCAGTAATTAATGCCAGATCCTCAGCTCTGAGCCTTTCATGGAAACCATTAGGCTGATGCCAGTCTGCATCATTTGAAGATCTGATCCAGCAGGTATAAAAATGAAAATGGCAAGGCAAAAAAATATGAGCAATTTGATATCAATAAAAATGTGCATGAGGTCAGGGAGGACAGAATCTTTTCAAGTTTTCCTTTGACTTTTTATCCTAAAGAAGAACATTGTTTTTTTCCAGTCATCGAGCCAGATAATGCACAGCAAATGATAAATTACAAAACAAAATAATCTGTGGCAATAAAAACTGGGCAGAGCCCCAAGTATTTGTTCCCAAAGTATTTATTTTTCCCCAGCTGTATTTATGCGTGAATTCAATGATGTTTGGAAAACAAGTATTAAAAATTGTAACTTTTTGAGTTATGCATGTTTCCAAAAAAAAGCTTCTTCTCTTTCAAAATTAAAACTTTGACCTTTCTGAAATTTCACTATCACAACTGACAGGGTCAAACTGTTTTTTATTTTGCGATGTTTTTAGAAAAAGAAATTTCAATTCAGAAGCTGGGATCAAATTTCTAACTCAGAAAGTTACTCAATTGCCCAGAAAAGAAGCTGCAGTAGATCAGAGAACAAAGAACAAGTTATTGTCTTACTTTGAGTGGTAAATATATTCTGGGTTGTACTGAAATTATTGTTGCTATAACTTAAGCCCAGAAAATACATATTAATAATTATTTACAAAGCAAAAATCGAGTCTGCGACAAATACAGAAGTAACTCAAAGAGGGGATGTTTTCTTTTTATCTCACTGTAGCACTCACAGAAAACCTCAGGAAAAAAAATTGTTTTAAGGAAAATT
>VYXF01005956.1:30425-103173 GCA_013397295.1 Polioptila caerulea | reverse complement strand
AAAAAAGAAAGAAAAAAGAAGCAGCTCAGATGCGAGACCTGAATGCAGAAAATGAAAACTTGCGATTGTGTCCACCTGCAGTGGGGCCAGCGGAGCCGGGGCAGGGAGCACCGGCAGTGCCGGAGCTGTTTCCTCTCTCTGAGCCCCGGGGAGGACACGGTGACACCAGGGTGGCTCCGCTAAAACGCGTGCCTGGCGCCCACCCCGGCAGGGAAACTGAGGCAGGAGCGCTGCCGGGGGGAGCTGCTCCTTGCCGGGCTGTGAAACCCAGCCCAGCCCTGCTGAGCCCGTGTGGCTGCCCCTCAAACGCTGCTGTGCCTTCTGCTCTGCTCGGCCAGCATCCATCTCCAGTCTCTTACTGGGGGCGGATGGCAAAGATAACCCGGACGGGTGGGAGCTGCACAGGGAATGTGGGAACGGAGCTGAAACGTGTTCTCCCTCACCCTGGGTCCTGCAGAGGGGCAGCTCCCTGTCTGGAAGGGTTTGGGTGTTTGCTGGGGCCTAGCCTCGTTATAAGGAATGGAATATATGGAATCAAGTGAAATTCTATATGGGACAAGAAATGGGGTGGTCTTTATAGCAGGGTGGTCTTAAACTGAGGTTTAATGTATGTACAATATACAAACATTTCTGACAGACCATTAACACCTATAATCTTGTAAATATTTGCAATTTTCTAGATCATAAATATAGCTGCATAAGCAGTTCTTTCAGGACATCATTTATACTCCATTAAAGGTTAATTTGCAAGTTAGTACCTTATAGAAAGAAGATATGTGTACTTTTATGTTAACTTTCTGTAAAGGGAGACTGGTGTCTCCAGCAGCAATTTGTAATTCTCCTGTGACGCTCCCAGTGGCACTATTCAAAGCACTATATGAATTCTTTTCATCAGCTCATGTTCACAGCAAACTTAATCTTCTGTTTTGACGGTAGAGAAAGAAAGAAGAGAGAGAGAGAAAAAAAAAACCCAGCTAGATCTTAGCTCTTCTGTCTGTGTTCCCAAGCATCCAACTGTTTGTTTGAACAGCCTCCCCTGACACACATTCTCATTTGTCACAGTGCTGATGATACCTGCTGCTGTCCCTGAGCCCAGCTGAAGCAGCCTGGCTGCGAGGGAGGGAGGGAAATAGTTGGGGATTGACTCTGTGGGCTACGACTTTATTCACTGTAATGGCATTTGTGCTTTCTAAAGATCAAAGGCCGGGAAAAAAAGGTGGGGGCAGGGGAAGAGAAAGAAAATTGTTCACTGTAGACCTAGTCAGGAGCTTTCAGAAGTGCCTGTGAGAAATTAGGTGCCTCTCTGGCACATTTGATCATCTAACTTTGAAATCCTGGTGAGAGAGCTTAGAGAAGGATCTGAAGAGAAGGGAGAATAACCACTCGTAAGTCAGGATTGTTGGGGAAGGACGAACAAGGAAGGTGCCAGATTTAACTGGATTTTGATTTATTTTCTTTTTCTAAATGCCAACTTTCCTTGTTCAGCCTGGTAGTTAAACAAATGAGAGGCTTTAAAACTGCAGCTAGCTACAGACTAAAAGGGAAAAAAAGAAATCTGCTGTAAATGCATATATTTTGTTGCCAGCTATTGGGATAAAAGAAAGCTTTCTCAAATGGTGTGGTGTAGGTTCCTACAATGGTCTCTACGGGTTTATTTGCCTTCCTAGGATTTCCCATGAAGAAAGATGAAGGCTTTATGCTCATTACTCACCATGTAGTATACATTTATGTTCGTTATTCATATCTTAATACTGTAAAGAGTTCAGCAGCAGTTTTTTTCCTGTTTCAAACCACTGTGCACACTGCAGAATGTTCCAAGCATCTGTATTTCATATATGGAGTTTCTTTCAGCTGGTTTCATGCACAAAACGGAGGGTGGTCATTATGGTGCATTCACATCGCACTAAATAGGAGTTAATGATGTGTTCTTATTGTGCTGTTTTCACTGAAAGATCTTAATAAAAATTGAGGCTTTTCTCAAAACACAATGATATCAACACTTGAGTAATTTTCTTGGGCTTAGGGATGAATTTCTGACTAAGGGATGTGAGAACTGGAAACTTTGACCATTGTACATTGCTTTTGTAATTTTGCAATCCATACTTACATTGCTTCTCTGAAAAGGGCAGATCAAGGAACAATTAGAAATTCACAAGCTGGAGTGGAGAGGAGGGACCGAGCTCCCCTCTTACCAGGTTAGTGCTCCAACTGCAACACCACAGAGTCAGCCCAGTCTGTCAGAACTACTCCCCTTGCTCCAAATAATTGTTCACCAACTCGGAGAAACTTTCGAGGTGCCACTTGTAACTAGTTTTTCCCAGTATTTTTAAAACACATCCTTATAAATGCAGTAGCACCAGCAGAGTTGGATGAAGTGGCTGCCTTCCTGAGGCCTGAAGGAATGGGGATGTATTTCAGCATGAAATTCAGTGACAAGACTGCTGCTTGGAGGGTGATTGGAGTTGTCCCAAGCTCCAGGACAGCACTGAGTCCTGGTGTCACACCCATGCTGGGAAATCTCAGTATTTTGCATCTTTGATTATTTTGACAGGCTCGTTGATCTTGATACCAAAGAGCAGCTGTGTGGATGCTTCTGCTGTTTAATGCCACTGGCTGTGTGCCTCAAAAATCCCAAAAAATGTTGAAGAGCTGCATTTTCAAATGGCAGAATTGCACTTCTGAGTCACACATCAGGCAGTGCCCTCCTGGGGTACAAAGGTTTTTGCTCTGTTAAGTGGAGCACCAGGTTTGTGTATGCTAACCACAATTGTGAGTTTAATTTATCTTGTAGTAGTTACCATAAATAGCCTTTTTATAGTTGATGTTGTAAGTGGGTGGGCAAAACAAGAGTAATCATAAAGGAAAGTCTAAAATTATTCATTCACTGGGGAGGTCATCAAAGAACAGCTTCTTCCTCCAGTCACTGCTGAAGGGGATCTGGGGAAGGAACGGGAGGTTTAAGGGCTGTGTAGGTGCTTTAATATAATTTAACCTGAGAAATCTGTGAGCCTCAATGTGTGCAAAGCCTCACAATATTTGGTGGTACTGGGCCTGTAGGCCTGAAGGCAGCTGAAAGAAATATTAAAACACAACTTTAATAAAAGTCTGAAAAAGGAAATTAAAGCAGGATTCGTTCTACTAATTTTTTTTTGCTAGGATGGAAGTTATTTCAGCTACATTAGAAACTTAAAGGAGTGTCTGTTAACTATTAAATTAATAGTTAGTTTAGTAATCTATCAGACTTGCTTGGAATTGCATTAAAAACTGTTTCATGTAAATTGGCTCAAAAATACATTCAATTACCTCATTTTTGAAGCAGTTCTGTGTCACACGGTTATTCATGCTTCACAGAAAGTTGCTTGAGGAAACCACGTATGTGGAACATCTTTCTGCTGATAATTTCGTATATTTTATCATGAATGTGTCTCTTACATTTTTCAGGCAAATATATTTTCCCTTTTAGTTTACAGGGTAAGGAATGTCAGATAACAGTTTTTCTTTGCTGCTGTGAGGGGAGGGAAATGTACCAGTGCTTATGAAATTACTTTGTTTTGGTTTATTTAGGACATAACTAAGTCATCAATCAGAAAGGGTCACTTCACTAGCAAAGTTAATGAGAATTTAACCAATTAACCAGCACTTTGAAGCTTGATCCAAGCTATCATTCCACTATTTCACAAGTCCTCCAAACTCCTACCTCCATGGTCAGTGGTAGTGTGAAAGAAGAAGACTTTCTAATGTTTTCCTATAACTTCCTTTTTCTTTTTTTTTTCTTAATTCCAAATGCAAGAAAGCAATTTTGATCATTGCAATAAATTTCTGGCAATAAGTTATGACTAAACTGTTTTGCTTTGACCTGCCTGCAGATTGACAGTGCAGTGTCTCTCTGGTGACAGGCAGCTTTGCTGAGTAACAGCTTGTGTGTGCTGAAGGCACTGACAACTCAACTCACCACTCTTGGGAGCTTTCAATAGAAAGCATGAATAAAAGGAAGGGCTCCAGAGCAGTTTGTGCCCAGTCCCGCTCTGGAGGACTGCATTTCACAGGAATATCGTCACAAAGCTGACCATCAAAGCAGGGAGAAAATCAACAGCCTGAATTTCTGAGACGGTGATACAATCTAACAGTTATCTAAATATTTGCTTTAGGAAACTTGATGCAACTTTTTAAAAGGAGGCTTCAATGACCTTAAAACCAGACAGCCCAGAGGTGATAGCTGAAGCATCTTCAGACTGTAATGAACAGCTGCTGAATTGCAGCTGAACAATGGAAGTTGAACAGTTGCAGAGATTTCTTATTATAAAATACCTTTTTGTAACTTAAAATCTCCTGCACAGCTCTTAATCCATCTCTTCAGTAAATTGGTATAGTTTATATTCCCCTTCATCCAAATGACTGAGATTGTGGAGGCTTTCCAGAAAGACAAAAAGCTTGAGATAAATACATATATTATATTATAAATCATAATATAATAATACTCAAGCAGAGATCCTCGATTGCTTGCTTATATTTTCAAGATCCACTAAATTAGAGTGTTGCTTTCATTGTTACACAGAGTTCATGTAGTCTTGCTTCATTTAGCTTTTGGAAAAGCAGATTCCTATTTCCTCTGGCACAGAATACACCGAGCAGAGAGGCTGTCCCGTTGTTCAGCTGTTTGGGAACTGCTGCTGTAGTTGAAGAACTATGATCAGAAGGTGCTTTTAGGAGTCCCCTATACACTTTCCTTACCCAGACCCTGTCACAAATCCATTCTAAGATAAATCTTAACACATCCTTCACCATTTCTTTTAAAGTTTTCTCACTAAATGATCCAGATACACATCTCTGGGGACCTCCAAAATTATTTACTAAAACAGCACCTTGCTTTCTTCTACTGACTGAAATTGTATCAGTTTTAACTGGTGAGAATTATTTGTTGAAGAATATGGCTGCTTGTTAGACAAGGAATTATTCCATCACTGAACTTAAACTTCCATCTCTTTTGGTTTCTGTATAATCTATCCTTTGTCTTTTGATACTGATTCAATTTTCAGCATCTCTTCTGGCCTTGAACTTTATCTTGAAGAAGTTGTGGATGCCGAGTGATTCCTTTTATGAAATCACTATTGCTAAGCCTTTGCAATTTTTGAAGGAATTGTGTTTCACGATTAAATAAATAAATAAATAAATAAATTCTCTCTTCAAACAAGTGATAGGTGGATGCTGCACATTTGGATTCCCTGACAGTTGCTGAGATGGTATCAGTGGAGGGTAAAGACAATTTCTGCTTGGCTGTTCAGGTTTCATGCAAGGTGCCAATAAAGAACAAAGACAGTTGAGTAGTGGCTGCTGGCAAAAAGTTGCAGAATGTTCAGCCTGTGGCTAAGAAAAGTCTTCCACGCCTTTTGTGCTGTCCAGCAAAAGAATTAAACTGATCAAAACGTGCTCCTGGAGCATTTGAGTGGCTCAGGGCCTCGTGTGGTTAACAGTGCTCAGTACTTTGGATGGGAATTTCTGATCCTTGACTGATCGTATTCCTGTTTGTTGAGGCTTTTTGACAATATTTTTGTATCATTTATTCTTAATACAGTTCTATTTTAAGAACAAGACAGATAATGGAAATGTCCTTTTTTGACCTTTTTTAATCATGACTCGTCATTTGTAAAGAAACACAATTTGGGGGGTTTTATTTCCTTATCTATTTGTTCCTGGATTTAAAAAACGTGTAAAATCTGGTGTTATTTGAAATAGGTGATATTGTAACAGTTTTCTGCTTGTTTTGTCAGAGGTGAAAATGAGTTTATATAGAACTAATACAACATAATCTTTACAGAGAGAAAATGGGGGAGAATCCATTGTAATTACTTTCAGATTTCCATTTCTTTCATACTTCACTCATGAGCTTAATTTTCTCATCCATCTGTGCATGCTAATCAGCTGTATTAATTTTTTCATGTTGCAAGAGACTACTTCATAATTAGTTGTGTAATTTGAAGCAAATGCTACAGTGAATTGTACCTTTTTTTTCAACTTGGAAATCATCTGCAAACAGTTTTCTCAAAAATATTATTTACAGAAAATTATTTACCTGGTAGTTGTACTTCAGGAATTGCTCTGTAATAATGTCTGCGAACTGATTTTGGCTATTATTTCATTTTTTAATGTATTCTGTCTGTCACTTTTTTTTAGATAGACACAGACAGATGTATTAATTTTCAGTACAGTAATTCCTTAATTTTCAGCATTGCTTTTCAAGGAAATGACACTTTTTCTGAAAAGATACCTAGTTTTATATAATGATTTGCTTGGAAATACAGTTCAGATGCTGCTTTTTGTAGACAGATAGATGAAGGAAATGAAAAGGAACTGCCTCTGCTTTGCAGCATGCAATGAAAAAACCCATATCTTGCAGAGAGACAACTGTCACTGCTAATTCAAAGCTTGCCACTGCAATCCTGTTGGATTTTCTTGTATAATCATGATCACTCCTTTATTTCCCACTTCACTTTTCTGAAGTATTTCTGGTATGCAAGTGACATTTCATTCTTGCACTGTCACACGATTAAATACCACGTGCACAGTTGGAAATTCTCTCTGAACATAGGAACAGTTTTCTTTTCCATTTTGGCAGCTGATTGACAACACAGAGCAGCAGTCGCTCAGCACTGCCAGGGTTTGGTAGGGCTGCTGTTTGTGCTGGGATTTTCTGTTTTGAATAGCTGAATCTAGGGTTGAAGAAGGAGATGAAAGAAGTATTTCTCATGTGCAGTGAGGTTTCATATCTGTAACCCACTGGGAGATTGTCCCTATCCAAACCTAAATCTGAGCCATCAGATCTGCAGGAGTTATGCAAAAGGCAGGAATTTAGAGAGGTTGGTATTATTTGCTAACTAAATAGGAGCCCCCATTGTGGAATGCAGATCATATGACATGGAGCTGTGGAATTTCATGTAAAATTAGAGAAGATTCATTTCCATTTTAGCATGAACTCCTTACTATTTCATGAGGGATCTATGAGTGGTTCTGGCTGAAAGTGCCAGTTGTATTCTCCATATTATTTTCAAAAGCCTACTGAACAAAATGCTGCACATTAAAATGCCATTCAGTGGTTCATAGACAAGTTTGTGGAAAAACTGAGCAAAATTTCTGGTTTCAATGGTGTATAACTATTTCTTTTAAATCATATTAAAATTGTTTGGAATTCTTTTAATCAGGTTTTCCTGCTACTTATATTTAAGAACTAAATTCTGGTATAAGTAAAGGGAATTACATGCAAATCATTGTGGTGGTGGGCTGACACTATTCAGCTTGAATCCATGCTCCTTCTAGTGTTGGAAAACATAACTGCTTCACTTGTCTTTTTGTGTGTCTCACAATGTTTTTTTCTCCCAGCACAGCTTGTGAGCTGATACATCAGAGCATTGCATTTCCAGATTGCCTCTTTTCAGGAGAGGCTGGGAGTTAGGCTTGGACTTCTCACCCTTCTGAAAAATCATTCTTTAAGTACTGCACCTCTTTGAACAATTTTTTTTTAGTGTCTGGGTGTTCTTCAGAGAATCCAAAGAACAATATTATAAGAATATATCACAGTCTCACAGTTGTATTTAAACTGTGAGATCCTCTGATATCAAAATACTCTAGCTTTTGCTGAAATGCAGGTTAATTTCTTAATGTTAGGTTGATTTTTTATTATAAACTCATTTAAAGAAAAATGATGGAATCATTCATTGGCCACCTGCTTTATTCTGTTTTAACTTCATGTAATCTAATTTGTGGGCTTTTCAAACACAAGTATCAATGTAGCATGTCAGTAATTAGAAAATTCAGTTCCATGGTAACTTCTTGAAGGGGGGAGGGTGTAAAATAGAAGTCAGATGAGCCAAAATTGGACAAAATTCCAACGTTTCAGTTAAGCCATCTGATGAAGTATAAATATGCACTGGAACAATATAAATGTCCAGTTCCTGCTCTCTCACAGGTCCACTGAGTAACCATTAGATAAATCCAGCCTACACTCTCCCTGCTTTCCTTTTCCTGTTCCATCTATTTACAGTCCACTTCGGAGTGTTTGTACTTGGAGCAGTAATTCCAGTACAAAACACCCATCTCTGTACTGAAGTCAGTGAGAAAATGTATCTCAGTCTTCTGGTAGAATATTATAAAAGGAATTACCCTGTCATTAAAAACTTCTTTGTTAAAAATTTAAAATAGATTTTTAATGTATCTTTATGGCTCCTCTTCATCAATGATTCAAAGTTGAAGTTGTTCACACCAGCTTGGCTTTTTTCCCCCCTCGCTGTAGTTCAATATTTCTCTCAAGAAAAGTCACCCCTTTCATATTGAACATCAGGCAACAGAGCCAGCTGCACCAGCAATTCTTAGAACAAACCCAGTGACTCATGTTTAACTCTGCTTCTGCCCAAGTGCAACTGGAATAACCCAATCAACCTCTGCTTTTCATCCAATTTAGGGAAAAGGTAAAGCCAGATGACAAATCCACCCTGCATACTGAGAGTGGCTAATTTTCAAGTTCTTACTAATTACGCCCCCTAATTAAAACCAGAATACACAGTTTTATTAGAAAGTATAGGCAAGAGAACAGATCAGGTGCTTCCAAAATGCTGGAGCACAAGATGTTCTGTTGGAGGATTGTATATAATATTGTCCACCTCATTGCAAATCCATGGCTTTATTTCCAGCTGAGCAGCAACACTGGATCTTGCATGGAATTTGTTGCAATTGTGCCTGTTTGGAAAAGTGGATAGAGGCCCAGAATGAGTTCTCTCAGAATGGTGTCTGCAAAGATGCAAAATATATTCTCAGCTGCAATCGTTCAAAAGACCTGCATTGAGTGAAATGCTGCAAAATACGACCTAAAGCATTTTATTAACCAATTTTTTAAAAGTCACAAAACAGGTACCAAAATCAGTGTGATAAATGTGCACATTTCTGTGTGCAGTGTGTGTGTGTGTGTGTGTGTGTGAGGGGCTGTTTTTGGGGGGATGGTTGATGCTGACACCAAGAAAAGCATCTGAAGTGAAACCCTGAGTGTTCCTTTCTGTCCCAAGGCTCAGGCTGTCACACTGATCAGTTTTATTTGAAGGGTAATTCTCTTGCCAGCACTGAATATCTGTGGGATTTCACTTGGGCTCAGTATTGTCTATAGCAGAGACTGGCTGCAGTACCACGGGAGAGAATTCTGTGCAGGTTCGTGGGGAACTCACTCCAAGTTTTCTATGACACACATTCATACAGACCATGCCCCTTAAAAAAAAAAATAAAAATGCAGAGAAAGGTACTCAGTGAGAGGTTTCTCATTGTGTGAATCCAGTTAATTTTTCCTTATAGCACCTCATAATTTTCCAGAACAGAGATCATTAATCATCCCAAAGTGTGTAGAAGTTTGGGCAATAGCTGTAAGACCACCAAATTCTGACCCTGAAGGAAATTAATTACTAAAGGTGAAAAGCAAGTGTTTTCTTAATTAAGCCACCTAAGCTGCCTGGTTTTGCAAATATTTATTAACACAATTCAGATGAAATCAGATCAGCACCTCTGGCTGCAGAGAGTGTTGTTTCATTGGACCAGGAGTCCTCATTTCCAAATCCATACTCAATCTTTTAACACAGCAGCAAATTATATTCCCCATCTGTCTCCTGTGACAACACTAATGAATGTAATAACTGGATGGTGATATCCAAACATTTTTGAAGTACCTCATTTATAAAATATAGGAAGTAGTTATTTATAATAAGCTGGGGAGCTGGAGTTTTATAGGTTTTAAAGTTAATTTTAAATATTTTCAATTTTCTGCATGTAACTGAAACATAAGTGAGCATGTGATAACCAAACATTCTTGATGCAGGAGACTCTTAGGGCAGGTGAGCCTGATATCTCAAAGATTTTCCCAGCCAATGTCTCTAGGATTAACAAGTGCTTCACCATGATTTGAAGAACAAAAGGTCCTGGGACTGAACCAGCTCTGGCCTTGAGCTGTCCCACCTACGGTGAACCTGGGCACTTGCCAGAGTCCTGTTGTGTGCTCTGAGCACTTCCTGCCCCGAGATTAACCAGCATTGTTCTTTCTGATTTGAGGGTGAGTGAGGAGTAAAGCACATCCCAGAGGGTCTATGGACAGGATGGAAGTTCATTGACTTCTGCCAGCAGTCAGCATTTGGCCTGTACCACAACCCCTCCTGAAGAACTGGCCTGATAGCTGGTTTCCAAGGACTTTGCTAAACCAGAGTTGGAATATGGGAGATAAAGCCCACAGTTCTATAGTCTGATTCAGGTTCTCTTTGACCTCTTGGAAAACAGTCATGCTGCAGTGAAACAGCATGAATGAACATTTCAGCCATGAAAAGTAGGAGTTTATTTTGGATTAATTTCTCACCTTTGGAGTTGGTTGATGCATTAGTTCAATGAGATGAACAGAGAGAAATGGGAAGAGAGGCTGTGAACTAAATTCATCCAAAAAGTGCGTCCTCATTAGGGAGCAATTATCACTTTGTATTCTGATCTTGTTGGTGTGGTGGAGATGAGACTTGTGGCAACACAGCAAGGCCAAGTACTGATGTTCATTGCTCAGTGAGAGGCTGGCATGGCTAATTGAGAGAGAACAGATTCATCAGGTTTAGAGCTTAAGAAAAGTGATGAGAAGACATTTTCATGAACTGCTATTCTCACAACTGCAGTTTAAAAACCCTCCTCTACAGTAAAAAGGGAATAATTTTTGGTAAAGTATGCTACAGATCTGCTGTGTTCTAAACAGACAAGATTTGGTTGCACTTCTTACCTTTTAATTTCACTTTTATTGATACGTTGCACTTGAGGAAAGAACAATCCCATATTTTGAATTTTGCCACTGATTTTTCTGTGTGCCACACCTCTTGTAAAGGATAAACAATCATACATCCTTCTCTCTCTAAAGTATAAAAAGGTTTCAACAAAAACTGTGAAGTCCTTGTGCATTGTGTCTGCAGTAAACCTTGGATCTTCATGATTTGAAGCTATCATAACTTCTCAGCAAAAAAATGAATGTTTAAATGTTCATTTAAACTCATTGTGAAGAAGAATGGCTCTGGCAAATCTAGAATTACTTCACAGCAATCACTTCTATTCTGTTTGGGTTTTTGCATTGCTCCTGTGATGCATTGGTTTGGAATTCCTCAGTTATTTTCATTTAAACTCAAATGTAAATGAACAGCCACATCAGACCAAATGACTGCAGTATGAATTCCAGCTTGTGGAAAATTCTCACAGCCAGGCAGGAGGATGCTTCCCTATTGCAAACACAACCTACAGGGCTGTTCACAAAAGAGAGATTAGTCCAGGGAGACAAATCTCCTTGTGGTTCTTCCTCTGATAATGCAGACAAATGGGCTCTTGGTTTGAATTGTTGTTATCTAGAACAATCTGTCTCCATCCGGATCTGGACAAATTATTCTCCCCAGGTAAATGTTACCCTTTGAAAATAGCCTCTCTCTTCCTACTCTTTGTCCTCAGTAGCAAAGTTTTTTAGAAATGGTACCTTATTGTGGGTTTTTTGTGGTTTGTTTGGCAGGGAATTTGTTGTTGCCATTGTTTTTCTGTATGTGTTTCTTTTTAAATGTCTGATTCTAATATGTTAAAGTCACTGCCCATTAACAGACTTTGCTCTTATTTGGGCAAACAAGCTCTTTAAGGAGTATCTGCTAAATGAAATAAACAGTGCTTGGGGTTTACAGAACAGCAGCAAGTTGTTCTTCTGTTATCAAGGTTCTTTCTTTATTCAGTATGAAAAATAATGGCACTTGTGTAGTACTTCATAATAGATGCTCTTATAGAAATTTTGAAGAAAAAGGAGATCAATCTCCAGAAACAGGCCTTATATTAATAAATATACTGCTAAGTACTGCTATCATACAAAAGCTGCAATGACACCTATCTATATATTTGTATGTTCTTTCTGGTCTTTTTAAAGGCTGTGTCACAAGCCTAAAAATGTCTTTAGCTTAGAAAAGGAGGTGCTTCTCTTGGATGGTGTGTGTCTGCCTCTGTTCAGCTTTCTTCCATGCTCAACTTTGCTAAATTCTGTTTTTTTCTTTATTCTTTCCTAATTTAGAAATTGCCAGCTATGAAAAGCCTGTTAATTTCTGTTAGTAAAATGTTCTAGTGTAACTTGAATTAAGTGTAGTGCAGCTGGGAGTAGTCATGGCTAAGCAATACACGGCATAGATTCTCTCTCTCTGGAGTGTCTGCCTAGATAACACAATCACCAGGAGGTGACAAAACACCCCAGCCACCTGTAGTTGCTGACAGCTTCATTATTTCTGTGATGTTCAATGGGTAATTTGTTTCTGAGGAACAACAATATCTTCAGACACCTCCAATGGCCTCATGTACTTTTACAGGCTTCCTGAAGCTGGATGTGTTTGCACAGATTTAGGGGGTTTTCCTCATCTGGGGAACAACTACAAGAACCATCAGCAAAGAGCTCTGCTCTGCGCTGGTTCTGTGATAGAGCAGCATTCCCATCAATCAGAGCTGGTGCACACCTCTTGATGGGTAACAGCAGCTGTTCTTTGATTCCTGGTTCAAACAGGAAGGGCTTTGAGGCTCTGATGGACTTCTTGTACTATTTTATTTCTGCTTACCTTAACTCGAACTCCAAAAGATCCCAAATGACTCCATAGTTTTGGAGCTCTGAGAGCACAGGCCTGATTCCATTCCACTGCAGCCAGGAATTATTATTCTCAGGAATTTTCCAATTCAAAAGACTAGCAGGGGTAAAAAAGCCACTGTGACTGTATGAAAAACAGGCCATCTTTAAAGAATTCTCACCAAATAGTTCTGAGTTTCTGCTAGTTCATTTAAAACCGTATCCTGAAATACAAGCAGCAAGTCCACAGCTGCCACAAAGCTGAGAACTCCTCCCCTCTGCATCCTTCCCCTGGAGGTGGGAGTCTGCAAGCCCCAGGCACTGCAGCATCTGCCAGCTTCAGCCCTGGGTGTGCCAGGTTCCAGGCTGGGCTGATGGCACCGTGGGCTGGGAGCCAGGGCTGCCAAGCCCAGTTCCATTTGGGCACTTGCATCACATTGCCTCAAATATTTCAGAATACTTGGGAAAATTCTTTTCTAGGCTTACTCCAAACACAATTATTTTTTCTTCACTCACAATTTCAGAATTGTTCGAGCTTGATCATGTCTGTGACTGGGAAATATTTGTCTTTTTTATAAGCATACTGAATACTTCTGTGTCTCTGTGGATAATAGGGTATTTGCTATGGATTTGGATCAAGAACACTGACTAAAGTAACTACCAAAGCAGTAAGATTCCAAGCCATGTCCTTGAAGAAACACAAGGAACCAGGGAATAGGACAGAAAATAAACAAACTGGCAAAGGGATATATGTGAAAGATGATATGTAAACAAGGAGCCAGAGAGGCAGGAATTGCCAAAACCAAACTTGGAATTTACTACAGTACTTTATATGTATAAAAACATGCAAGGAAGAATGAGTGTGGGGACAAAGAAACATGCACTTTTATTCATTTGTTCAGGGGTTTGGTTTGGTTTTTATTTTACCTTTCCCACTGAATTGTTTTGACTGTATGGAAAAACACCCCATTATCTTGTTTCAAGGAGAAGACTCTCTTTAATTACCTTTCAAGTAATGGATTTTTCAAATGAGAGTGCGCAGAGGTGCCAGACAGAGTTAGCCATGTTACTTTGGGAGGGGATGGAGATCCCATTCCCAGGTACCCAGTCTGCCTGGCTCCACTGCTGCGACAGCGGACGGAGAGCTGATATTTGAGCAGTATTTGTTCTTTTAGCGGGGCTACGACCAGTCTAAAACACAGCTTTGTCTCTTACGATGGCAACAGCTTTGCCATTGTCTTACCGCGAGTCAAGTCAGGCTCCATGTGAGTTTCTTCACCCCAAACTTCCCACCCAGTTTCCAGCAGGACAAACCAGAGGTGTTTCCCGGACACGGCTCATGCGATGCAAAGGGCAGAAGGCCGGGCTCTGGGGGAGGAGGGCGAGCTGCCCGCTGGGCATCGCGTCCGGGGCACCCGGCGGGCCCGGCCTGGCCGCGGCTCCGGGGCCCGTGCCCGGCTTTGGAGAGCCGGGTGGACGCTGCCACCTATCGATGGATGGGGGAGCGAAACCCCGGAGCCTGCAGCGAGCTCCTCAGCCCAGAAACGTCCCTGCGCCTGGCAGGAGCAAACAGAGCTCGCTGAGCGCACACAAGGGCCAACACAACGCTAAAAACACCGGCGGTGCGTAAAGCTGAGAGCGACACACGGTGAAGGTTCGGGGCGCTGTGTCACTGAATCCACCAATTTGAGTGGCCTCTTTAAACAAAACGTGCCACTAAATGTACATCTTCACCAAAACGTGCAGCTTTAGCAGCAGTAAGGGCAGAGCTTGTGGGATCAGCTCTCCTTGGGTGCTGCAGGAAGGAACTTTCGGACCCATCAATGATGGAAGGAAAACCTGTCCCAGTGGGTTAAGTCAGCAGGGCAAGCACAGCCAGCAAAGCTCTGTGCAGCTCTGGAGAGTGGAATGCAAGTGCAAAACCGGGTGAATTCTCTGTCCTCTAATGGAAGCATCACAGGTGAGGATGGGCAGGTTTCTGCAGGAGATCAGACTAAAGGATCTACTTCCACGTGTTTCATCACAAACCCAGGGGTTTGTTTCTGTGGTCTTTTAGTCTTCTTCGTTTCCAGAACTGCCTCTCACAGTTATTTACAAACATGCAGTAATCATTTTTAGTCATTTCATTTTTCATCATTTGCTGGATGTATGATTACTCCTTTCACCTTACTGAGCATTGTTTTGTGTCTTCTGACTTTTGAACAAGTTAATTATGAATTTATATTCATAGGTCAAGAAGATTATATTTTCTTGATACAAAAAAGCTGATTCTTTCACAAGAACTAGACTTAGGCAAGAAAACATCTTGACTTTTACTATTCTACTAAATACTGTTTGGGTTAAAAAAGGACTAAGCATTTAAGAAATTGAAATGGCAGTGGTGAAAGGGCTGCTTTCCAAGCTGAAGGGAGAAAGCAGAAGATAGAAGTATTGAACCACAATGAGAAAATGCTAGAAAATCTTAAGAAGTAGAATAATTTATCGAAATTCACTTTATGTTTTTCCCCTGAAAATAGGTGGAACATGAGAATTCCTTTACAAGTGAATTCCATAGATCAGGCCTATGAAGACCAAAAAAACCAAAAACTTAATTGGGGATTTTGAATCAGAAGAATCATCCCTATTTAGCACAGCACTGAAAATTGAGTTCTTAGACTTACATT
The DNA here is from genome assembly GCA_013397295.1 of Polioptila caerulea. Taxonomy (NCBI): domain Eukaryota; kingdom Metazoa; phylum Chordata; class Aves; order Passeriformes; family Certhiidae; genus Polioptila; species Polioptila caerulea. Next base: position 87,888 of record VYXF01005956.1, on the reverse strand, counting down.
TATTTTTAACTGATTTAGACGTTTCAGATTTTCAGCATGCTTTTTTCCACATACTATCTCAGTGTTAGAGAGGTATTTGGTGGTTTTTGAAAGATTTCCAATTTCCTCCTGTTGGCAAGGAGCAGTGACCTCAGTCAGCTCTCTGACTAATGATCCTTGGAAGGTGCAGAACAAAAGAGGGAATCCTGTTCACAGAGGGCCTGTGATTTTCATGGCACAGGAGAAGGAACCTTGTGCATAGAATATTGTAATAGCACTTTGCAATTCTCTGCTGCAGCAAAGCATTTAATTGGCATTTAATATTTAATAATTTAATAATTTATTGGCATTTAATATTCTCATTATGCCCTGGGAATGCGTCTGTGCACAGGTTTACACACACAGGTAAAAACCTGCATATGTGTCAATAGAAAACCCCCAAAGAATGGTTTGATCCATATCCAGACTGGTTTAGAAAATACAGATTAACTTCAAGTTCCATGGCATACAAACATCAGGCCCAGGACTACATTTCAGCTCCAGCTACTTGGGCAAAAGGATGCCCTTGGGTATGGGGCACAGCATCCTTAGCTGAGATTTGAAGTGTGAGAAAATCAGGCTGATCCACAGATTTTGGGAGGTTTCCAACATTTTCCAAAAATCAAGCATCATGTCTGAATAAAACCAGGGAAAAAAAGTTCAGCAGATTGTAAGAGTAGCTCTGATATCTCCTTAGAAATCAAGGTACTTTTTCTGTAGATATTAATGGTCACTGGCTATGACCCAGGAATTGGTTGTTTCAGGGTTTTGTTGCACTGGAGTGTTCTGATTGCATGAATTTCACCCAGTGGACTGTGTAGAAGGATAATAATTTTCTAGGTTGTTGTTTATCTTTGATTATTGCCTTCACTGTTTTCAGCTTACTGTATATGGGGATTTAAAACATTCCACATTTGACTCTGTAACATTTTTGTGGGTTTCTGTGTGTTCCAGCATTTGCATGTTTTTTGCCCTATAGTAAAAAAAATGAGATTTTGAAATATCACTGTTCTGCTGTTTTGGAAGCTCCTCATACAGACATTGCAGGATCTGCTTTAGCTGGAACATCTGTAGAATGTGCTTTTGTTATCCATTTCATAATCTTTTTGAGGCGTAACCTGTTCAGGCTGGGAGCTTTCCAATGATGCTGCAGATGTCCCACAGCTCTGGCTGTGGCTGCTGCTTTTGTTGCTGTGATTGCAGGCAGCTGTAGTGGGAGCTTTCTCGGAGAAAGGAGAAACAATACATCACATGCAACAAGCACTACTGCACTGTGATTTTTTTTTTCCCCTTCCTCTCACTGTTTTAGCATTAAACCAACTGCTTGGGCATGGCTGCATTAATGTCTTTTTGCTCATACTTCTTGGCAAATTAATTACAATCACAGTTTTGTTTACGCTGGTAGTAATTATTTTTTCTACTTGCATGCTGTGCTGCTGATCAATTTTAAAGGCTACCACAAGCTAAAAGCACACAAAAGTCACAGCATCTCTCACATGGAGGCTTCACACATCAGCCAGTCCTGCAGCTGCACAGGTGACTGGGACAGAGTTTGGGCACCAAACACCCTACCTGTGATACAACACTAGCTCCAAATACTGTTCTGCTCTGAGGTTTTAGCAGCAATCTTGGACTTCAGGAATTACTAGTAATAGGCTTTTTCATATCTTATCTTCATGCAGTGTAAGCAAGAGATTTACTCTTTCTGCCCAGAGGCTGAGCCAGCAGAGACAGCAAGCTAATGTGATTCCTTGCAGGAAGAGAGTGGACAATTACCAACAACTTGTTCACGTTTTGCCCTGGACAGCCTAAGCTGGTAAGTCAAATTTAACTCTTTAATGCACATATTCCTAATTATCAGTTTCAAGCAGGATTGATTCATAAACACACAGTGTTGAGTGGTTTCTCAGCTGTCGTGTTTTGCTAAAATCCTAAGAAAATGCTTTTACAGCTATGCTGTGCCCTGCCAGTGCACCTGTCTATAGAGTGTAGCTTATATGTGCCACAGACAACAGAGACTGATCTATAATTTAGGTATTTCTTTATCTTTCTCTGCAATATTTTTTTGAGGGACATGAATATTAGGTCTGTATTTGACAATTAAAAAGCAAAAAACCCACAAATCTTTAATAAAGGTAACAATTTTATATTCATTTGTATTTGAATTTGGCTTTTAAAGGACCCTGGTGATGGGGAATAAAATGGTTCAGTGCTTAGGTGCAAGCAGAAATCCGATCACAAAGATGAGGCTGCAGGATGTGCAGCAATGAAATGTGTTTTGGGAGACCTTGGTGCCTGGTTTGATTTGGCTCACAGATATAGCACAGTGACAGTCACACTGACTGCTTTGATGGGTGTTTCCAGGGCAGGGCAGTGACTGTTTTCCCAGAGATCTTCTGCAAGACCTTTGTGCTTTTAATTCTTGGAAAGGCAAACTGCTGTTAATTGTAATATTGCAATAATAATAAGGGGAGCTGCTGTTGTTATTTTGTCTAGTCCTGACTTTCTCAGTAAATCCTGCTGCTGTGCTGCCTGTTGCAGTGCTCACCTTGCTGTGGGGTTGAAAGTTAGATCCCACAGGGCTACTCCAAACCATATGGAGATGTCCTTGTGTCATCCTGACCCGGGCAAGCTTTGTGCAGAGGCTCCCAGAGCTGGAAATCCCAAATGGCTGCACATCATCTTTTTCTAAGTTATTAGTCTTCCATGTGCTGTAACAGTTTTAGTTCTGACAATGACAACTCCTCAGGCTAAGTGCATTTCAGCTGGGGGATTTGTGGTTTCAATCAAGACAATGCACATTTCAGGTCTTCACCTGATTGCTGAGGCAAGGGTATGGTTGCAAAAGAAACCAAATTAATAACTTTCTAAAGGAGCCTATAACTGCTCTCATAAAATAGTTTCTTTATATTAAAAAATGACAGCATCCCAAAAACCCTGTGCTTTTCATCACAGAAATGTGAATCGAGCTGTCCCTTTTCCTCATTTCTTACCATGCTTTTCACCCACCATTTTGCCCAATCTCATTCCCATGGCTCTGCTGTGAGTCATTTCTACAGCCTAATAAGGTCCCACTTCCAGAAAGTTTTACAGAATATGCAACTTGCCTTTTTTTTCATTTCATACCTTGTATGTGACTAGGAAGGATGCTAAGTATGATAATCTGCAACAGCATTTTGCACTTTACCATTTCAGTACACTGGTGAAAAAAATGCAGCTCATTTACATCATGTCATTCCAGCTATTGCTTTATTGTTCCACATTTATCCTTCTTTGGGATATTTCTGGTAAGTATACAGGGAACATTCCTATGTTTCAATGTGATTCACCAATTCTGTGTGGATAACAAAGATGCTATCTCTTTTATTGTTGAATAGCTGCAATTTCAAGAGTGTTTACTTAGCTTCTCTGTAGATTCACCTGCACTTGACTTCACAGAAACATTGATGAGATTATAAAAGATTCTGTTCTCTTCTTCCATCAGTGCCAGGCTTGGATCTGCTCTGGCTTTTTACTGACAAAGCTTCCATGAGTGGCAAGGGCACACTGTGGTTACTCTCCTCGAAAGTCATTGTTTAGGTGGGTACTAACACACTGCTGTTTTGGATAAATCTTGGTTCATTGACCAAATTAAGGTGGGAAAGACTCCAGCAACCCCAAGGAACTGGAGTCAAATTATGTTTAGTCACAGTCCTTAAGAACATTAACCTGTGCCATGGGAAACAGAGTTGGTAGTTAACTGCTCTGAAACTTTTCTGGGTTGGTGACACTGATTAGCATCCCAGTGATGCCCAAATTTGCTTTGGTTCAAAGCCCACACCAGCATTCTAGAATGCTGTAATGGAGACTCCAGTTTCTTTTTACAGTGTATACATTGAAACAGAGAAAAGAGCCCTGTCAGCTGAGTTTTGAATGTGTATTGAGAGAGGTGTCACTAGAACACCTCTCTAAAAGACTCTCATTTCCTGGAAAACTGTCCAAAAACTGACAGGTGCTTCTCCTTTACTTGCTGAGGTAAATTTTCTCATTAAAGGAAATGCTGCTGTTAAGCTGTTCTCTGTAGAAATTTGGGATTCAGGAAATAACTTCTCCCTTCTCAAGACAAGCTTGAACCAGATGCCTTTCAAGAGATTCTGTGAAAAACATCTGGGCAACTGAGTTTGAGGAGATGGAGACATACACTTCTTGCATTAGAGAAGGCTGGACAAGAGACAGGCCTTTTTTGGAGTTGGGCTGGTAAAATTACCATTTTTCGGTAATTATATAAATCCTTGAGAGTATTAAAATCAGCAGGCAGGTAGTTTGGTCTAGTGAGAGAGAGGGGGGTCTTTATCAGCCTAGAGAACACTGATAGAGGCAACAACCATGTTAGCTTTTATACCAGGAATTCTTGTTTTGTTTAACCAATACCACTACAGGTAGGAGTCCTACAAAGTAGATATTCCTAATTTATTTAAAGTATACTCACTAAATATCTACACAGCCCCTCAGTAAATTCCCATATTGGCTAGCTGAACCTTGTGACCTCTCCTGTGCCACTCAGGTGTGCTGGGCCTGTTGCTTTTCAAATAAAAAACCATAATCCCAAAGCAGATGCAGTGCAATGGGCTGACCTGCCTTTGAATTAAGAATTGGCTGGGTCTGCTCTTCTTTGTCCTCATCTTGAAGGTGGTTAGGTTTGTGTGGCAAATGGAAACTGTTCCTTCTGTCCTGAGTTCATTACAAACTGTGTGGTATTTGGTATTCAAAACTTGTAGTCTTGGAATCAAATTTTTTTTTTTTTTAATTGAAACTTCCTTTACAAACATTCCTATGGCAGTCTCTGGCCTATTTTTATTCACTATTTGGGTGTGTGTTTTGACCCATACTTTATTGATGAAAAGAAAAATGCTTGAAAACAGAGGTAAAGGGAGAAATTTATGTGGGACAATTTGTAGCACTATGTACTAACAGAAACTGGAAGTGTCACTCTAAGTAACTGGTAATTAAACCATTATTAAATTTGATAACTTGCCGAGTTTCTTTAAAATACTAATAACATAGAAAAGTAGGAGGTGGATAATTAGTTTACTCCATAAACTCAGAGAAAATCAATCAAAAATCCTTGCAGTATTGCTGCCTCCTGAGTCCCAGAGAGCTTCTGATCATCTCCACACTTGCACATTTATTTCAGGGTGCAGGTCACGTAATTCCCTTCTGATTGCACAAATAATTGTTCTAATGTAACAGAGCCTTTTCATCCCATGTGACAATTGTGTTGACTCTGTCTCTCTTCCTTCAGAGTCTTAATCTCTCCTCAACAGGCTGGGAGCACAGAGAATATGTGAAATTATTTGTAATAAGATATTTTTACAGTCAGAGTGTCTGCTCACCACGGTGAGAATGGAAGATGTAGAAAGCTTAGGAGACCTGGGTGATGTCTTTAATCTTGAGGACAAATAAGTGCCTAAACCAGCCTCAGCAGCAGGATGAGCATGTAGTAAAGAATGCTTTTACTGGAAATAGTCATTAAAGTCTGGTCCTGCCATCCAATTTTCTCAGAAGGAGGCTGAGACCATGAGAACAAAAAGAATTTGTATTATGGTACAAAAAAATAAAGATTATTTCCAGGAAAAGATAGTCTGAAAGGGTAGCTAGGTTTACTATTACAACTGTGAGGTCTCCTAGAGAGGCATTCTGCCTTATAGATGTGTACACACTCTTGTCAGGGGAAAAGGAAAAATGTGAAGAAATGGTGCATTTTTGTCACCTTTTCACTTTAAAATCAGTAGCAATAGTTTCCCATGCCTGCAGCTGGGTCAAATCTGATTCTTAGTTTCCCTTCAAAAAGACAAAATAACTTCCACACAAAGTACTTCCAGAATTGAATAATAATTCAATTTTTCTTAATATAGAAAAATTACTGTAATGGTAGAGCATAGAAAGTATTGTTTAATTATGAGATAATATGTAAATCCAATTAGGCGAGGCAGTCAGAGAAAGGCAGCAGTTCCTCTTGGAAGGGTTTGCACTCTAAATGGACAGGGCAAACACACAGCAGGATAAAGTAATACAGACACAACCAGTGCCTGCCCACTATAGAAGGAAAAAGCCACTTTTCAGTATGAAAGTGTCCACAGCAACATCTGCTTTTGGGTGTAATTTTTTCTGACATCTGTACTATCTGAACTCACTCTGCAAAAACGTTGCTTCCCTCATTAATTGAAACCCCTCCTCCTTGTACAAATTAGCAAATAATTCTGGGGTGGTCTGTTTTATTTTTCCATCTCTAATTCTCTGTCTCCATAGATATCCACGGGTCTAATTCCATAAAGAACAATTTGCCATTGGAAAAGCCCCAAACATGTCTCTGTGTGCCCAGAAACTGAAAGTGCTTTTAGCCACAGCAGCCTCGCACTGTGCGTTTCAGCGACACACTTCTGATCAACCTCGCTAAACGGTGCTGCTTTCCTTCTAGAAAACCCTGGCTGACAATGACCCAGCAGATGCATAACCTGAGCCTCCTGCAGAGCAAAAAGCACAGCATGCCATCGTCCCCCAACGCTGCCAAGCGCCTGTACCGGAACCTGTCGGAGAAGCTGAAGGGCAGCCACACGTCGTTTGACGAAGCGTATTTCAGAGCCCGCTGCGACCGCCTCAGCCTCCGCAAGGCCTCCATGGTAATCCTGACCCCTGCCACGGGCCAGCCCCCTCTCCTGCCAGTCTCCTTATCAGCTGCCTTTTAATCTGTGCAATTCTCATCATCTCCCTTTGTTCCCTGCCCTGTGTTCTCCCCAGTCTCACCATTTTCGATCCTTTGTCAAAACAGAGTTTGACCAAGGGTAAAGACAGGCTGTCTACTCAAGTGATGATGGTTTATTTTAGGAGTAGGGTTGGAACTCGGCACTTAGCATGAATTAAATCTATAGATGAAAGTGTTTCTCTTACAAGAAAAGAATGAAAAGTATTTTGAGAAAAGTGAAGATGGCTTTCATACAAGTTCCCATTTTTCCAAACGACAGAGCAGATGGAACTTTCAGGCACGGTAGATAAATGCAAGGCTCTTCCCAGACTGTGGTGATGGTCAGTAGATAAGACTATGGAAGAAAGGGATCACATGTGAAGGAGTCTGGCCTGGGTACCCCAACCAAATCCCAGCCAAGCACTCTGGTACCAGCACAATGAAATACAGAAACACCTGCAGGAATTAAACTCACAAGGGCTCCTGCTGCTGCCAGTGCAGGTACAGTTACACAAGCCCCAGTGCACACATTTTGGGGAATGGACTTTCTCTCTGAAATAACAGCCCAGTGTAAATTCCGTGTACAACAGAACCTTTTCTATTTGCTGGAGGAAGATGAACCTGCTTGTTGATATTGCCAAAACAAAATAAATCCCACTTTTTCCTAAGTAGGAAAACCAGACACATTCTTCAACTTCTCCTCTGAATAATTTTGAAGGAAAGAGTTTGTCTCCACTTCTGAAGAGCAAAGACTAATGGCAGTGTCTGAATGCTCAAGGAGATGCCCCTTGGAACCAGTACTCTGCTGCACTCGATCGGGTGCTTAGTGCAATGCAGGACTAAACTCAGAGTATAGCTGGGCCAGATAACAAAAATCTTACATTTTTTCAGAAGGAAAAAGGACACTCTAGACTCCTTTAACACTGACATGTTATGTAAGAGACATATTATATGAATCAGGGCAAGAATTGGAAATTATTTTTAATTCAATTAGCTGATGCTATCCCCTGGGATCATGCTTTCCTGAAGTCAGAGGACCCCTGCATGAGAGAGACTGTTGTCTCCCTCCTGTATAGAAGGACCATGACCTGGAGGAAGCAGGGGACCATGGCTGCTTTCTCTCAGCTCTTCCAGAGCCAAATAGATTCTTGTTTCATGAGAGAAGGCTGAAATTCAAACAAAGCTTGTTGGAATTGTTTGAACAGCCTTTCCTTGGTAGCCAACAGCTGTGCTTTTGAGGCTGTGGGTTTACAAATGCTTCTCAGTTTGTAGGGATGATTTGAATTGAGGTCTCAAAGCATGAACTGTGGTGAAAGATTCTTTAGATGAATTTTTTTAGCCACTACCTTATCTGTCTTTTTTTTTTTCAACTGCAAGCTCGACTGTGACTGAGGGAGTGAAGGAGGAGGATAAACCAGCACTAGGGACATGAGCACACAGACATTCAGGCTGAGTGAATGCCAATCTGTGAACATCTCTTCTGACCAGTGTTTATCTAAATACACCCTTCAGATTACATATTTCTTCCAACATGGGCTCTTCTGTCATACTTCACTCATAAGAAGAGAAATTGCCAGTGAGCTGAGCCAAAGGATTGAGAAGCAGGGCACTGCTGCTGGGGGCCAGCTCCTCTGCTAACCCTGAGCCAGTAACTTACACCCTCAGATCTGTCCCTTTTCACTCTGGATCTGTCAGCAGTGGGAGTGCCTATTCCATCAGTCATCATCATCAGGAGAGCTGATTTTACTTGTGTGGATGGGGATTTAATGGGACACAGACATACCTGTGCTAGCTTTGTTCCCCCAGCCCAGTACACTGTCGTGGGAGTGTCACAGCTTTTGTCACTGTCAAACACCCAGCAGAGTAACCTTGGGCATCCCCAGTCTGAGGACTGAGCTGGTGTCCACAGCAGGCAGTGAATAGACTCCTGCTGAACTTGAGAGGCTTTGGATCCCATTCTATCCATTCTGCTTGTTGTTTTCCCAGTTTTCCCTAGAAATAAACAGCAGGAAAACCATTATTGAAGGGGTGGAAATATTCCAGGTCAAGCTGCTAGCTCATGTATTTTCTAATCGTTGAGTTTCTGTGCTGCTGAGCTAAGTCAAGAAGTAAAATTATGTCTCCAGACAAGTGAACAACATTTGTTAGAATTTGTTTTCTTTCAGCTTTGGCTAGTGAAGAGTTTTCTTTCCACTCTCTCTTGCTGTGTAACACTTTCCATTCAGTAAATTGTTGTCTTGCTGCAGACATAGCAATGTCTCAAAATAGCTTTATTCTTGAACTCATGTTTATCAAAACAAGTCTTTGCAGAAACTACTTTACCACTTTTTCCAACTCCAGTAGTACATAGTGGACTTTTTCAGTCAAACTTAGAGCAAATAGCTTGAAAGAGGCACTTCATTTTAATTAAGCTCCATAAGATTGCATTTCTAAACACTCTGGCACTGAATCACTTACTGGAACATGGTTATTACTTACTGCAAAGCAATACTGTGGTTCTTTTCAGTATATACATTGGTGCATCATGGTAACACCTAAATAAATTAATCACATAGCACAGCTGTCCAGCTAATGATTAGAGGCTGCAGGACTGAGTCAAGGAAAAAGCAATGTAAAAACTGCTCCTGAACCTCACCCAATCACTTTTAAATGTGATTCAGTTCTTCTTTGAATTTAATGCTTTTGTCCTTTCAGAGCAGAAGAAAGTTATCTAATAAAGGTAAATGGTGGCTCTTGTTGGTATTTGTGATGATACTAGCTGACCAAAATAGAACACTGGCAATATCCAAAGATATTGCTCCTTATACCTGTTTGGATTCCTTACCCCTGGGCTGCAGATGTCTGAAAAATGCTGCAATGCTAGAGAGTCTTCTACATGGAATGTGACAAGCTTTTTGCAGCAAACAATAACATTTTCAAATATATTTCTGTTTTCTGTGTGAAAGCTAATAGTTGGGGAAAAGTTGGTCAGGTGTGTAGAATGTTTTTCTGGACTTGGAGAGCTGGGGTGGATGCAGCCTTCCAAAAGGGGCAGTTCATTAGCACAGGTGAAGATGGAACAGATACTTTGCTGCCTCTCCAGGATGTTTTTTGACTGTCTGGCAGAGTTTGATGTGCTCTGCTACTGATGAGGGATGCACACATGACCAGTTAGAAAGGCCACATCACACTGCTGTGATTTTACACTCTTTGAAGTTACAAGTCTTGCCAATGTATTTCAGCCTATTGCTTGTGTCTGAATTGCTCATTTGGAAAACCTGATATTTGCAATTTGGTCTTGTAATTGTTTGGATTGGATGAAGTAGCTTATAATATTCACGCTCTGGTTCTCATTTAAATCAGTGCAGCTTTTCCAATCAAATTTCTAATGAAATGAAGGAATAGAAATTTGCTTTTATTTTTTCCCTTTCAGTGAAATGTTCTTGCCAACAAGTCAGTTGGCAAGAGCATTTACCACAAATTAACTTAAACGTGCTTAGATTCTGCTCAGCAACTTACTTAGGGCCAAAATTTTACAAATACTTCAGATATTTCATTTGGCAAGCAGAAGTCCAAAGATGCATTTTCGAAGGCACACCAGCAGGTCTAAATTGTGATAACTGAATTTTAAAAAATGGTTTAAATCAAAGTTTAAAAATAATTCTACAGCAATCTTGGCAGGTAGGTAAAATCTGTTAAGAGGCAGGGGTGTGTATGTGTATTTGTATATATTTAAAGTGGATCAAATTCTTTTGTCAGCCATAATTTGAATTAATTTCAGCTATAATAGTGAAGTTAGCCATCTCTCTTTTATTATCACATAACAGTGAATTTTTGGTTTATATAATGGAACAAACTTCTGAGATGTAGTACAAGATTTCCTGGGTTTCTCTCAAAATTGGAATCAAAGCCAAATAATGATATCGAGCACTTAGGGTAGCACTCTACAAATGCTAACTCATTTAACTTTTGTGCACATATGTAAAGCAAATTAAAAGAGAATTACTTATTCTGGTTTTTTAAAAAGGGAAAACCATGTGTGTACACTGTGCCACAGAAGGGAAAATGTGAAGAGAGAAATAACAACCTTCCTGTCCTGAATGAGCACCACAGCCTTTCCCTCAGCAATATCATCAGCTGGGCCTTCTTGTTCTGCTCCCAGACCGTTTCCAAAAATGAACTTAACTCAAAGAAATGCAGACGAATGCAGCCTTTCAGTTTCCTTCAACCAATTCCCTTTGTAACATGCTCTTGACTAATTCACTGTTAAATAAGCAGATTTCATAGCTGTGATCAGTTACAGGAGTAATCTGCATTTGCTTGTTTTCTGATTGGATCAAAATGAAAACGATTCTGAAGCATAACTATCCTGTATTCCCATAAACAACACTGTAGAGAGAGTTCCCATAACAGTAGAAAAAGGATTTGAAATGGATGTTTACAGTGATGAAATTAATGCTGTTTAGAAGGCTGATATAGAAGAATTGGTGAATGTATTTCTAGTGGAAGACGCCCCTGTCTGTGGCAGGTTGTTGGAATAAGTTCATCTCTAAAGTCCCTCCCAGCCCAAACCATTCTGTGGTTTTCTGATTTTACATTTCTAATAATTTCCAGGGAAAAAGGTCTATTGTTTCACAATTCTGCATCATGGTAATGAACTCTCACAGAGTGAAGAGCAGAGCTTTCCTTTTCCTCTGTACTTCAAACATCAATGCTCTCTGTATGATAATTTTGAGTACACAAAACAGTGCCATACAGCAGTTAAATCAATATCACTGTTGAGTGGAGCTGAAAACATAAAGAAGTATCAGAATCATACCAATAATTAAATTTTTTGGAATTCTAATTAGTGAAAATTCTTTCCATTCCTAGCAAGAGCACTTCATCTCCTCAGAGCGTGGGCAAAACACCAGAGTAAGTGTGAGGTCTCTGATATCAAGATTATAAAGGTGTTACATAAGCAAGACAGCAGACGTGTGGAATGGTAGTGATAAGAAGTATTCCTACATTGCAGTAAAAATTTCTGACATTTTTAAAGTTTTCTCTTCTAGTCAGATAAATATTTGCTGTCTTCTTTTCTAAATTTTTCTGCACATGCACTCTGCCTAACAGTGTATGTCCTTACAAACAATTTTTATCTTGAGCACAGGAGTTAAGAAAGAATGACAGATAGACTGGCTTGCCATTCAATTGTCCCTCCCTCTGAGATTTTTATCTTTTACCAACCCTGGAGCATGGCCTAAGTATTTGATTATAAAATTAAACCTGATTTATCATCTGGAGAAGAGTCTAAACCCAAGACTGTGACAGAGCCCCATGACTAGCACTGATGTTCAAGTTTTATCTTTTATTCTGCATGGAAACCTACAAAAAGATATTTCTCCAGCATGAGCTGTTCTGTACTTCAGTGTCTTCAAGGTAGATTCCCAAGTCAGCACTACTCTCCCAGATTTGCTTTATTGCTGCACAGCTCATCTTACCCTTGGATTGTCATCTTAACAGAAGGATCTCATTTCTTTACATGGGTGGTTTGGGTACAGGGCACCTTCTGTACACTTGTCCTCCTGTTCTGCTGATCCCCAATATTCAGCATTTAATATCTGTATTTAATACAGATGGGGCCTGTATTAAAACTTTTAGGTAACATCACCTTTGCAATTTCTTAGTGTGGTACCAATATTTCACATGCAAAGTGTAGACCAGAAGATCCTGTCAGGTCTGAAAATTTCAGTTTAATTTAACTTCAAGCACACTGAAAAAAAGCCCCCATAGAGCTGATCAAATTCCAAGGTGGATCTGGGGACTGCAGTTTCCAAAACTGCTTGGAAACCTTTAGTGCATGCATTTTGTGAGGAGACAAAAGAGGTTCCAGCAGGTCAGTGTTGTTTCACTGAGAGGAAATTTGGACACGGATATGCCCAATACAACTGTTGAAAAATTGATGTTTTAAAAAGAAAATGCAGTTCTAGTGTGGTGGAAGCGTTAACTTCTAATCCCAGCAGAAGACAGCTTCAGTTCAATATTTATTTCATAGAATAAAGAGAGCATTCTGTGATAAGAATTTTCTCAGTGTTCCCTCCCTGTGGTTTACACTGAGTATCTGAATCTGTGCTCTGAGCCCTCCTTGCCTTGCTGGGCCTCTTGCTCCTGCTAATTCATTCCAAAGAGGGAAAAACCCTATCAGTTAATTATGGCAATGGGACACTGGGAGAGAATTTAAAGAAACTTGGCAAATAACTTGTCATTACTGCAGGCTCCAGAAGGATGTTCTCATAAAAGAAACCTGCAGGCCCTGCTACTCTCCTGCACCTGCTTCTCCCCAGCTCAATTAGGAAACAACAGGGGCCTTTGTATTGTGCCAATCTTTTATCTCCTTGACATTGGCGAGGAAAAGGTTCAGTGGTTCTCCCTGCCTGAGGGTTGGTGCCATGGAAGTTCTGAGATTTGGCTGCTTGTGCTGTCTGCTGCTCAGATATGCACACTGGACAGTCCATTTTTTCAGTCCCATTTCTACTTCTGTTTTTAAGGCCTACAAATTTCACATTTTCTTCTAGTTACAACTCAAATGCAAGAATATGGGCACCTAGAAAAATCTGAGGTGGTAGAATGAACAGAGTGGGTCACGCTGGGACTGGGAAGGTTTTTCTGCAGAACTGCTTGTTTGATTTCGATTTTCATCACCTGACTGTAGTTTTCCACTTGAAATTCTGAGTCTGCCAAACTCAGTAGTCCAAGGCTCTGCCAAAATTGTAGTGTATCATCCAGTTTCACACTGCAAACATAAGGCTGCTCATACAGTTTGATTACAGGACAGATGTCTAAATAAGAATGTGTTTGTTTCATAGGGGTTTGGATCTCTCTTGAATCTTCCCACAGACCTGAAGCAATGTCAAGCACTTGGGGATAGATCAATCTGAATTCTGCTGCAAACATTTACCAAGCTGAGCCTAAGTTGGGGCTGGAGGAACAATAAATTTTGAGGAGCAATCTCACAAAACACTAATTTTCTCAATTTCTGAAGCACTAACATGTGAAAAGTTTTACTGAATTTCTGTCTTTATTGACACACAGAATTTCCAGTGCAATGAAGCTATGTTTGAGGCCGTAGAGCAGCAGGACCTGGATGCTGTTCAGATTCTTCTTTATCAATACACACTGGAGGAACTGGACCTGAACACACCAAACAGCGAGGGACTCACTCCTTTGGATATTGCCATTTTGACAAATAATGTCCCCATTGCCAGGACCCTTCTGCACGTGGGGGCAAAGGAAAGCCCACACTGTAAGTAAAGAAAATTAATTGACTTAGATAATTGCTTATATGAGATCAGTTCTGCTGTTGATATTGAAATTCAATTACACAACACACAAGAATTGCCTGGATTTATTATAAGGGTGATTAAAACAGGACTGCTGGAGGATATTTGCAGCAGTATCTGCTTGTTGGATATGTGCTCAGTAGATCTTTTTTGTTCTCTCTCAGATACACCAACTAATGAATCATGTTGAGCTTCTAATGTGATTAACACTGGGGCAGCTGGGTTAATAGTAATTTTGAGAAAAAAATCTTTAAAAATATGGCAACAGGAGCTCAATGATTCAAAGATCATGGTCTGAAATGTAGAGTTTGTCATCAAAAATGAAATGATGCTGGGTTGTCTAGACTTTGTTTTATTTTGGTTATCCTTTTGATTTTGGCTATGCTGCCTTCAGGAGGCCAGTTGTGTTGAAATCTATCACTTCCATTCCCCACAGACCCCTCACTACTGGTCTTCATATGGCCTAAAATCCCACTTAAATGAGAATTTCTAAGTTCTACAGAACGAGAGAAAACCTAAACACAAAACAGACCTCCTCGCTTTACTGGAATCCCAATATTGCTTATAACTACATATTGTAGTTATAAAACTTCTTTGTATTCCTTCATGGGCCTTTTTATGCCCAGTTTGTGGGTTGGAGGGTGACTTACCAACCCAATTAATCAACCATATACCATGACACAAACTCTGACGCCTTACGTGGGTCTAAAAATACCCCGATGTAAGAGAATTTGTTTGAAACTGTCAATGCCTATATTTAGGACATTCCCAGCAAGGCTATAATGAGACTGTGTTTGAGGGGTTCAGCCACTGCTGACTCTGCCATTAATTTGAAGTTAGTTAAATTAACAACATTTAGTGCTGGCATGTCAATCTCAGTGCTCCAGGAAATTGCACCTTGAGGCTACTATTGCCAGTTTTTTCACTGGAGAGTGTGTGTGCATGTGCATGTTGAGTTTTTTTGCCAGACCCTCAGTGTTGGTACACCTTTATTGCTTTTCTATATCCACAGCACTTATATTATCATTTATTCTGGCCTCCTTTAACCTTCCCTGGAGATTTTTGCATAGTGTAGCTGCTCAGTGAAAAGAGTTTTTTAGTTTTATATTTATTTGTTTATTTTTCTGTCATGGTTCATGACTGAGGCTTTAAAAAAAAGTGTGACAGCATTTAGAGTACATGATTGACTGCTGAAGCAACATTCATTAACCATGACAAATCTAGAGGAAAACACAGTCTTGAGTGTTCTAAACAGCAGTAAAAAAGACTAAACTAATTTTTCATTGACCTCATCTGTAAATAAATGCAGTCTGATGGCAAGCAGGGGCAATCATAAATTAGTATTAATTTCCTGTAATTAATGCAAACATGCCTATGAACACAGAGAATATGAATATATAACCACCTCATTTCCATTTCAAAATATACCCACCAAATTTCCACTTCACTTATCTTGATTTTTAGTTTTTCTGATTGAAATAATGGGTGAAACATTCGCAGTAAAAAGCAAACAATCATTTTGTTTGGCTTTCTTACCTGAAGGGTTTGCAGTGGCTGTTTGAGAGCGAAACACAAAAAGTTATTTCAGCCCTCAAAACAAAGGTTCACAGCATCTTTATGTGTGGCTTCACTCTTGTGGAACTGATGGCAGTCACTTTCTATTTTCTCCAGACTTTCTGCTCTGCTTTCCCTACTCAATCAACCCTGTTCAAATTAAATCCTGCTTGTATCATCTCAGGGCTGCAGGAATGTGATCCAGCACCCAGCAGGAGCATTTTCATTTCTCTGTGGTGGGCAACTGAGCAAGACTTGTGCAGGCTGAATGGGAGGGTAAAATCCTGACTCACCCAGTTTTGGGACTAGACACAGCCTCTCTCAGTGTGATTAGAAGTGTGCAAGACTGATGCACAGAGCTGAGAGAAGGCAAAATAGAGGAATTCCTCATTCTAAGTGCACACAAAAAGCTTCCTTCACAGAAAACCTTTGCTCTTCCACTGTATATATTAGCTGTAGTGATCCAGCTGAAACCTCATTATAGCCTCTAATCTAACTCTGTAGAAAAGAGGATCTGGAGGACAGATAGCTTCCATCTGTATCACCTGGATTTCTGCCTGGAACAGCAGCAGATAAAGCAATAGAAAGTAAAACTATGATTCATCCCCATATGGAACTCAGATTGTATAAACCTCAACAGGAACCCAACATCTTTTAAAAACAAAGTAACTCAGATCAGAGAGTACAGCATTTAAAATATTAATTTAGTTGGGGAGAAGACAAAGTGTTATCTTTTCGGTTACTATTATTCATCATATACTCACGGTTTGATTTGTTCATGTGAACCCAAATAAAAATAAGATTAAAATTCCCACTGGCTGATTGGACACGTTTCTAAGACTCGACAAATGTGGATCTGAACTGTGATTAAACAGATAGAGCCAGATCCTTAGTGAGAACTTGAACCAATGCCAATTCTCAACCACCTGAAACTCTGGCACATAAAATCTCCTTCCTCAGTCCTGTTGTGCTATCAGATGTGTTGCATGTTTATTGTAGGCATGGATCCAGGAAACGCTATCACCTCTGGCCTCCCAGTAAACAACAGTTCTGAGGATACCAGCAGGTTCCAGGGAGCCTGGCCATATGTCCCTGATGTCCATATGAAGAATGATCAAACTTAAGAAGGATGGCTTCAAGCCAGCTTCTGAAAGCAAAGTCTTAGAAACAAACATTCTTCAAAAACAACTCTTCGGATGTCAGAGGTGTTGAGTAATTCTTTGCTCTCCTGTGGCTGCACAGATCCAAGAGCACTTTTCACATCAGTAGGGCTATTCTTAGACTCTGCTAAACTCTGCCTGTCATACTGTTATGAGAGACAGAGGCAAAAGTTAAAATGAGAGGTTCAGGCTGGATAAAACAAGCACCTTTTTCACTATAAGGACAGTGAAGCTCTGGAACAATCTCCATCGATCCTGGGAAGTTTTCAAGGCCAGACTGGATAATGCCTTCAGTAACTCAGTCTGACCTCTTGGCAGAGCCTGTTTTGAAGAAGATTGGTCTAGAGCAGGTCCTTTCCAATCTAATTTGTCCCATATGATCCTAGTTTGGAAATAACACATTCTCCACATACATTTTTGCTCCTGTGGTGTTTTGGTGTCAAAAACTTGTGAGAGTCTTGGTGCTTTACAGTTTGATGTTTTCAGAAATGTCTGCTGCTCATGACTTGTGCAAGTGAATGATGGGATCAGTCTGTGCAAGATTCCTGCTGTTCCTGTGAAAGACTTGGGGCAGCCAAGAGCCTGCCTGTCTCTACTTAGCAATTCCTCACTATTGCTAAGAAAAGCCACATGTGCCAGGGCACTGATTTTGGTAAAAAGAGGCCCTTTAAATTAAGGCTATCTCAGAGCTCTTCTGCAAAAACACCAAAGTGATCTTCTGTGTTTTCAGAATTCCTTCTCTTGTACACTCTTTGCTGCATATTGAACACCAAATCAATACCTGCATTTAATTTCAAATTAAACATCTTTACAAGTCCTACTTTCTAAATTGCAGATTGAATAATTTTAGGCTAATAGCAACTCTGAAAATAGGACTTGATTCACCACATTTCACTGTACAATCAAGGGGATTGTTTAGGGACTGGGGCTAGTTCTACTCTAGTTTGTAACCTATGTGATCTTAATTTTCGCCTTGATGTAGCCCACAGTAATTCACACAGAAAATATGAACTACTAAACATCAAATTAAAATTATTCTGAGCATGGGAGGAAAAAATCTCCATGTGGCAAGCTGCTCACTGCCTGTCAGAGGACTAATTAAGTGTCACATGGACAAAACTGTGGCACAAAAAGCTGGCAAGAGATCCATTCTCTACTGGTCATGGACCTTAGACACAAAAAATTCTTGATTTTGTCAATTAGATCTCTTGTTTGTTGAAGTTTAAATATTGAGTTTGTAACCAGTGCAATCTTTTTTTTTTAAATGTAAGTGTATTATATTATACTGAAGCAGAGGATATTATTTTAGCTTGGTTTTCATATTCCAGCTTAAAACAGATATGCAATTTCAGTCTAATTAAGACAATTTTAAGCATATGAGAAATACCAGAGGAAAAAATGTAGTAAATTTATTGGTGTTGTTAATGACATTTAAGTGGCTAGATCTTTAGGGAAAATTAAAATCAATGCAGTAATACAGAAACAGTGACAGTCAGAATACACCCTGTTGGTCAGGGTGGTGGTAGCAGCCCAATCAAATGGTGGCTGCAGTCCTCTTGGAGTGATAGGTGTGGTTCTGTTGAAGCAGAGACCTTGTAGAAGGGTTTGATTTTCCTCTGAAGGTCCAGTGATGGTGATGGAGGCCTTGTCCTCTGAGAATCTGGGGGATAAGTCTGAGAGCAGTGTTCGAAGTCTCAGATTGTGTCCAGGTAGGAACACTTGGTTCCTCCCCCAGGTGGAGCATCTCCCAGTGGGATGATGGAATTTTATCAGCCATGCAGTGAGACTCATTAACAGGAGATATCCCCCAGTGTTATCAGGGATGAGCCATGAAGGAGATAAGGAACACTGGTTTGAACAGCTTGTGGGGATGGTGATACCTTTGAGTACATCTTACATTGTAACCTAAGACGTGTTTTGAGCACGGCCAAAATTTTTCCATGTACTTCCTATTTGTGGGTGCTCAGGGGCCTTTTGCTGGCTCTGGCCCCTCCACACAACCTCGGTCTGGCTTCTCTGCTGCCTGGCAGATCCAGCCTGACCGGTGGGTTCCCGGTGCAGCACTCGGTGGCAGATTTATGGTGACAGGTACGGCGAAGGAAGGAGAGTCTCTGCCTTGGGGGGCAAAAGCTGGTTTATTGACGGGGCACCCGACAGCGCCTCTGCTCCGATGTCTTTCCCCCAGGGCAGAACGGAGAACAAAGAGCGTACATCAGGTTTTAAGGAGAGGGAGATTGGGGGCTGGATCCCAGGTGTCCTCCAACTGGTCCCTCAGGGGTTATCTTGACAGTTTGAACCATGTCTCCTTCAGCCAATCTCCCCGAGATGTGGGGGGATTCTCTGTTTCAGGGCCTATCACTTTAGGCCTTCTCAGAGAACTTTCTGGACTTGGGGAGGGCAGTCTTGCCCAGGAGAGGAGGGGTAGGAACGGGGTACAACCAAGTTACAAACTTACAAGGGTACAAGGACCAAATCATTAATACAAAGTTGATTACAAAGCACACCACTACACCTACTTCCCTCTTTTCCTGACAGTTGTGACAGTGGAGAGCAGGTCTGTGCACCTGAGCACGCTGGTGCAGGAGGCCCAGCAGAGGGTGACGGAGTTATCGGCACAAACCGTGGCTGAAGGGCTGGGCACGGAGAGCGCCGAGAGGGAGAAGCAGCTCAAGGGCTGGGAGTGGAGGGCCAGGCTCTACCAGCGCATGAAGGCCGGCTACGAGCACGCCCGTGAGTATGGCCTCTTCCTCACTCTGGAAATGAGACTCCAGGTAATTTTAGGAAGGAGGTGATATAAAAGAGGATCTTTATTTGAAGGCCTTCAGGGGCAGTTATGGAAAGATGTCCAAAAAAGCTCACCCATCCCAGGGATGAGTACATTTTTCTGGGTTTTAGGAAATCAACATAATGGATAAAAAGCACCAGTTAGGAGGATAAGTGGTGATGCAATTCCACCTCCCAGGTCAAGCCCCTTCTCTGGAGTCACCCCCTTGGCACTGGCTGTGCTCTGTCCATGAAATGGATCCCAAAGAGTTGTTCTCAGCCTTGGTTCCCAGGAAGAGCCAAGACAGCACTGGGGCCCTGCACCTCCCAGGGCTTGAGGAATTTGGTTTGCCATGGAAAAGTACTGGGAAAACGAGCTACTGATACAGCAGGCTACAGAACTCCAAATAACATGTGTGAAGAATACAGAGAACATCTAAAAGGAAAAAAAGGCAAAATGGCATCTAGTACAGGGAAACAGCAAAATTCCAGTCAGGACCCTGCAGCTGAGAACCCCATCCAAAGGTGCTGATCCTCATGGCACTGCTGTGGAGCAGGAGGAGGTTGGGATGGGGAAACCAAGGCACAAAGGTGAAACAGCCTTCCCAAGAAGGAGATGGAAATGGGTGTTAGAACAATAAAGGACCAAATATCTGAGGGCAGCAAGCACATGGCTCCTTAGGCTGCCTAAAATTAATAAGACATCCAGCATCCCAACTCTTCATTCAGGATGCAATGATTCTGCCCTGCTTATCTCTCTTCACATTTACTCCTGGAATTTAACATGTTCAGAATTTAAAATGGGATGCTATAACACAACATACAAGTAGGTAGGAAGAGGGATGGGGACATTGGCCTTTTCTCTGTTGTAATATGATTATTTTTCAAAAGAACTTACTATTTTGGAATGGGATTGTTCTAAATGTTTGATCAAGCTGTGAAATTTCATTTTGCACATAAGTATTGTGAAAATTTAACCTAATTTTTGTAAGCACTAATCTCAATCTCGGTATCCATTTCATCACCAGAGCCAGAAACTGAGTCACTTTTAACAGTTGTACAAGTGAGTCTGTATCCAAATTAAGGGAAGTTGGGCTCAAATGAAGGAGCAAACAGGCCTGAATTGTTTCTAGGCACGTGGATCTTTGAGCTGTGTCCTATGTGATGAAATACAATCATCGCCATTAACATTTTTACAACCATCTTTATATACATGTACTTACAAATCATTTTCTCAAATTTATTGTATGCTAAGGTTGTTTCTTCAAGACAGATGTAGTGCTCATTCTCTGAGATACTAAATACAGGAAATACAGAAGTAATGAAAGTTAATAGACTGATTTTTTAAATCAATCCCAGCAGTAAGTCATGACATTTTGTGTTTGATTTCTGAATTGAGTCTGATTGATATTCTGCAAATTAAGCTTTTTTTTTCTTTTCTTTTTTCAAACAAAAATCTTAGGCCTCGATTGACAACTCTATTTTGGAACTATTACACCAGAACAATTGTGAAATTTGCAATTTTTGAATCCCAATAACAAACATTAAAATGTTTTCTGGTTTTTGATAAATTTGAGTTTGTTAGTGAAACCATTAAGGTTTCATTAGTTCTTTGTGGCTTTGTCGTTTCTCTCTCCTCCCATCCACCTCAAGAGATTTATAGGGGCTTTTCATTGACATAATTAGCATGGATCTGTTTTATTGGGTTACATATATGCAGGAAGATATTTTTAACCAAAAAGGAGCCAAAAACCATGATAGAAACAAATGGTGTCTGCAGGATATTGTTAGCAGGGGCACTAATTAAAACGCTCAAAAGGCAGAAAACACAAACACCTACAAACCCAAAGCTCACAATTGCAGTGTGATTTTCAGTGGGTTCTTTGAAGACTCAGGAACATTGTTTGAATAGGATTTGTTGTGCTGAAGAGCTGATGTTTTCTCTTCTCTCCTAGGAGCCCCCGAGGCGCCAACCAATGTCTGTCTCATGGTAATGAGCAGTACATCACTCACTGTCACCTTCCAAGAACCCCTCAGTGTCAACTCAGCTGTGGTGACCAAGTATAAAGGTACTGGATTTAGACATCTTTCATCCCCCTTAACAATGTACAAAAATTTGAGGACTAAGTAGCAAAGGTATTTTTCTTCAAGGGATTATATTATGATGCAAGTAGTGTTTAAATGTAATTATTTTCCCAGTAAGCAGACATAGAAGTGGAATTTTCTTGAAAGATTACCCAAGGAAAATTTTTTAATACAAAAAAAGAAAAGAAAAATAAATTAACCCAAAGCTTTCTCCATGAGTGCTTTGAAGAAGTTTGCTTGACTCACTGTGGTTAAGACATCAGCTCAATGACTGGGTTGAGATGAGCAGTTACAAAACACAAACTAACTTTTGGTGCCTGTGGGCTCCTGAAACCATGTGTATCCTTGTAAAAGCCAAACCCACACCACCATTCCTTAAAGGAATGCCTCTGGAAGCTGAAACTTCTGGCACAGGCATCATACAGCCCAATTAATTAGCTATTCCAGGGCTGCCACATCATTCTTGGAAGAGATACATTTGGGGTGGCACCAGTTAGTTGCAAAGTGGAATGAATAAGAAAATGCTTCCATCTGAATAGCCCTGTTGAATAGAGGTGGTTTTAAAACAGAATTTTCTGTTCCACAGGAAATTCCAACATCAAGGAAAAAAGCAAGTTTTATTGAAGATTAGAACAAAAAATGAGAATTTTTAAAATTTCCTGTTTAAAGGAACTTTCAGGTTTTCTACAATCTTTGGAACAGTAAGTTTTTCAGTGTTAAGTACAGCAATCCACAGCCTCCTGCTTCCAATGGGAGCCTGAATCCTCCCACAGGATTCAAGGGACTGGGGATCTGAAGCCTCCTTGGCCCTGCCCAGGGGAGCCAAGGAGTGGGAGCCTGAAAGTCCCCTTACTTATTTCCCCCAGTTTCTCCCTTCATGCTTCCTGCTGTGTTTGTTTCTTTGTATTAATCATTGAAAACTCCTTTCAGAGGTGCCTAAACCCAAAATTTCCATACTCACAGCCAGAACCATCCTGGCTGTGTGGTGGGGAGTGTGTTTCATGTTTCCATGGGTGGGTGTCCCAGGGATGGCTTCAGCAGGAGAGATTCAGAAAGACCCCATCCCTCGAGGGTCCAGCAGCTCGTGGAGCCCTCCCAAAGGTGGGACATGCAGTGCACAGGCTCAGCACAAGCTCCCAAAACACTACAGGAGCTTATTTTGGAAAAGGCACATTCTGTCTTTCTTTCCTCCTCCTATTTCTGGTCACAGATTCCACTCATCACTGGCTGAGCCCAGTAAAATAATTTCTTACATTCTGTGAAAAAAAGAATCCCAACCTCCCAGACACCACTGAGGCCATCAAAGTGATAATGCCCTGATAGCCTCAGTAGAAGGCAAATTACTGTATTCCACCCAGTCAACTGTGCAGTGCTGCAGGAAGTGTGATTTTCCAAAGCATCAAAGCCCTTTAGAAGCCTAAATCTAATTTTGGGCAATGGGTTGTGTTGCCAGGAAACTAAATTTCATTTAAGAGCTTCCCACTGCCTGATTTACTTGTGAAAACAATACTTGGGCTCCCAAAACACCAAAGTTCCCTAGAAAATACCAGGCTATTCTTCATAATAGTTGTATTTTAAATAACCCTTGAAAGTTGTCCACCCTCAAATTATAACGATTCTTGGTATTTTCATAGGCAAGCAAATTCCCAAACAGTGCTAATTTTTTAAAATAATTTCGTGAAGGTTGCAGTACTTTTCTCTTGGGTATTTATTTGGGTTGAGACTGGTTTGTACCATGTCAGTGGTGTCCTGGTTTTGATAAACACAGCATTCAGAGAAATTCAATCCAACCTGACCTAACTTTGTGATCAGACCAGGTAGCACTGCCCTGTATTTTGAATTACCCTCACTCGTGATCATTTTATGCTTTATCAAGTTGACAGTTATTCTTGCCAGAATATTCTTTTTAAATCCTTTGTCCCAAGAGACTTGTATATTTATGGTTAGATAAAAAGGGAGATCATTAATAGCTTCTTTTGGTGACTTTCAGGAATTAATTAAGCACTGGTTGTAGAATTGTTTATTACATTATGGAGTGAGATTCTTTGTGCTACTTTGAGGGGCCATAAAATGAACCTTTCAAATGATCACTTGCCAGAATGATTAGAACCAGCTAGCATTTACTAGCCCTGAAAGGAGAGCTTGATAAAAAAGTGAGGATCTTTTTAGTCAGATATATAAACCTCCTGTCCAGAAAACCACAGAAGCGTTTTGCTAATTCAGGAAAAAAAAATAAATGCTGTTGAGGTGGGGTTTTTTTCCCTTAATACTTTACCATTTCTTTTTCTAAGCAAATTAAAATTCAGAAGCATTTGCAACAGTGTTTAGGGAATACCTGCTCATTAACAGAAACTAATAATGTTCTTTTCTCTGGACCTGAACTATAGGGAATAAAAACTGACATCAATTCTGTTTGGTTTAGTTTAGTTCCCTACAAACAGTGAAAAACTGCCAATTCAATTTTTCCCATGTCATCTTTCTTTTTTTTTTTTTTTTTAAATATAGTTTTTCCAAAGTTTTATTTTCCCAAATGTCTTTTAGAAACTGGGCTTGGAACATTGTCTAACTGTCTGCTGTTTTCCTCTGTGTGTGATCTTTTCCCTTGTTAGCTGTATAACTTACAAATAATCATACAGGAGAATAATACTTTGCACTCACTCTCTAACCACTAAAACCATCTCACTTCATTAGGAGATTTAATTTTAACCACACACGGTGAACGGGTATTGACTTTGGTGTCCCAGCTGGATGGCAGCTCAGTGACTGCATTCTGTTCAGCCATTGCCTGAAGGAGCCAGAGTATTCTTGACTTCCTCTCCTGGATTGTTGTTTAATGTTGCAGGCACCATACTAATGGCTCCCTCCAGTTTCCCTCTGGAGAAGGCTGCAGCGTGGTGGTGGCTGACGTGAAATGATTCCTGAGTACATTGTAACTTTAGTAAAGTGTTTGGAGGCTGGGAGCAGACAGGCATGACATAAATCAATAAGAGAAGTAATAATCTGCTCCGTGCTAGGGAAAGACTCAAAGCCAGAGACACCTCACCCCAGCCAGTTTTAGGAAGGATGTGAAGCATCACTGTAATATTGAGGGGAAAAAAACCCTGCCCTTGGCTAATTCTGCCCTAGAGCCAAACTTCCCATCCCACCATGGAAGTACTTAGGATCTGCTTTAGTTCTACATCTCTGAAAACACGATCCAAACGTTCCCCATTGACACACAAAACCACTCGTCACACTTTGAAGCCAGGGAGAGCTTTCTGTTTACACCCCACAGCGGTGCTGCAGGGGGTTTGTTACCCCACCTGGATGAAAAACACCCCACAGCAGCACCATGCAGACAGACAGNAGCGGTGCTGCAGGGGGTTTGTTATCCCACCTGGCACCATGCAGACAGACAGAACGCAGCTCCCAGGAACAGCCCTCTGGAGATGTGCAGCAAGTGCTTGCTGGGCTTTTAGGAACTACTGTCTTTCACTGATTAGCCTTTCTAGGGTACATACACATAAAGAAAGCAGGTTTTTTCAAAGAAAAAAAACCTAAAATAATGTTAAGTAATTTTGTCACACTTGTTTTCTGTGGGTTTTAAACCTGATTATTATTTTGCTTTTACAGTGAACAAGTACAGATAAACCTCTTCTTGCTGTACTTATTTTTTTTTTTTATCCATTTCCCATCAGAAGTAGTCATAATAATGCTGTGATCCCAAAATACAGGATAAGGAAGAAAAATGGACATAGTGCTGATCACTACCTACTGGAAAGGATCACCATGCAATGAAAAAAATCTCTGTTTATATTTTATTTACAATTTTTAAACAAACATGTATTTTCCCTTTTGAAGAAAAAAATGAAACAGCTTGTATAACCCAAGTTGAGCTAATTTATTTTAGAGCCTGGAACTATTTATGTTTGAAGAGAGAGGAAGAAAGACATGTTTGATGTAGCAAACAAAGCTAATCTTCTCTGTTTGGTTGTAGCTGTGGATGCCAAGTTATTGTCCAGATAGTGATGCTGAGCTGTCTAGGCCACTTTAGCCCTTGTTACCTTTTTGTTTAGTTTGGGATTTTAGCAGAGTATTTCATGTTTGCCAGAACTTCTCAGCTACCTTCCAAGATTTCTTTTGGATGGAGAGAAGATTTTTATTTTCAGTCAGTGTAGCTCTTTAAAATACAAAAGAAAACAGGTTGGCTTAGATCAGGAAAGGAGTCATCTTCTGCTTAAATTTTGAGAACAGGTCGTTCACTGCCTCCTTTCTTCCAAAGCACTTTGTGGTCCATTTCAGAATTTTTTTTGTGATCCCTTTCAGAAGTTTTAATTGTGTTTGAGTCTCTGTTTTAGTCCTGGCTGGATGTGCAGTAGCTCTGGGATGCTGCTGTCACACGGCTGCATGAAATGGGTCAGTTCCAGAACAGAGCAGTACAATTTGCTGTTGTCATCCTCACTGAAGGATGGGTGGAGCTGCCTTTGCACTCCAGGGTCAGTCCCTGTGCTCAGGAATGAGGAGCCTGGGCCTGTTTGAGACCTGTCCTGGAGCTCAAAAGAAACCTGGATCTGGGATTCTCAGCTGGCTTTTCTCCAGGGCAATGGAAAATTTACATCGAAGATTTCAGTGTGAAAAACACCTAAAGCTTTAAAGGAGTGATCTATAAGTTTTGTGTGATTCTGCATGTTTTATTCTTGGGGGTAATGCTTTCACAGCCAAATAATCTCATCATTTTGTATGGGCCTCTGCTTGTCCCAATGCACATATAAACAGCAAATACCACATTTTTTAATTATATATTTGATATGTTTATCAAAAATTGGCCTTCTATGTTTGACCAAGTTTGGATTTGTTCCATAGCAGGCTCCCTGCAGTGATCCTCAAAGACCTAAATACACAGATATATTGCTATATATCTACATCCCCATATATCTATAGCCATATCTATTCATGTCTTTCTACACTTTGGTGGCAACTATCTGCTCACACAGCAGTGTCAGAGTGGAAAGCTGCGAGACTTTGCTTTCTTTGACTTCTAGAAGAACCCTGGTTATGGAAATTAATGCTTGTGGAAGCAAATCTTATGAAAACAAAGTGCTTTATAATAATAAGGTATTTATAATAATACCTCTGTCTCTCTAAAGTAGATGCTGTGTCACTGCTTGATCCTGGTCCAGTCCATAGTGGAATTGAGCAGTATTCTGTACTTGGTCTTGAAACTCTTTCCACTTATTATTCAAAGTTTCTTTGTATATTTTGAAACTCATTCATTCTTTTCTCAAAACAGTTCTTGCTCCATAAAAAGAAAAGAGAATACATTTCTTTGTAAGACATTTGAATTTATCCTGCTGAATAGGTGTGGTCTGATATTTTTTACAGTAGTTCATTTATGGCATTTTATTAGGTCTCCTGGGCACTTTATTTGCACGTTACATTTTGGTAGCTAACAGGACTGTGCAATTTGACTTCTATTTTTATGCCTAGCCAGTACAGAAATGTATAAAAGTTAAACCAAACCTTTCTATTTCTAGCTCCTGTCAATGTCTGTAGTATGTGCTGGACTTAACATAAAATTTAAGACCTTCTATTATTTAAGTTTGTTATGTATTTAAAGTCACCTTTGAACATGAATCACATATTAGGTGATGGTGTAATTAACTAATGTAGCTAATCAAACACTGGTTACTCAGCTGAATCATTCTTTCCTCCTGCTTTGTGTTTTATAAGGATCTTGAACAGCAGCTCAGGATGAATAGCTCTGAGAAAACCCAGACAGACAGGCTCTACTTTTGTCTGCCTTGGTTTCTAGGGGAAAAGGCTCAGATCATGATGTTGTTGAATTTTAGACACTGCTTTGCCTTTTACATTTGCTTTGACTTACCAAAATTAATAAGTGTTGGGTTTTTTTTTAAAGTGTTTGCATGTGGCTATTACAGCTTTCAGTTCATAGGTACAGCATAGGAGAGGTGAATTCCTCATAGTCAGTGGCAGGACTGGGACTCAAGACCTTCACCTTCTGTCCTGAAGGTCCATGATTTAGCAGATATTTTGATTAATGGATTTGGGAATGAAGACTCACTGAAGACTTACACAAAACCAGAATGTCTTCTAAGGGTTTATGGCAAAGTTTCCCTGCTCGTAGCTTCATCTTAAGTCTTCCCTGGCCCACCATGGACTTTCCTGGACCATTGACAAGCATCAAAGGTCTGAGTCCTATTTTCCTCCCCAGCCAAAGCCTGGTCCTGTTCTAGTATCAGATCTGACCCCCAGAACTGATGCGTGTCTGTAAGTTTGGAATCAGGCCTTGGGATCTGCTGCAAGCTTCTACCTCGTGTACTGAGCATAAGCTGCAAGGTTTCCTGCTTCCCTGCATGAGTACCCAGTTAGTTCAGGCAGGAATAGCCCCTCAGTTTGGGCATGAGCACCCAGTTAATTTACTAATGAACACCCAGCTGGGTCACCCTCTTACCCATGTCTGAGCTCAGTCAGTTCACACCTGAGCACCCACTTTGCTCACTCCTGAGCAGTGATGGGCACGGATGGCAGGTTCCAGCAGCCAGAGGCAGCTGAAGGAGAGGGAGGAGGTCAGGAGAGGCCCTGTGCTGGTCCCAGCTGGCCTGGCTGTGTCTCAGTGTGATGGAATCCCAGCACTGAGTGAAAGCTGCAGCAGAGAGAAGAAGCTGACAGTAGGAAAGGGGAAGGAAAAGTGGGTTAAGTTCAGTCTAGGAAAGATGGTGGGAAGGTGCTCACTTAAATGGTTTTTTAATTAGATTTACTTTCTTCTCACTTTGAATGAATTATTAGAAAATTGTGTTAATTGGCAATAAATTAAATTGAGTAAAAGCTCCCCAAATCAAGGCTGTTCTGCCTGTAACACTTGTCTGCATTGCTAGGGAAGATGAAAGCTCTTTGGGTTACTGTAAGGATTAGTTTATACAGAAATAAGAGACTTAAATTTGGTTAATCAACATCTATGCAGCAAAGTCCCTCTATACCAGCAGAGAACCAGAGGACAAGGAGTGGAATCCCATTAAACAGATTCCTTGAATTAGCCTCTGACTATTTCCTTCCCTTGTTCCCCACACTGTGCAGTGCTTTGCTTTGCCTCCTACGTTGTGATAGATTACTTTTTTGTGTGCATTTTCCCAGCTGCTCATTAGGAATTAGATTTCAAAGTCGTGTTTTGGGATGAAGCTGAGCCTGCCCCGTGCGCGCTGTGCGCCAATGACCGGTCCTTGTGTGCGGGAGCTTCCCCCGGCTCTGGCTGCACAGATCACACGAGACCAATGCTCCACTGGGAGGGGGAGCTTGCAGAATCCAAGCCAAGCTTTTCCAGGATGTGAAACCTCTGCATAAGAACCCCATTTATTCCCCAATCCTCTCTCACTGTTCTAACACATGCTCTCTTCCACTTTTCCTTCCACAGCCACAGTGGGAAATGTTTGACATTGCAGGGCTGAGAAACAGATCTTGGCTGTTATTGGAATCCATTGCAGCTTTCTAACCACTGCCCCACATTGGAAGGCTGAATGTGCACCCACATGACACATTTTCTTCGTTATTTATAAAATGTTAGTAAGAAATGTCATCTTCACTAACAGAGGGGAAGATTTCCTTCTTATACTGGAACAGCTGGCCTTATTGCAAACAGATGAAGAATTGCTGGGATTTAGAAAACGCTAATCAGATACTTGGAAAAAAAGATCAATTTTTTTTTTTATATTCTCTTGGTGAGAATTTTATTAAAATTCAGTAAAAATAGTATCTTATAAATCATTTATATAAAGCAGATTTGCCTTAAGATGAACTAGTGAAACCATGATCAAGCAAAGATGTGTCTTTGACACCCAGCCTGCTGTCATAATGGTTCCCATAAATGTCAAGACATAAAATAGAGTATTCTGGCCTGGGTCAAAGGAACATCCAGAAACAGGGCCACAAAAAAGGTTATTTAGCATCTCTGGTTATTATTAGCAGGCGTAAAACGCAAAAGAGCCCAGAGCTATTGGGAAGATTTAATGCAAATCAAGTATTAGATTATTAAAAAAAAACCCCTCTGAAATAAGTATCATGAAGATTTATAGCCATGGAAGTTCCAAATGAAGATGTGCTCTCTAGGAATAGTCTAGAGATGCTTTTTTTGGTATTCTGTCTTGTTCTGTACTGTCTTGTTCTGCTGAGAGGCCCTTAAATCCCCCTGCAGCTCTTTCCCACCACCCCACAGCAGAGCTTTGTTTGCCTCAGGTGGGCACAGAGCTGTT
Source organism: Polioptila caerulea (assembly GCA_013397295.1). NCBI lineage: Eukaryota > Metazoa > Chordata > Aves > Passeriformes > Certhiidae > Polioptila > Polioptila caerulea. Next base: position 58,046 of record VYXF01005956.1, on the reverse strand, counting down.
TGTTTGCATCTTCTTTCATTCCTCTGCAGCTTTACTGATGCTTCTACTAACCCACTACAAAGAGCTTGGATAAGTTTACAGAAATAACTGAAGTGATAGGTAAGATCCAAAATAATGAACACAAGTATTTAGAGCAGCTTGGAGGTCAGGTTTTAATTTAAGCTGTACCTAGAAATCCAAGTCCCAGGCCATGACTGTGTCTTAACTTCTGTGTTCACACAAACTGCTCAATGCCAAACATTTGTTTTTTCCTAATGGAAGCATTATGCTGTCAGTAGTCCCCACAGCTGGTATGACTTGTCTTTCTCCTATCATTTTTTGGAGCATTTCCAAACATGAGAGAGGCATGAACACAGCCTGAACTGAAAATCTGAAAAAATTGTGTTCCTTTATTAAATCAGGCTGGAAAAAATGTCTGAAAACAGCAAGGAGGAGCTGACCAAATACTGCAAACATTGTTCTCCATCAGAGCTGGTGACACTCCACACCAACAGATTCCTCATTTTCACTAGTGTTCAGGTCTCTTCACTCATTTGATAAATATTTGTTTGGGGTCTTTCATCCTGATTTTATTCATATGAATGGCAGTGTTTAATGTCCTTAAATCCAGCTGCTAAAACATTATGAGAGTAAATCATTAAAATTTTTTCATCAAGATCAGCAAGCAGAAAAAGATGGCGTGAAGTAGTTTCTGGTGGTGCTCTCTGTCAGTTTTCTATTTTAAAGGAAGCTAATAAATAACACAATTATTTGTTTGGAGGCCCTTGGAAACACAAGATAGGACCACCATCAGCCCAGGCCCTGGACATGGTGGGAAGGGAAGGAGACAGAACCTTGGCTGCTCAAGCCTGCCTTAAAAGCTGGAGTGGCAAAATGCACTGCCCAAGGTCACTCAGCAAGTCAGTGGCACATGCAGGAATAAAATCCAGACTTTCAGCTCCATACACTCATCTGCACATTCAGGAATAAAATCCAAAATTTCAGCTCCACACACTAATCTGCACATGCAGGAATAAAATCCAGAATTCCAGCTCCATACACTAATCTGCACATGCAGGAATAAAATCCAGAATTCCAGCTCTGTACACTAATCTACACATGCAGGAATAAAATCCAGAATTTCAGCTCCATACACTCATCTGCACATTCAGGAATAAAATCCAAAATTTCAGCTCCATACACTAATCTGCACATGCAGGAATAAAATCCAGAATTCCAGCTCCATACACTCATCTGCACATGCAGGAATAAAATCCAGAATTCCAGCTCCACACACTAATCTGCACATGCAGGAATAAAATCCAGAATTCCAGCTCCACACACTAATCTGCACATGCAGGAATAAAATCCAGAATTCCAGCTCCATACACTCATCTGCAGACCCCAACAAACAGCAATAGAACTCCTGTCCCTCGGTCTAATAAATCTACTCAGTAATTCAGTAATTTAAGTGCAAGGAAAAACCAAATTCTACTGTGGCTCAGGCTACTTATGTGATTCAGGAGAATGTGCTTTCCTGAATGAATCTGCAATAGGGTCGGGAGGTGTTTTGTGTCTTCCCTTTGCCCTTTATCTGTCTGTCCATCTCTCTGATAAGCTGTTTAAGGCATGCTCAGTATAACAGAAAGATTGGGAGTGGAAAAGAAACAGGTGGAAATAAACCTCTCCCTTTATTTTAGAGTGTGTGAATTGAGGATTAAAAACAAATCAAAAACAAAAAAAACCAAAAAAAAACCCCAGAAAAAAAAAAAAAAACCAGAAAAAAAAAAAACTTGGCCACAAGTAAGTTACATAACTTAAGCGAGTCTAAAATTATGTGCCAGCAATTTACATGAGTTTTATGTAACTGTTTATACTGCTGTTTATTTAAAAATTACTACTTATCTTGGCGACCGCAGCAACACATCGTGCATTTGCTAGCTCTGGAATACAGGGCACCTTCATTAAAACACATAGTCACCAATATATTAAACACACAAAAAAGCCCTGCTCTGACATAACATGAAGTGTCAGATGGAAAGCCGCAACAGCAAAGACATTCAGCGTTCACAACAAAGCAGCCCTTTGGGGTGTTCAGAACAGGACTGGAACATGCTCCATCCTTAATTCACCCAACAGCTTTCAGGCCCTTTACAGCACAGTTGGTGCAGTCTACAAGACCAGCTCCTGTTCCTGGGCTCTTATAAAGGACCCTCTTCATCCTCAGCTTTTTATTCTCGAGCATGTTTAAAATTCAGCATTTACGTGCTGAGGTGAAGCAGCCTTTTGTTCCTTCTTAAAGTCCCAAGGACTTCAGTGTGACACAAATGGTTGCTAAGTTCTGTTTGCTCTCTCCCAGCACTCTCTCTCTCACAAAGGAGGCAAAGATTCAGCTAAATCTTCATGATGGGTTGCTCATGCAGAAATTACATAATTTTTAGGGGCAGATCCATCACCAGGGTAAGACCATGGGTGCGTGGCTTTGTGTTGGTACCAAGAAAAGCTGCAGACATCCCACAAAGCCAGGCAGTGGCCTAATACATGGATTTTGCCCTTGTTTTGGGGCCTGTTGACTGAACAAGGTGCTCTACCCCTCCTTACTTCGTTTTCACTTTTATAAAATAGGAAAAATGGTATCCATGTCCTCCTAGGAGGTTTCCAGCCCAATGAATCAGTACAGCAGAATATTATGTGTTATTTTCAGATGACAATTACAGTAGAGAGCTGAAAACTGGCAATGCAGAGCAGAAGATACAAACCTAAGTGATAAATTATTTCCGTTGATCTGCATTTCTTTAAAGCTGTATCATGTCATCTTCTTCTCACTTGAATCAGTAAAATCATGGGAGGAAAAAGTTTGTTAAAATTATAAGTAAGCAAGAAGATTCCAAAACTTGTTATGAGTTTCTTTATGACACACTTGCTTTGAAATGAGGGGGGAAAGAAGGCACTATTCCAACATAGCTGTTGAAAAAATATTTATTTTTCAGTTATGGAAATTTTTATTGAAACTGGGGGACAGGGTTTTTTCCTAAAGTGAGGTTTTTAAATAAATATATTTGAAAATGAAGTTTTGAGTAACTTTGGATACACCATCTTGTTAGGTAAATATCCTTTAAAAGGAGGGTTCTCAACCATGATAACCATAACCTGATCCACAGGCGAGTATCAGATTCCTGTGTTTCAATTCCATGGGGCTCAGCCACCACTGGCTAAGCTAAAAAATAAAAAATAGCAAAATGCTGGCACTGCTGGCTGCATGAGAGGCAGAGCTGAGCCTCAGCCTGGCAGCCAGGGAAGGCTGGGGTGGGACCATGGGGCACCCAGGGGTGCTCCCTCAGCACCTGATGCCAGCACCAGCACTGGGTCACTCTCCCAAGGCAGCTGCTGTCCCTCAGGGGCTGGGACATCCCCGTGTCACCCAGCACACAGGGGCTCTCTGCCACGAGCTGGGGTGGCAGCTTGTCCCAGGAGATCAGAGCAAAGCCCTGTGATTTGCTATCACCAAACCTCTCCAACATCCCTGCTGCTCCTAAGATGGCTTTGAGGGCCACGTCAGCCTGTTCTCCCCTTGGAAACTCAGCATCTCTCCTGAACAGCCTTTGGCTGTTTCTGAGAACAAGTGGCCATGCTTGTCACAGCACCAGCACTGTACCAGACAGGCAGTATTGCAATCCTGCTCGGATTAAGGCATTAACTCCTCTTCAGACTGTGTGCCAGCATCTCCAAATATTGGGAGCACTCCTCTAAATGCCAAATGCAAGTGAAAGGGGACCCACATCAAGGACAGGGCTGCAATGTTTATTTGTGTAAGCTACCCAAATTTAAATATGCCTCTTGAAGTACCAGCTTATGTCTGGGCAGCCTCCAGTCTGTAGAACAGTTAAAAATTTGGGGAGATCAAAAGCCACTTAGAGCTACTTCTCTCACCCGTGGCTTTTGCTTTGTGCTGCCTAAAGTGTGACCCAACCACTGCCCCTCTCCTGGAGCAGGACACTCAGGTGTGCCTGGGGATGCCCATGAAGGCAGGGTTTGCTGGCAGAATCTGTCCTGAGTGCCACTGTCTTGCTTGACAGGAATCCTTAAAAAGAAAAGTGGTGTCTGAAGTGACTGCAGGCCTGTTGACACGTTCAGCAGTTTGAACAGGGTTTCTCCTTCTGGTCTGTGCTTCAGGAAAACAGAAAACATGTCTAAGTCTGCAGCATGTGTACAGTGCCTGCAGTGATTTAGTACAAGTGGAGTTAGAAACCTTGAAAATCCCAATTTACAATGGAAACTCTGACAGGCCATCAAGTTCAATGTTACTTTTAAGTATTCCTATAATTAAACTGTCAACAAAACCCTACAATACAGTACTGCAACAGTCTCTGCATTTTCCTACTAATGTGCAGAGATAGCTTCCACTAAAGGTGGCAGCAATTAGGTATTCGGAACCCATGGAAAACTAGAAAAATACACAGTGAAAAAATTCAACGAGAACATAAAAAACCAATCTTCTTTTTATTGCAGCAAACAAAAATGCTGCAGAGCATGCTGTGCATTCACAAACTGCAATCATAGAAAAGGAGAGATTAGGGGAGAAGGGAAAAATGAGTTGTGCTATTGATACTTGGCTGTTTCAGAAAAATGTGTAGGCAGTTAAATGTTGTGTATGCTGAACAAGAAATCCTCTGAAGCTGTTTTCTTTTAACATGAAAATACTAGCATGACACTGCCAAAAGATGAAAATTCCACATGTTGAAATTAGAATACCTATATCCTCTGATCTATTATGAATTATCAACTCCTCAATACTAAGGAATATACAAATAAAGAGTCTAAAAACTATTCTGTGAATCATTTTTAGGAAATGAAGGAAGGCTTTATATAGAATTCTTTGGTGTAAATCCAGGAAATTAATGAATTTCCCACTTTCTACTGCAGAATATTCCACGACATTAATTTCACTATGGTTTTGGTAGGTTTTCCTGGAAGTTTGAATCTGAAGATACAAGTCACTAAACCCCAGAGGTCTGACTCCAGGATTCACCAGGATGGCACCTCTCATTAATAAGGAATAATTTATGAAAAAAGGCTGATTTCCTTCCTGCAGCCACCCATTCCTCACTTGCACACACTCTTTTTTTAAATCACCCAGTGGTATTTCATGGTCTGCTCAATACTGTTTTGTGTGCCCAATAATTTTTGCAAGTGCTGAGGAAGAGAATGGACAGCAGGGCTGCTGATCCTGTAACCCCTGAGCTCAGCAGGAGTGACAGCAGCACTCTGGTGAAGGTGCCCATCACAATTTGGGCTGAAGGGAAGGTGGGAGGGGACTGTCAGCCCAGCAGCACTCAAATCCCTCTGAAGGTGGATGCAGAGTTCCAGGTCCTGGTGGAGCTCTGTAATTGCAGTGACCAGAGCAGCAGCAGGCCTGGCCAGGAGAGCCAGAACCACTGGAACCAGCCATGAGGCTCCTGAGAGTGTCTGGTCCAAGGAGAATATTTCTATCCAAACTAGCCAAGGACAGTTTGTGGGGCTGAGGAGCCAAAAGGACCCTCTGCCCATGGCCACCTGTGCAGATCCAAGGCAAGTCAGTGCTTTTTGTTGATTAGGATACATAAACTTCTAAATGCCATTAACAGGTCTAATTCCTTCACCTTCTCTTTTCCACTGCTTCTCTATCTTTAAATGGGAAGTGTTTGAATGAGAGTAATGGTGACTCAAATTAATTTGTATTGCACTCTATTTTTAAGCATCCTTTCCTGAAAAGCTTTTGGATAATATTTTGGTTTTGTCTCCCATACACAGAGATATAATTTAACAACTGAGGACTTGCTATACATTACTGTTAAACATGACTTTTAGTAGCCACATGGACTGGGAAACTGCTAGGAGAAAAGTTAACCTGTGAGTGATTCAAGTCCTTTGACTTCTTTGCTTGGACTGGTACCTGACTTGATTTTTCCCTGCTGTTTGTTTCTAGTGGAATGGAGCTCTTCAGAAGACTTTTCTCCTTTGGCTGGTGAAATAATTATGGATAATCTTCACTCTTTGAGGTGCTCCATCACAGGTCTCAGGACGGTGAGTTCCAGAGGACTCATTTAGACCTTGCTGGCCCAGTCTCCACAGTGATACAATAGCAGGAGAATTTGCATCATCACCCCTCAGAAATCACTGCAGAGCCTTTCCTGTAGCAACATGTACCAGTGATTGAGCACAGTGTGTCTGGTAGCCATAATCCAAAAGTCACAAAGGAATAGAACCATTTTTTGAGTTATCATTCTCAGGAGAAATTGAGAAAGACTGGAGCAAAAGCTGCTGTTTTCTGGGTCATGGGATAATCAGTGCAGATCAAAGGCTCTAGAGGAATCTAGACCTGACTCTGATGACCAATACCTCAAATAACTCTTTCTCTTTTCCTTCCAGAAATGCACATGTTGATGGCAATCATTCTCATTTTTTGTTATTTGTCTTTGTTTATCTCTTTCACACCAAACAGAGCCGAGTCTCAAACCTTGTCCTCAAATCTTTGTAGTATGTTTCAATCTTTATGGTGCATTTAAATTATTAAAGCTATTTAAGTTTCTCACTGAAAAAAAAAAAAAAAATCTTTGTAAGGCACGGCTCTGTTACAGCCAAGGTTTTGAATCCAGTGAGGTTTTGACTCCAGTTGTTTCCTTTTGCAGGGCCAGAGATATTATGTCCGTGTCTCAGCCTACAACATGAGAGGATGGGGACCTCCACGCAAATCTACTCCTGAATGTGCTTCTCCTTCAAGTAGGTTGGGTTTGTCTGCCCTCCAGGTTTGTCAATGATGTTGGAGTTCCTGATGTAATTGTCATGTCGTCTACGAGTGAAATAAATAATAAAACTCAACTCCTTCCAACCCCCCAAAATAAGCAAAATAATAATTGATGTATATTTATGTCTCAGCTTTTATTCTTCTCCAGTCCTTTGAGAGAAAATTGTTTTCTAGTCGTTAACCCTTTAAAAAATTAGAAATGTTTTAATCTTAATTTCTCTTAGGAGAGGTCTGATGTATGGAACTTCATATTTCAGTACATGAATGGATCAAAACCTGAGCTGCTAGAAGCAAAACATTTACATGTATCTCCTGTAGTTTTATGTTTTACCTTGTAGCATTGCAGATCCCATTCACTGGATCATTCTTACAGCATCCTTTACATAAAATACTCCAGTGTGGACACTCATGGTGGTAGGATGTAGCCTGTAAATGTTCCAGAAATGTCCAAAAGCCTTTCTTCCTTTTCCAACCTCTGGCAGGTCTTCTCAGACTCCATTAGGGCTATGATTTGTCATCTGTAATTTTTAATCTATTATAATCACTGTGTATTGTTGGTTGTTTTTCCAGACTTAGTGTTCCCTGCCAAACTGGCTCAGTGTATTACAGCTCCCCTTGTATTGATTAATGCAGTAAAGTGGGAATTTTCTTTTTATTGCATTAACACTAGTTTTTATTGGGCTAATGTAGCAATTTAATAACCTTGCATGCTAATGTGAAAAAATATAACAAGCTGTACCTACTCCCAGTAGTCATAATGGAGAGGGTTGGATAAATAAGGCCTTGGCATTACCATTGTCCCATTTTGCTTCAATTTTGTTCTTGTGTTTTCTCCAGAACAATACCAGAACTAGGCTAAAGAAATATTCTGCTCAAGAACAAAAATGGGCTACAATCATGGGGAAAAGAAATCTGCTGTGGATAACTGAATAACTTGGTGATGTGCAATTACCTTGACTATAGCCAGGTGTAATTACTCAGGACTTGGCCCCAGAAACCCCAAATTTAAATCAGCTGGGGGACAGATTCTTTTAGAGTAGCTTCCAGTTGTTCAGCCAAATATCCCAAAGAAGGACCACTCCTGGCAAGACAGGTGCTATTTAAGACTGCAGCTTTGTATGATGTGAATTTTGCTTTCAGCATATTGCATTCTCTTCCCTTTTTATAGTTCCCTGCTATTAACCTTCTGAAACCTGACATTATGTGCCAGTTCCAAAGTTTTGGGGTGTGAAGGAAATCTTCCTGCAGATTTCAGTGGATCAGCACAAAAGCTATGGAGAAAATTCTGTTCATTCCCCCTGTACAGTATTTCAGGGTTTTAAAAGTACAGCAGGTTCTGGAATTGCTGGGTTTAGGGCCACATGCTTAAGCTTTACAGCAAGACCAGCAGAGCCTAAATGCAAATCTTTTCATAAAGTAATACATTAGAGAGACATGTTATTTACCACTGCAGTTACTGGGGGCAGAACTTCCCTCTTCACATGACTGCCTTCACCACTGGTTTTGAAAAGCAGCAGATTTGTGCTTGGCAAGGAGGCAGCAAGCTGACATTGCACCAGAGCTGCAGAACAAAATACAGCCCTGAGCTAAAATGTAGATGGGAATACATTAATGCTCTACAAAGTTGTCTGTAACAGCAGCCACAAGAATATGTAAGGGAAAGGAAAGCTTCAGGGCCTGACACTGCTCCAGTCCAATCCCAGAGCATCAAAGGTTGGTGGCACTCAGAGATGTGTCTGTGTGTGATGACAGGGAGCACTTGCCACTGTCCTGCTTCCCCCACACACAGCAGCAGCCTGGAAAGTGGTGGCCAACATTGTGCAACTTGTCTGTGAAACCCCAGCAGGCAGAAACATTTCTAGGTTTATTCATTAGCAGGTGAGTGATGGACAGTGGGGGAAGCTGTTCTGGTTGCTGTGTCATTTTTAAGATAGTCAGCAATCTGAAGGTTCAAAAGATTAGAAACCACTGGGATAGAGGCATCAGGAGGTTGTAAGAAACTCTACTAGCTGAATAACACCAAAGCACTTTGAGACTGGTGAGTTCCAGCTGATCCTTGCTGGCTGCTCACAGGAGCTCCAATGACATTTTCCCCACACAGAGCAGTAAAGGCAGCTGGCCCTGATGTCTGCAGTAGCCCAGAGCACACAGGACAGCCCCTCTGCAGCTGTCACACTGCCCACAGGCTATCAGGATACCAAAGGTCTTCTCTTTCCAGCTCTTCATGGGGCTTACTCTGGCTGCTACACCAAATGTAAATAAACAGGTATTTAAATCCCTGGCATAGTGAGCCCATTGGAAGGAATGCTTGACTCCAAACTTGCACTAGAAACTGGATCTGTATATTTAGTGAGTGAGCAAACTGCTGGTGGCTAAGAGTACACACACAGCCTCTGTGCCAGCGAGATGGGAGCATGTCTCCTGTGCAGACAGATCTCTTAATACCTTGATCCACCATTCCTTTGGGCCAGGAAACAGGTGCAGTGAGCTTTTCTCATTATAATCAAAGTATGAAAATAGCCAAGTCTGGAATTAAAGAGCTCCTTTCTGGTACACACAGTTTCTTTCTATTTTTGATGAGTTTGCTGGGTTTTTTTAAATGAAGACTGAGATTCTCATTAGCTGCAAGGGAAAGAAAGCAAAGTCTGTTGGAGGTTGAAGGTGTATGGGACAAACACAGCAGGTTCTTGCCTCAGGAGTGCAGTGCTGCACAGCCCGTGGGCTCCAGGGCAGGAACTGCCAGCATCAGTTCAGGCCTCTGCTGGGAGCAGATCTCCAGAAGAGATTTTACTCCAAGCATGTTTCTCTGGCCACAGGGCAAGCTCTGGGAGCAGGAAGATGTTCATTCTCTGCTGTGCAGAACTGTAGGAGAGTTGGAGTGGAGTGGAGCCTCTTGGTGTTGGCAGAGGTGGCACAAGGAGCATTGTGTGACCTCAGTGAGAGGCTGAGTGTGAGGACAGGCTGAGAGCAGCCCTGACTGCAGCACCAGAGCCCATTCAGGGAGAGAAATGCTTTGTCAAGTCAGTCACTACAGGAGCTTCTCAGAGCTGGCTCTGAGCTCGTTTCTAATAATCATTATGATTAATTACCCAGCTGGCACGAGGCAAAGAAAACTCAGTGTACAAGTAACAACAGACTTAAAAATTACTCCTGCCTGCTGAGATGTAAAACTCCTCTAGAGCCGAGAAGTACCAGAGGCAAGAAAATATTTTTAGACCCTCTCCTGCACCTTTGTGTTTCATTTCTGTTTATTTCCTTTGTTCAATAGACTGGAAAGACTGCAGAGGAAGAGAGCCTCGGCACAGGGGACACACAGAGGCCCTGGAACGCCTCCTTCAGCAGGTTCGAGCAGCTCATCAGCACCATAATTGCAGAGGTAAGGAGAAATGTCTGTGTGGTAGGGCACCAGCTGAAGCCTCTGTGGCGCCTGTAATTTTAGCAGTTTTCTAACTAGGTCATACCTTCTCATTCATCAGGAAAAGAAAGATATTAATATTGGCCCATCTGGAATCACTTTAGCACGCTATCTCACTCTTAACCCTTGAACTTAGTTGGATGAAAACATCTGAAGGCTGCAAAGTGCACACACACAGGCAGTCTTTCTCCCTCCATACACTACACACCTATTGATTTGTTTTTTCCCTACAAATTAGTTTCACACAAGATGCCACTAAAATGTTTCAAGGATGGCTTTTTTATTTTTTTCATGTTTTTTAACTGTTTAGACAGTTAACAACTGTTTTGGATCAAAAGGGAGGAATAGGCTGCCTCCAAATGGAAGACACTAAGTGGATGTCATGCCAATCCATAATGAAAAATACTTGCACAATGCAATAGGAAGATAAGATTGCTACATTTCAAAACAGAATGGATCAAAACTAGGAGAGAGTTCAAATCTCAGCCAGTGTTCATTCATGAGAAACAGACTGTGCCTTTAATAGCTCAAAGCCAAGGCAACAGCTTGGCATTCTTTTTAGAGGCTGTATAAAAACTCCTGTTCTATATGGGTTGCTGAAAAGTACTATTTATTTTCTTAAAATAAACCTTTAACTGGAATAATGCTTCATTGCAAAGGGACTTCCTTTAAATGGAAAAGTTAAATTATCATGAAGTTTTCATTTTTCTTCACCTAGAATGACTGCTATATCACATTGCATCAATTGATTTAAACTCATAGAAATATTTCAAGCTAAAATCATCTGTCTGAAATGAAAAGATGCAGCCTTTGTTCTTTACATGCACATTTGTAACCATCACACTGATCCACAGTCTGACACAGCCCATTGTAACCATAGCAACTTCAACTATTCATCCATGATGCTTGGAAAGGGAAAGGAGATACTGCAAGAAAATGTTGTTTCTCTAATTAAAATTCATGCAAACAGCATCACTTGCAGGTGGTCATGGTACAGAAAATACAGATGATGTGTTCTATCTCTTACATGGCTTTTTGTGCTATTACAGAAGGCTTTTTTCAGGGTACAGTGTTTCCTTTCTGGAGTTAGTGCCTATCTCAGCTCTTTCAGGCTGCCTTTCCAGTGAACAGGGAGTAAGTGATGGAACATCTGAAAATATTCTTAGTATAAATTGTTTTACTGACATAGCAGCCCAGAACAGAAGCAGTTATAAACATCATGCAGAAAATCCCTTCTTTTGACATTCTGACACTGGTGCCTGGTTCTTATAAAATCCCACTGCTCCTGAAATTAACCCCAGCCTCAAAACTGAGCACAGAAAACTTTGTTGTTGATTTCCTAGCAGCTTTTCCTTGAATAATGAATAACAATCAGAAAACGTGTTTAGCTCAGAACATTTTTTTCTATGCCTGAAAGACTGTGGGACCTCACATAGGGCAGTACTGCAGAGTCAGCTTGAGCAACATCCTTGCCTCCAACCAAATAAAAATCTCATAATTGCTTGTAATTAGCATTACACAGTATTATATTTTGGATAAATCAAAATGGTGTCATCATGGAAGAACTTGCCTTAAATATATGACTATGTCAATTCCTTTTATTTCATTAATTTGGTAAGGAATCAAAACAAAGTTTGCAAGAAAAGTAAGAATTATGATGTCACTTTGACTCAGAAATCTCATTCTGGTATTTATCTATCACAGTCCAGCACTGTGATCTCGAGTCCTGGGGTGAGCATGGCAAAATGGATAGGCAGGGACAGGTAGGATGGAGTGTCCAAAACCAGAACTCTAATGATGGCAAAATAACAAACACAGGGACCTCNAATGGTGTCATCATGGAAGAACTTGCCTTAAATATATGACGATGTCAATTCCTTTTATTTCATTAATTTGGTAAGGAATCAAAACAAAGTTTGCAAGAAAAGTAAGAATTATGATGTCACTTTGACTCAGAAATCTCATTCTGGTATTTATCTATCACAGTCCAACACTGTGATCTCGAGTCCTGTCCAGCTGGGGTGAGCATGGCAAAATAGATAGACAGGGACAGGTAGGATGGAGTGTCCAAAACCAGAACTCTAATGATGGCAAAATAACAAACACAGGGACCTCAGGGCCCTAGAGGCAGCATCCAAAGCACAAGGTAACAGTCTAAAGGCTTACCTGGGGGCAAGGGTCCAGTCTCAAACCAGGACAGGAACATGACCTTGTACATCAAAGGGCCCGAACCAAGGGAGAAGCAGAAGCAGAAGCAGAACCAGAACCATGGCCTATTTTGGAATGATCCCATTTGCATCCTTTCAGTGTCCCACATCCCACTGCCTCAGGTCCATGCTTTTAGTCTGAGCTACTGGGCTAAGCTATTATCCACCCCAGCTAATTCACTTGCAACATTTATCAACCTCAGTGGATTCTGGGGACTTGGATCAAGGATCTGAGATAAGCTGCTGTATATGGAAACCCCAAATAACAGCTTTCACTTCATGCAATGCAGAGGCTTGATCTCTATATTTAATTAATGTAAATTAGCATGATTGGCTGACAGGGTGGAAGTCAGCATGGCCCTGCTGTTGACACACAGGCTGAGGACCTGCCCAGGCATTTTCCTGCCCTTTGCCATGATTTCCTTGACCACATTCTGGTTAATGCTGGATCTCTGCTTTGCCCCATTTGCTGTAGAGCTGTCAGTAAACAGCTGGACATTGTTTGAGGAAGGCCCTTGAATCTGCCTACAAGGGCTGATGAGCTGTGAGAGCAGAATCAGGCTCTGATTCCCAGAATTAGAGCTCAGTGGGAACAGAGCTGGGATCAAACCTGGTGTCCAGGCACCTCTGCTGGCCCACAGTGATTCCTGGCTCAGAGTGCAGCACAAGTGACAGGAGGGCAGAAACAACTGAGAGCAATCAATAAAAATGGTCAGAGATTATCTGAACAATGCAGGCAAAAGCCTCAGAAGGCAGGGGAGCTGAGGATGAGGCTGTGTGCTGCTGCTCCTGCGGGATCTGGGAGGGGACATTGCCCTCATTCCAGGCAAATCCTTCAGCCAAGTCTGTTCATTCAGGCTCTGCCTTTTGCCCTGTGCTTTGCATTGCAGGGGCTGGAGAAAACAAGATTGCAAAAATACCAGGAAGAATACACTGGAATGTACAGTGAGTTTAAGAGCTTTTGGAATTAGATCAGCTGTTGCTTTTGAACCTGCTCTGTGATATGATGAAATCTAGGGAATTACTTAGGAAGCTTTGCTTTCATATGTTTAATCTTCTGGAAAACCCTGATTACAAATAACAGTCATCCATTTGTCTTCATAATACCATGCTACAGACTATCATAACTGAGTTACTACAATTGCATGTCCTGGCAACACTTCAAATATATTTATTAAGTATTCTTTTTCTTGTGGATTTTTCTTTCTAAACAATTCAGAGTGGATTAGGTAATTGTGTGACACTTCATTAAGAAAGGAACCCAACTCTTCAGTAGAATTCTTATCAGATATTTTCCTTCTGAAATTCAGTTGAAATGTATTTGACTAAACAAATCAGAGGCAAAATAAAAATGTTCTCATTTTAATTTGATTCACAAGCAGAGCACATAGTTTTAATTGCATTTAGCAAAAAGAAGGATCTCTGATTCCACAAGGCATTTAATATGTTTAGATTATAATTCTTTGTGAGAATATACAAAAGCAGACTTGAGAACCAAGCTATAGACTGAGAAATTCAGGTTGGGAATTTAGGAAGAGACCCCAGATGCACACAAGCTTGAGGGGGCAACGTGGTTCTTGTTCTTCCAAGAGGTAGCTTTTAGTATGGGTTGTATTTACATAAGAAACTGCAAAGAAATATTTATACACCCTCTACCTCTGAAGAGAAAGGCTGCCAGTGTCAGAAATGCACCTTTTTAATTGAGTTGCCTTTTTCAGCCAGGTTTGAACCCTTCTGATCTAAATCTAATCACTGGAAATTCTCCCATCTTGGCTGCTATGTGCTCACTCCCAGGCCTCTATTAAAGAGTTCACAGCTCAGTTGCTCTATCATTTGTTAATATAACCTTACTGTGTTGCTACTGGTGCTTTTCCATGAAGGTTTCTCCATGTTATTTATTAGTTAATTAAGTAACAGACAAAGTTCCATTTCCTGCAGATCCAAATTATCCTCTAATCTCAGCTCCATGTTTTCTGGCTTCTAGACACACACTACTGTAAAACAAAAGCAAATAACAATATAGGAGAGTTTACAGCTTCCATCTAGTTTTACATTAATTCTTTTGCTGTTGGTTTCTGCAAAGCTGTGGACTAAACCCAAACCACTGAATAGACCAATATATAATAATAATAATAATAATAATATATTTCACTTGTAATGTGCCCTCTTATTTTAATGCTGCAGTCTCTGGGTGTTTTACACAAAATTATGTTGCTCTGCCTTCAGTAATTTCCTCCTCCATTCCCTCTATATAGATGGAGGCAATACAGAAGAAAATAATTAGAATGAAATTTATATCCCTAAATTGATCTTAACCTTGGAAGAAGGAAACAGTAAGAACATTTTCATGTAGCATTTGGTTTACATTACTGCAACACACTGAAAAAAATTCACAGTAAAATAACCATTATCTGAGGAGATAGGGATGGAAATACAAATGAATATTTTTAGGAGGAGAAGAAAACAAAGGAGTAGTCATGGATTTGGATGAGTCTGTTTAAGCTGAAGAGTGCATTGGAGAATATGCCATGGAGAACAAGTTTGCACTGGAAAGACAATGGATTTGATGATCTAATAAGGCTCATACATCTGAACTGTATTATTTCACCCCCAACAGAACCTTGTTCTCTTTGTACTCGCTGTTCCACAGAGCAGTAATTATTGCTAACAATGTGTCTGCTTGCTGGGGCTTTCAATGTGCCAATCGTGGTGCAAATTTATTCAGCATTTAAAATACACCAAGCACTTCCACAGATGGGGTTGTGAAAACAGCAAATTGAGATGTTCTTCAAATATTCAAAATTAGAACTCACCAGGGAGACACAGACAGGCACCTCCTATTCTGTGCCAGAGGAAAGTGGGAAATACTCTGAGAACACCTAAGCAGATGACCTGCAGCTTTCAACAAGTGGCTCTTCATGAATCATGGGGTTTTTCCCCTCTGGAGAAGGGTGTCCCTCAAAAAGCTTCACATTTCAGTCTGAATGGGGATCCATGCCCCATCCAAATAAACAGTCAGATCCTGGAAAAGTGAGATGTGCTTTCACAGGGACATTTTTTGTTTTGTCTTTCTTTTCCTATCACAGCAAATATCTGAAGAATTAACTCTATTTTTCAAAGTATTTCTGCCATTTCTCTTACAACAGCATTAAACAGACATTGCAAAAAACAAACCCAAACCCAAACAGTGTTAAATGCCCATGGCTTTCAAATCCAGACATGAACAAGTACTGCCAGTACATTATAAAGTGCTGCCTGTCCCTGATTGCCATCTCTTGTGTCCCCTCCAAAACTGCTCACAGGCACACAGGGGTTCACAGCTGTTACACACAGCTCAGGGCTTTCAATGCCCCTGATATTTCCTTGGCTTACAAGGCCATGCAGGAGACAAGGGAAGACATTAAGTCAAATTCATCGAAGTGAAAAAGAATGTATAAAATGTATAAAAATTTAACAGTATTTTCTTAGAACATTGGGGCAATTCTGTTGGAGAGCTGGCCCAGAGAAGCTGGCAGGCACACAGCAGGTCTCAGCTTTGCCTTGAGGTGAACAAAAGAGTTTAACACCTCTTCCTTGGATTCCAGATCACGAGGGAGCAAAGGTAACTGTGGAAGCTCTGAGGTAATACATGAGTGGAAGTTGTTGGGGTGCAGAAAAAAAAAATCCAAGCAACAGCAGATGCATTTAATGTGATCTACAGAAAGAGGAGGGTTAATCTTGTCTCCTGAAAGCTTTTCCTTAGGTTACACTGGTGATGCTGGGATGTCAGTGGCACCAATTATTCACTTCTTAGAAGCTTAAGCTACATGTGGTAAGAAATTTAGAAATGACAAAACCCTTAAATGTTGACTGATGATTCAAATCCCTTCTTGGGTTTTTGAGACCACTTGCAAAATTCCCATCCTTTCTGAGCATTAAGAGTGTGTAGGGCTGGTTCAAGCTTGCCTCAGAGCAAGACAGCTTTATCTTGTCTGAGTTTGCAGCAAGTGAGGAAATTGTCTGTGCTGTGCATCTCTAAGTTAATGAAAACACCATCAAAAGGTTGATTTGAGCATCTTTCTAAATGTTGTCTTTTGAAAGGAATGTAATGGGCACTGACTGAAATTTAGTGCTGTGGTTCAAGAAACAAAGGTTTTTTATGAGACACTGACTGAAATTTAAGAGCTGGGTTGGGTTTGCTTCTTTTTGCCATTTCAGAAAGTTCTAAATTACAAAATGCTGGTCGCAAGCAATCGGTTTCCAGAAGCCTGAAGCACCTTTTCCATTCATCAAACAAGTTTGTGAAGACTCTGAAACGGTTTGTCATTCCTTCTATGTTCCAGACATTCTGAATTTTGGCAGTTGTTGTTCTGTATTAGAGGAAAGCACCTCAGAAATCCGTGTGAATATGCCACTACTGGTGAGCCAGCAACTGGTCAGAATGAATGGATAAAATCACAGATGTGTGAGACTGGTGCAGCTGACAGGAAAAGAATGCTCCAGCTCCTGCTGAAATCAATAGAATGTTTTCCTTGTTACTTTTTGAAGTGGATTCAAATTGTTACAGAGTGAAATATTCTCTGCAAACCCAAAGTGCAGCTACTGAGCTGTTTGAAAGCACTGCCTCTGTTGCTGCTCATTAATGAAACTACAACATTTATTCATTCATAATACAAAGTGCAGGGCTCAGATAACATTTGAATGACCCACTGGTAACAAGCTGTACATGTAGGAATCTCTGACATCCTCAGCTGGATTTGCAGGCCACTATGACCCAACCCTCAGCCCTGATAATTTGTTTGAGCAAATGGAAGTTGCTTATTTTGGATTATTTCTTCTTTCATTGCCAGGAGTGTTCAATTTGCATGTTCTTCTTTGTATTTAGATGAGAGTTTGCTTCTTTCAGAAGAGCTCTCCAGTGTCTTCAAATTCCCTGCAGTAACTATTTAACATATGTAACTAATTGTGAGGGTAAATATTGAAAGCAATGATCTCTATAAATGGGTTTGCAGATATGTTGGCCAAATTACACTCAATTATACCAATGAAAATCCATAATAATCCCCCTGATTTCAACTGAGTTACTTCAGATTGGCTCTGAAGTAAAGGAGGGCAGAACTAAGCACATTAATGATAAGTTTTAGTAAAATTTCTGATTTCTAAAGGGCATAAGGCCTGCATTGTGTACTGTGTACTCTGGCAGAGTTCTCACTGTAACTGTCATTGGTTCACACAGATCCATAATGTCTTAGACTCATGTAGTCTCACATCATCTAAAGTGATAAACTTCCCAAATATTTTTCAGAATTCACTGACTGAAGTTGCATGACCTTATATTACACAAGTTTAGACCAGATGATTCACTTTGTCTCCTCAGAACTTAACATCTGTGATACTTTTACTAAATTTGGCATGGATGTGAATAGACATGAAAGGTGTTTGATAGTGTTTCCTTCTCTTTTTAGGGGACTCTACTTATCTGTTATACTTTTTTACAAAGACAATTTGTTAGTAACCAATGAAGATCAAATCCCAATTGTGGAAATCGATGACTCTCACAGCAGTTCAGTCATGCAGGATTTCCTGTGGTTCACAAAGGTAATGGGAGTCTAATTCCATCTATTGCTTCTGCAGATTTGTTGTTAGGAATGCACAGGCCTTAGCTCATCACTCTGAATGTATGAAATGATGTCATTAAAAAGCTGAATGATGAAATGCTATATCACTCATGTTAAAGGCAATTTTCACCAACAGTCATGGAATAAATCCTGACTGGGCCACTGACAGTCATACAATGAACTCTCAAGGTATGATCCCAGATGAGTGATTGCTATGTGGATACTCACAGGTTTCATGGACATTTAGAGCAAGAGCCTAAGGAAATAACCAGGGGGGTTAAATTTGGTGTTGTGGTTGTGTCATCACTCAAGTTGTCCCACAATACTTTTTTAAACCACAAAGAACAGTAAATCAATTTTGCACAATAGTCCAAAGTCAATTGGAACAGGTTCATGATGTTTGCAGAGCACCTTCTGTGTGAGTCAGTATCTGTGTCATGTGTATCCAGCCAGCTGATTGCTGTCTGCAGCAACACAAAATGTGCAATATCTACGGATTTTTCCAAGTCCAAAATGCATTTTAGTATCACTTCTGCTTTTGCAAATGCTGAGAACAAGAACTGCCTGAAGTGGATCTGTTTTTGCAGTTGTCTTGCATGTGGGATGACATCAGGTGGCTGAGGCAGAACATGGCTGTGTCTGTGTCCTCCTCCACAGCACTCCAGGCCAGGCAGAAGATGCTTTCAGCAGCAGCACAGCTACAGGTGGGTCCCATGGCATATTTCTGGCTGCTAGCTCAGTGACTTTCTGATCCCCAAGGCACAGAGCTGCCAGCTGTCCCTAGGGCTGTTCTTTGGAGCAGCACTCTCATTTCCAGCTAAATGAGGCACTGAGTCTCTCCTGCCAGGAAGGAAGGAGTTACATTAAAAGTAAAGAGTAGGAATACCAAAGGAAAGAAACAATGGGAAGGAAGAACAAAAGAAACAAAGAAACAGATATGAACCAGTAAATAATGACCAGGCAGAGAAGCCTGTGAGTTTCCAGACTGGGAATTCAAAGTTGTAATCCTAATATTTGCTACTCTAAAGCCTCTTATAGGTTTATTCATTATTAATTATTAATCTATTAATGAAGCATTTAAAGTCTGCTCTATTCCAACATCTGCTGCAGATGCAACCTGAGTGGTACTGAACAGGTCACTTAAATCCTTCTGTGCCTCAGTTCACTAGTTGTTATGCAAATAGAAATTACACTTTGCCCAGCAGAACATTTCTGCCTTTATTGTAAAGCTTTGAAGTTGGGTTAAGTTTGGCTTCACGACAACAGGAAATCTTTAGCCAGCAGGCAGACACTTTCATTAAAATAGTTACTTTTGTGGGAAAATGCATTTTCCAAAAGCTGTGTGCATGATTGTTACAGAAAAAGTCTATCCAGGCCTCACTTTTGTTGAAGTCAGCAAAACTTCCTTGAAAATCTGTGGAACAGTGCTGGCATTACTGCAGATCCTCATTGCTGGGCACAGTGGTGGCCACAGGTCACCCCAGGGGCTGTGTCAGCTCAGTGACCTGGTTTGCAGCAGCTGGGAGAGCCACACACTGTGGGGCCACTGCTAAAATGTGCATGTGGGGTTTGTTTCACACCTTTGAGCTCTCTGTGCAGGAGAGCACCTTCCTGGGCAAGCACCTGTCTGGACTGATGGCCCCAAAGCACCCCGAGGTGTATCAGTGCCAGCCTGCTGCACCTTTACTGGAGGGCCACCTGTGTCAAGCAGCAGCTGCTTGTCAGTCCTTTGAGCTGTGATAGAGAAAGTTCTAACTCTATCTGCTGATATTCCCTGGAGGGGCTGGCTCAGCTCAGAGCTAACATTTGGTTAGCTCAGGTCCAACCCCCCTGTGCAGATCCCGTTTAGCAGAGCTGCACTCAGAGATACTCAACATGCCCAGTGCACTCTGGCTTTATTTGCCACCAGAGATGCAAAGTGCAGAGCTTGAAACACAGAGACACAGCAAATGTGCCCATGTGGTGTGTTGCCCTGATGAAGTTTAGCCAAATTTGTTGCCCTAAATGTGTGTTCTGTTTGCCTGGTCCCTGAGGAACACGGGGATTGTCACCCTGCTGCCAGCCTCAAACGATGTGTGGCCTAATGGGATCTGCCAGTGGAAGGATCTCAGTCAAGTTTACATGGTTGAATACTTTTTATTGAGGCAGTTAATAGACTGACTCCACAGGAATTTAGGACAGAATGGAAAAGATCAGTGATGACACAGCTGCTCAGGGACTAGATCAGTAGATTCAGAGACAACAGGGACTGCAAATTTGCTTGTTGTTACCACCAGACAACTAAAGCAAACAAAACACAAGTGATGGGGTGACAAGTTAAGCAGACAGGAGACTTTTTTATTGTATGAATCAGTCCCATATTGATATTAGTAGGTCCCCCATTCCCTGTGCTGGAATGTCATTCACAACACAGTGACAGTAGAGAACTGTTTGTTTTCATCTGGGCACATCCATGTGCTGCAGTGATTAATATGACAATGAGATGGCTAAGGATTACTGCCAGGATCTGCCCCAGCTGGAGACACAGGGATCAGCACAAAATGTACACTCAAGACACCCAGAGTCAGCCAGAGAAGGAGACAAACCCCAAAAGGCAGAACAGTGAAAACAGGCAGAGGAGAGAGGCTGAATAGACACCAACAGTCTGCCTGAAAGAGATGCACAAAGCTAAAATGTGTCACCCAAACCCAGGCACTGTGCTGACTGCTGAGAGTTTATAAACAATTTAATAATATTGAAGTTGGTAAGTAAATATTGCCTGCTAAGTGCAGATATTTAACTTCAGTACAATCTATTAGTTTACAATGTCATTAAGTTAATGTACAGCACTTCCCTAAAGACACAATGTGTGTCATTGTGAATTCAGGTTTTCATTTTACACTACCCTTCTCCCTACCCAGCTTACCGTAGATCTCTTGAAAAATCACAAAGTAATGAGCATATTTTAAATGTTAGGCATTTTTCTTTGAGACATCTGGGAATCTCTTCAGTGGCTGGTCACTGGATTGAGTGTGTTTGCACCTATAAGCAGATGCCTTACTGTGTGAGGAAAGGGATTTTAACCAAAATACGTATTTTATGTGGAGTCTTTTAAAATTACTTTTCTTTAATCCTCACATATTTTCCTGGAGAGCTTTGCCTGGGTAGTTTTGTTAGTTTCTGCCTGTTTTGTCAAGCACATTCTTGGTATCTGAAGTAAAAGGGTTCGTGTCTCTTCAAATCCTGTGCTTCACAAACACACCCCACAGCTTAGCTCCAGAATTATTTACATTCAGCACAAACATGAGGGTCTCCTGATTTTGTTGCTGAAAATAATTTGAATAATTTTTAAATGGAAAACAGAGAATGGAGATTATAGTTAATGAATATAGCAAAAAAATATTTAAAGTGTGTCTTATGAATGATTTGGGGAAAGAGGAAGAATTTTATATGATCTCTGACATTTGGTTCTGGGAAGGTTCAGATAAGCACCCAGCTCTTAAGTTTAAATCAAAGGAACCATCAGCAGAACAAAAATGAATGCTTTCAAAAATTGCATCCTTCATCTTTACATGACTGGGCAAAACTAGGAAGTCTGGCCCAAAAAAGTGAATTTCTTTGCAGTAAATAGATCAATTAATTTGCCTTTTACAAAGGCATGGGGTCATAATAGTATTTCTGAGGTTCTCCATTAACCAGTGGAGTAAACACTGCTGGACAAAAATGCATCAGAGGATCCACAACTCAATCCACAAACACAGCCTGAGGAAAAACATTTCCTTTTGTCACTAAATGATATGACTGTAAGGCAAGGGTTTGAGAAACACAGCATGTCTCAGTGAAGTCAATAGGACTGAAATCAATGAGCACAAAGCTACATTTCAAACAATACTCTCCTGATATGTGATGAATAACTTTCATTTTATGTTTGTTTTCTAGAATTTGCTGGGAACTCACAATTTAGGCAGAGTTTTTTATGAGCCCATCAAGGATCGACATGGCAATCTGCTGATAGTTACTGTAAGAGAAGTGGAGAGTCTGTACTCATTTTTTAATGGCAAATGGATGCAGGTATCCAAACTACAAAGCCAGAGGAAATCCCTTTCAACTCCAGAGGAGCCAACAGCATTAGACATCTTGCTTATAACAATCCAGGTAGAGCTTTGCTTCTCTTACTATGTGTTATTTGCTTTTAGAAAGCCTGTGCCAGAGCCGTGAGTTTTGGAAGCATCTTGTAGAATTTTAGGCCTTAGTCCAGTGCCCAATAAAATTAATGGCAAGGCTCCCATTGAGAGCAAAGACTTATATTACTTCCAGTGGGTCTGGGATCAGATCCTTAATATGCAAAATATCCATGAGATTCTAAAGAAATTACTTCAAAGTCCTACCAGAGAATAGTAGTTTCTATTGATTTCGGGAAACCAGGCTATGGAATTTTGTAGCAAGGGATATAAAAAAGCTTTAAAATTCTCTGGGATGTTCTTAAGCACCTATACAGACACTTAGAATTTCTACACTCTGTAAGATTTTTCCATCCAGCCTTGAAAACTAAATCTAGGTTTTAAACTTTACTGTTCTACTTAATAAACCTGTTCTGTAGGGCTCCGGGTTCCTTGGAGCCTGGTATAGCCACTAAAGAATCCTTTACTGAGCATAACCCTCCTTCAATTTCTGCACCACGTGCTCCTAGACTTGCAATTAGAAAAATGCCAAGGTAAGGACTGATCTCAGAAGCTGCTTGGCACACTCAGCTGTCACCATCCCTGAGATCTGTGGGGGTTCAGCCCTTCAGCAATTACCTTGAACTCACATTTGACAGAGACAGTTCATGTTAAGATTAATACATGTTTTCTGTAGGTGACAACAGCCAATCTCCTTAAAACTGTTGCACAGTCACCAAAATACAAGACAAAGCATTGCCTTAGTCCCTTCTTTAGCCCTGTCCTTGAGATGATGGCTGCTTGCTGTGGTCAGTTTTTGAATTAGAGGCACTTCATGGTGCACAGACTCTGCTTTTCATACAGGGAAGCAACAGGCAATCAAAATATGTGTTACCACTTTTTAGGAACACTAAAAAATTTCCAAACGACCATAAAACTTACCTGATCTATGCTAGATTTAATGTATTACAATGTGTTAAAGGTGCAGAAAATTGTCAATCTGGGCAAAAGTTTTATATGAGGAAAAGCAAAATACAGGCCTGATCAGATTTCCACAGAGATCCTAGTGGAAAAAATGTTCCCCTAATGGTTTACACATTCCTATCTAATGCCCACCCTTTCTTCTATTACTTGTTTAATCATCGAGTGGGTATTTTGTTCATGAAGTGCTTGTGAAAATGAGGGTCTAATTGCACTCGTCAGAGCCAAGCATAGCACTGGCAGATAATTTGATGGTTCCAAGAGTAAAGGCATAGGGCCAGGTGTCTTAATCCTCACCCACTGCAGGAGCACACATTTCTCAGGATGGATGGCAGCAGACATCATTTTTGAGGTAGTTTTGGAGAACTGATATACACAGCCCTAAAAATGTCTCCTGGCCTCAGCAAATTCACCATCAATGCTAATTTCTTCCAAGCCCTATTTGTTGATAAAGATATTTGTTCAGAAAATGCTGCCACTAATTCAATTTTGCAAACTACCAACCTCCCTGCTGACAGAGTTCTTCCTGTTGACAGCAGGTGATACAGAGCAGGTTTGGGAGAGATGTGGGCTGGGATCCCCTTGGGACAGTCCTGGCTGCTGCAGCTCCTCTCTCCCAGCTGCTCTGCTCCCTCTGTGTAGCCATGAACCAAACCCAAACCAGGGAACTGCTCAGCTGAAAAACAACTGCTCCTTTTCCCGGGTTGTTTTTCAGAGGAATCAGTTCCCTTGACCCAGCTCACCACTGGAATGATCAGACAGGAGGCAGACATGGGGGTTATTTAGGCCAGTTTAAACGCCACAGTTGCAGAAGATTAAAACCTCAGGTTGTCAGAGCCAATTCCTGCAGGACATGGAGACCTTAGAGATCCTGTGTATGGCTTTAAGTGAGACCAAACTACCAGAGATTATTCATATGCTTAAGCATGTGCTTAAATGCTTTTTGAACTGGGAATGACAGCTGTAAAAGCATTTGTTGCTTTTTGCTCCCAAACTCTTCTGCTTATGTGGAAAAAAATATGAGATTTTTATGTAGGACTGTTTCCCTTTAAACAGGACATACTTTCCTATCACAAACAAAGTCAGCAGCGCCTCCCTCCTGGCTTGTATCTGGGTTACCTGAAACTCTGCAGTTCTGTGGATCAGATCAAAGTGCTTGTGTTGCAGAAGCTGCCCAATGTCCTGTGTCATGTCAAAATCCGAGACAACTGCAATGTCTCCAAGTAAGTGAATATATAGATATACTTACACACACACAGACAGACAACAGCTGTATTTTGGAACAATTGATCAAATTTTAATGCCAAGCCAATTCTGCCATTGCAAAATTGGAGGTAGCAGCACGGTTTGGCTCTGCTGTGTGGCAGCAGGGTTTGGCTGTGGCTCTGCTGTGTGGCAGCAGGGTTTGGCTGTGGCTCTGGTGTGTGGCAGAAGGGTTTGGCTCTGGCTCTGGTGTGTGGCAGCAGGGTTTGGCTCCCGTGTGTGCCATCCCAGAGAGCTGTGCTGAGCTACACAGGTGCACCTGAGTTTTCCCAGCAGTCTGGAGACCTACCCAGAACACAGGGAGAGGGGCACATTGGTTTCTAAGGATGGTATTCCATGGTTATTCAGTTCTGCACAGGGGTAATGACCTGTTCAGAAGATCAGAGCCTGCAGTCCTGACTCAGCCTTCAGTGGATTCAGTGCCACCCTTTCCATGGATTTGCACTGACTGTGGGGTGTTGGTGTGGAGAATTTTTCTGTTTATTCTCTTGTGTGATATCTGGTTTTTTCACCCTAAACCACAGCTAACACACAGCAATTGAAAACCATATTTATAAATGCAACCAGCCAGCAAACTGCTGTGCTCTGGGAAAGCCATTTTCCCCTTGTTCACTGCTTCCCTTTCCCATTGGCAAGGGACCTGTTTGTACTGCCTGGTCCTTGCCTAGTGGGCAACACATTTTACTGACCTTTTTCTGGAGCTTTTCATCCCATATCATTTCAGCAGCCAGCTAAGAATGTTGCATGAGGAAAAAGGAACTGGATATTTACATAGACAACGAGGATATCCAGAATGTAATACTGAATACTAACAACAATGTTGGAAGGAATATAGGGCTAAGGCTTCAGAGTTTATACCCTGAATCAATCCCTGAGCCTTGAAGTTTGAGATCAGATCTTTATTTAGGAACAGATTATACCACAACTATTACTTGTCTTGTAGTGGAGTTTCCTGTACTTTTTTTTTTTTTTTGTCATGTTTGATGCTGGCTGCTATTCAAGACTGAATACAGGGCAGGGTGAATTAGGGATTGGATCCAGAACGATGATTCCCATGTTTATCAGGTCTCAAATAGAGACATGAGGAGGAAAAGAGGAAGTTCTTTGGCTGCAGTGAGTAGAATATAGTCCTTCACAGAGATCATAGTTCCTGTTAATTGTAGGAATTTCCAATGCATTTTTTTTTAAACATTGTGGTAGATAGGGAATGAAGAATGTGAAAGAGAAAACCTGAAGTGAGCCTTACTGAAATATTTCAAAGGCAGTTGGACTTGCAGAGGAATGTTCAGCCTGATGTACATTTGCTAGAAAAATAAAACTTTTCAAAGTTCAATCAAGATTGCACAAGTTTAGAATGTTTTGGTATATGAGGATTAAATGATCAACAGATCCCAAATGCACATACACGAAATTCCTGCTTGTGCATTGAACTGTTGTTATATTTCTAATTTTAACTTGACTCAACATACAGAGATGAGTGGGAATGGATCCAAACACTTTCTGGCTCAGAATCCGTGGAAAGTATGGAGCATACTTCAGACTGCCCTACTCAATTGTTCTTGTATGAGCTCCAGACAGCAGTGAAAGCTCTCCTCAAACAGATCAATCTACCTCTGCATCAGGTATTTGCCTTTTTGGGATTTATCACCTTTTAAAAACGCCATTCTTAAGAACACAACGAAAAGCTACAAACTGTGTCACTGAAAAGTAGGGATTCAGTGTCAGGGTTGCAAGAAAAGCAAAGCAGAGAAGTTTTTTTTCCATTATTCTAAGGGGGAACATCTTCAGTAAAACAGTTCTTGGCCTGGACATGTGAACATTCAAGGATTGAAAGACAAATTTCAACTATCTGCTCTTTTTTTCATGTTTTAGCTTATTTGTGCAACTTCAGGCAGGTGCAAATAAACACTTTTGCATGAAAGTAGTAGTTTTGAGCATCTTTGCCAAGTTAACAAAGAAAAAGAAGCATTTTTGCAGACAAGCACAGCAAGTGACTTTTCTGGGAGGCTTCGAGTGAGGCAGTAGGAAAGGCCTGGTCAAGACACAGCATTTTGCTGTTCTTTTGCACACAGATGAATGTACCCCTTCTAAAACACAAAGTCCCAGACCTCCAGATTGCTGTGGGTGAGGAGAGGTGTCTGGCTTCTGGCTTTACATTTAGGTAAAAAAATGCATATGTGAATAAATAAAGTCAGGGAGAATAATCTATGATGTGAAAGATCCATGAAAAAATAAGCTAAGAAGTTTGTTTCTTGTTTACATGAATTCCATTTTATTTTGGTCTGCAAGGGTAAAGAGGCCTTAAAGTAGAAGTAAATCATCTTTATATTCACTTCAAGGTCTGTTTGTGCAGTTAGAAAGATGTGGTCTTAAAATAAATTAATCTGGTTCTACATTTCTTGATTTTGAAAGGTTTAGGCTTTGCTTTTAAAAGGAATCCATCAGTGCTTCACCCTCTAGGCTGGGAAGAGCCAAGTAAGACTCAAGTAAATCCAAAATTAAGACAGATGGTGTGCTGCCTTGTGGTCAGTTACTCTAATTCAATAGGGCTCTGTACAGGTCTCTGGGTTACTGCATTTGCTTGGAGGTTATGCCTTTTGTGCAACTTTTTGTTTTTCTTTTAGAGTTAGGGACTAAAATATTGAAATCATTGTGCAGTGTGTTCCTGAGGCTGCAGCTCAGCCAAGCATCCGAGCTCATCCACTGTGCCTGAGGGACAACATCAGCATGGCCTTGCAGTCAGACATGCATGCAAATGGTCTGATAGCTCAGCACCAAACTTCTGTGTTCATGCACTGCATTTTAATTCCACAGATTTATGGATGTATTTTCGTTATTTTTGTGGAGCAGGGACAGTGGCATTGGGGCACAGCCAGGGCAGAAGGCCCTGCTGCACACAGCAGCTCTGAGCAGCCTCAGGCCCCTTCTGCCTCGGCCATTTTCTTTTGCTGCAGCACTTGTTAAACCTTTTCAGGGCTATGTTGAGGGAGAGCTGCATATTTCTCTTAACCAACCCTAAATTGAATCTTAAAGGTTTTTAATTGAATCCATTTTCATGTTTTCACATAATTATGCAATCATAATCTTGAAAAGCACATGGCATGTGATCATTTTCTGCCTAATAAGAAACATAAATGTTGTTTTCAGGGGGGTTGTGCCTGTGTGTGTTGTTTTAATGTGGAACATTGCAGCTTTAAATCTTTATTTTATGTAGTGACATGAACCCACATTTAGCCACCACCACCCACCCCCCACC